>OZ012695.1:42473107-42656607 GCA_963942565.1 Maea johnstoni | reverse complement strand
ATATGCCAGGGCACGACGTTAACTTTTGCAGCGACATGCCCCATAGGGCAAGTGAGATTCAATTTTCACTTGCCCTATACCAACTTTCACTTGCCCTTGAAAAAATTGTATATAATAATTTTATGATATTTTATTTAAAACCAAGTAGAACATGGTTCTGGCATGTGAAAGCACATTTTCTAGGACAAGCTTGGATGGCAGACCACAAAAGTAAACCTGAAATATACAAAATGTTCTTTCCCAGTGGGGCAAGCAAGATGCAGTTTTCACTTGCCCCACAGCTATAATTTACAAATTCTACTTGCCCGGGGCAATGGGGCAAGCACCAATGTCGAGCCCTGTATGCTTTTATCAGGAAAGCATTTTCAAAATAGTCCGGGCATTTCAGGCACTGCGGCCATAAATGGATAAACCCATTCATGCATGGAGATCTACTTGACAAGTGTCGTCTGGACCAGTCATAATTGTAGGAATAACTCTCTTATGAAGCATAAGTATGCAAAATATTTTAGCCAGAGTTTTAGATAGAGACACGATGAACAAATCTCCTTCAAATATTGTCTAAATATTTCTTTTGCTAATGAGATAAAACCAAAACAAATCAGGGCACTTCGGGCACTGCAGGCATAAATGGGTTAACCCATTCACACTCAGACGTACTCAGGAGAGTATAGTCTGCTACTCTTATACTTTTGGAAATAACTTGGGAATAAAGCGAAAATTCACAAGATATTTGAAGGAGAGTTGTTGTTTTGCTTCTGATCAACATTTCTCCTTCAAATGTTTTTTTCTGAAAATGCTTTCGTAAGTGAAATATTTCCAATATTGTCAGGCCTGTGTTGGCCGCTCTGAGTGTTAATGCGTTAAGAAAATGTATTCCTTCATTTAAGCGCATGTGCGGGTAACAGGTTAGGAAAATTTTGCTAGAAGGGGTATTGGCAATCTTCCATATAGTCTCACCCCACATCCTCTACCAGCTTGAACCCTTGTATGCTACGAGCTTGAACGTGCTCTTTTGACTTTTGTTGCACCATGCATGCTTGGACGCTTGTACGCTACGAGCTTGAACATGCTCTTTTGACTTTTGTTGCACCATGCATGCTTGGACGCTTGTACGCTACGAGCTTGAACATGCTCTTTTGACTTTTGTTGCACCATGCATGCTTGGACGCTTGTACGCTACGAGCTTGAACATGCTCTTTTGACTTTTGTTGCACCATGCATGCTTGGACGCATGTACGCTATGAGCTTGAACGTGCTCTTTTGACTTTTGTTACACCATGCATGCTTGAACGCTTAAGCGATTGCGTATCTTGGACCGATAGCGCCAAGTGTTCCAGTGCTTGAAAATATGATCAAGATACGGCCTATAGCAGTGAAAGTATGATCAATGTGCTGTTTTTGCGGTCACACTTGTAAAGATAAGGAAACATTTATGTTTGTGGAAGCATGTTGAAGAGGTTCAGATGGCCAGAAAATAAGGTCTACTTGCTTGCCGCTCCCAAAATTCTTTGGAAAAAAGGGGGGGGGGTTTCTTATGACTCTCTCATCCAGCCTGCGTTTCTATTTCCTATATGAGCATCGCATATCACTGTTTTAACTTTGCGGAACCGAAGAGGAAGAGCAGTATCCGGTCGATGACCACGGACGCCAGCATGTCGGCCGCTAACACTTGCAGGACCACATTACGGAACTGGAAGAGAAAAACAAACGAGCCCAATAAGTTAACCCATTTACAGCATGTCGGCCGCTAACACTTGCAGGACCACATTACGGAACTGGAAGAGAAAAACAAACGAGCCCAATAAGTTAACCCATTTACAGCATGTCGGCCGCTAACACTTGCGGGACCACATTACGGAACTGGAAGAGAAAAACATACAAGTCCAATAAGTTAACCCATTTACAATCAGAGCCGCAAAAACGGGCCTGACAATTTTGAAAATACTTTGTATGCTAAAGCTTTTTCTGGAAGACATTTGAAGCAGAATTGTTGATCAGATGCCATACAACAACTCTCCTTCAAATATCTCGTGAAAATTTGCTTTATTCCAAAGTTATTTTCATAGATAGGAAAATAGCAGAGTGTGAATGGAGTGTGAACGGGTTAAATGTACACATAGCCCATCTAATGCTGCTCAGGCTACTTTCGCCCATAGCACAAAGATGCAAACATTTTTGAAAACCATTCTAACCCTGTCATGTTGGTATTCATTGGAAAGCTCTTGCCGAGTACTCTCATATGAGTACCCATATCCCAGGGTTTCAGTAATATTTCAGTTTTATTTCATCGTTTCGTTTTGGCCAAATTAGCCACCAGCAGCATAAGGGTTAAAACATACTCTCAAAATTAGATTTAACAAGGATTTGGGGTAGTTATCATTTATTGATTTTATTGACTGTTTCTCTGCTGTGCTTTTTATTAAATCACTTAGCCTATACAAAGTATTTGTTGACTGAATGGTCTTCTGATGGGGAATAAATTACTATTATAATTGCAATTGTACCCTCCCTGCAGGGTGTAAGATGTGAGGGTAAACCTGGAAAAAACTATAAACATGTCATAGTGTTGCTAAATTTCAAACAACATCCACAAATTAATTGGCCACTACAGGAACCATGTGGATAAATATCAAAGTATCGTAAAAAAAAATCGAAATTGAAAAGAAACTATCAATATATATCGAATCAACATTTTTTTTATTTTTAAAACAATGACAGCCCTAATGACCACCAATTTGGCAGCCAAGTATTTGAACCCTTCCAATGCTGAGGTTACTTTCATCCAAAGCACAAGCACAGAACGATTTTTGAAAATAATCTAAACCCTGTCATGTTGGTATTCATAGGGAAGCTCTCATTATGTAATCTCAGATGAGTACCAATATGCCAGGGTTTCAGTTGTTTCCCAGCTTTTTGTCATCATTTCATGTTGACCAAGTTAGCCACCAGCAGAATAAGGGTTAGCCACTCCACAGTTTTCAACAACTACAATTTTTTATGGGATCAGGGTGGCCCATGCTTTCTGAAAATATCTTGATGATTTAGCAGCAAGATTTACAGCTAGGTCCATATTTTGTGAAATCGCGACTGGCGATATATGGAGGGTTTCCAGATTTCCCATGATTTTTTTTTGCGGAATTAATATAGTGACCCAGATTCCTAGATGGTCTAAATTTCCAAGAATTTACGGTACTTACCTCTTGCCCAGATTTCCCATTTATTATTTTTCAAAATCATTGTAGTGGCCCATATTCCTAGGTGGTCTAAATTTCCAAGAATTTACGGTACTTACCTCTTGCCCAGATTTCCCATATACTATTTTTCAAAATTATCATAGTGGCACACAATCATAGGGTGGTCTAAATTTCAGAGAATTTACGGTACTTACCTCTGTAGGTAACTCTATTAATTCAAATTTCTCTGAGAGCTCGGGCAGCATTCCCGAGGCCAGCGCAACAATGGACGCTCCCGAGAAGAATAAACTGTACAACAATGGCTTGTTTTCCGTTAAAATCTCCATGAACGGATGACCCTGAAAGAACAGAACCAGAAATGTCAATTTTTCTTTAAGGCACAGCTTCTAATACCTATGATTAGCCAATCAGAAACCATTTAACAAATCGCGCAAGTAAGTGAGCAGCAAATAAGAATGCCATTCAGATTCAATAAATGGCCTGCAACATCATCTAACCCACTTTGGCGAGTGTGGTTGCAACGCCTTGGATTGTCTTTCACCAGTTAAGAGCTCCTTCTTTAAATATATTCAATCCTCACTCACACATATATGTGCACGCTGTTCTCTGGGTTAGTGTTACCACAAACGCATGTATGCGTGTGTGGTATTGGAGGGATATGTAGTACTCACTCTGTAGTTGACAGCAAAGGTGGAGACCTGCATGGCTATAGATATGATATAGATAGTGGTGTTCTCTGGGTTAGTGTATGTATGCGTGTGTGGTATTGGAGGGATATGTAGTACTCACTCTGTAGTTGACTGCAAAGGTGGAGACCTACATGGCTATAGATATGATATAGATAGTGGTGTTCGCTGGGTTAGTGTATGTATGCGTGTGTGGTATTGGAGGGATATGTAGTACTCACTCTGTAGTTGACTGCAAAGGTGGAGACCTACATGGCTATAGATATGATATAGATAGTGGTGTTGAGCAACGTGGGCTTGAACTCTGCATCAAGGTTCACAAACTTCTCCTCCCTGAAAAAAGCAACACACTGAATTATAATAATAATGTTAATAATGTTAATAATAATAATAATGATAATAATAATAATAATAATAATAATAATAATAATAATAATAACAACAATAATAATAATAATAATAATGATAATAATTATAATAATAATGATAATGATGATGATGATGATAATAATAATAATAATAATGATAATAATAATAATAATAATAAGAAGAAGAAGAAGAAGAAGAAGAAGAAGAATTGGCACTTGATATAGCTTGAGGAGTCATAATAGTAGTATTTAACCTTGCTCTTGCTAATACCGGACATATCCGATGCTACATATCTTGCCTGTGTGAACAACACCGGATATATCCGGTCTTTGGGTATCCTAGCACTTAGCAAAATAAAAACTACATAGGTCGTTTAAGGGGTATTGAATTATACCAGATATCAAGGTTTTACCTTTTACTATGTTTCTTTTTCAGCTTGTGAGGCACATTGTTGAAACAGTAATAGAATGTTATCTATGAAATCCTTCTGATTTGGTGGGTAGACCAACAATAGGGTTAAACCAGTTGCCTTTCAGCAGAACTAAGCAGCATCGAGTTCAGAGGCCTGGCTATAATGCTAATAGTTCTTTTAGTAAAAACATATTTGAAAAATTTTGAAACAGAAATGTTCGTAATATCCTCGACTACAACTTCTTTTCAAATAGTTCATGAAATCATTCTTTCAATCAATTCCTTCAATCTAGGTCAGAGGCCTAGGGAAGTTGATTTAATTGCAATTTGATAAAGATAAGCATAGCTGCCATTAGGTGTACAATGTAACTGAGTAGACAGTGAATACCCCATGAGAACAGGAAGACTTAAGAGTCTGAGATTAGCTCCCCATCCTTATTCTCAATTCCTCTCATAGGATGAGTATAGATGCCTTGCCTATAGGGTTTAAGACAGCAGGGTGTCTGGGAATCATTTGGACACCCTAACCTTCTGAAATCACCCCTAAGGACATCCCTAAAATATTTGAGTTATTTCTCAGAATGGTTCTACTTAAAACTGTAAAGGCTACCTGCAAGCTCTGTTTAACAGCCTTATTATTCACCTTTTAAAGAATATCATCAGACATCACATTTCAGAGGTTATGCTATAATCATGGTGACTTTGTAATGATCCCTTTGTCATATATTTTTTTTAAATACTAAAATGACTAGATGGTCTCCTACAAACAATGATTTCCCAATATAACTTTCTCAACATACATTCCAGCTTATTTCTAACTATATGTTTGTGACAAATAGTTATCATAAGATATACATAAGAATAGGTGGACTTCCAGTTGGAACTGGTAGACTTCAATACTAAGGGGTATCATCATTTCCATGAATGATCTAGGTCATTGAAACCCAAGGTGATTCAAATTGCAATTGTAACTTCCTGTCACTAAGGACACTGTAGTACCCACTGCTTAGTGTGGCACTTAGAAATATTTCTTACTCAAAATAACAGTAGCTTTATTTCTGTTATTCTTTTTACTTTATTCTACTAAAATAAATTGTTGGTGTAAACCGCTGATCCCAGAAAGGAAGTCTGTCTGTATTGCCATTTGCTATAAGGGCGGATGACTTTATGTTGGGCCTTGACTAAAAACGATCTTTTATCTTAGATTTATAATAAACATTTCCACAGCTGTAAAGTTTTAAGGAAATAAATAGTTTAATGCATGTAAGTAATGCCTAGCCTTCACATAAAATTTGAGATATGTGAAGTTGAATAGGTGTAAGTATTAATTTATATTTGTTGATGAAGGAAATGTTCCCTTAAGTTCCCTATGATGTTGGTATTGTCACTTGCATGCACACTTGCTGCACATGACTATCACTTTATGCAACTCCCAACCATTCACCTTCAATCTGCCCTTTCACAAGTCTGCATGTGTTGATCAGTGCCCTATCCAGGCACCTTCCAACTGTACATTTGGCTTGTATCCGTGCGCCCGCCACTCACTTTTTGGTCGCACGGATCCTTACTACACTGACAATTTCTACTCCTCCTGCTGCCTTAAGTGCCCTGCCACAACACTTGCCTTCCCCCTTCTCTGTAATTGTACTGACCTCCCAGTACCTCTTTCAACGGGGCCCTATCTGGATATCGACCAGTACGGCAGATCGTATCGGGAACAGAGGATTGACAAAATGCTGCAAAGGGAAGTAAATGTATATGGTATTATTTTGGAGGGGCAAAATGCATGAAGACTTGGGGAGGCAATATCCTTCAATTCAAGCCCAAAGTGGCTTCCAGAAAACACGAAGCACAATGGATCATCTTGTGCGATTTGAGAGTTTTGTAAGAGAGAGACTTTTGAATAGGGAACATGTGGTGTCTATCTTTTTCGACCTTGAAAAGGCATATGACGCCAATTGGAAATATGGAATTATGAAAGACTTACATGATATGGACCTCAGGGAACGTTTGCCCCTTTTTAACCATTTTTTTTTCTCGATCAAATCCCATGCACGCTATAGAAAGGCAGCTCCAACTTCATTTAAATAGAATATAAGATTGGGCTGATAATAATGGTTGTAAATTCTCCCAATCAAAGACTGTTTCTGTCCATTTTTGTCGAAGAAGGGGTCTTCATCCAGATCCCTTCTTAGCACTTTATGATAACCCCATTCCTGTAAAAAAGAAAACAAAGTTACTTGGCATTTTACTCAATTCAAAATTGACAGTTCTATCTCATATCAAAGGCCTGAAGAAAAAGTGTGTCAAGGCTTTTAATTTGTTGAGAGTAGTTTCCAACACTGACTGGGATGGGGATTGTACAGTTCTTTTACGACTGTATAGAGCCCTTAAAGCTAGACTATGGATGTTTTATTTACGGAGCAGCATCTTATATCTCCTTGCTGGATCCTATTCAAAACCAAGGTTTGAGGCTTTCTCTTGGAGCCTTTAGAACCTCTCCTACACAGAGTCTTTGTGTTGAGGCGAATGAGCTCCCTCTTCACCTCAGAAGAGAAAAGCTTGCTCTTCAATTTTCAACTAAAATAGCTACCAATCCGAACAACCCTGTTTCTGATACTGTTTTTAACCCTCGGTATGTGGACCTTTTTGCTAGAAAACCAAGAGTCATTCCAACTTTTGGTATTCGTATCAAGGAGTCATTGGAAGAATTGCACTTTGATCCTGACATCATCGCAAAGTTTGAATTTCCTGAGAATCCTCCATGGACATATCCAACTGCTATGGTCAACCTCACTCTTTCGTATGCCAAGAAGGATCAAATGGATCCTTCAAAGTACTTGAGCCTACATAATGAGGTAAAGGATGTCTTTCGAGACTGATTTTATCTACACTGATGGCTCTGTTTCAGATGACAAGGCTGCAGCAGCAGCAGTCATAGATAACTATTCTTCCATTGAACGTCTTCCAGACAAGTCTTCTATATTCTCTGCAGAGTTGCATGCTCTGTACCTTGCTCTTGATAGGGTGGAGACGGCAGATGATGATAATAGGCAAGTTCCGCTATCCCGTGTACGGCTCCGGCTACGGTTAAGCATAGTGCCACGTCACGCAAAGTGATGCATCGTCATCACTTTGCGTGTAGCCTGCCGCGGAGCCGATGTCATGAACCGGCTGAGACACGCTGTAGGCCGTAAGTCCAAAACGGCGCAGCTATTTGAATAAATGTGGAATATTGAATTGATAATCCACAAAAACATTGATTGCAACATTGAGTTAAATATGTTAGCTCAACATTGACCAAGCGGTTTTAAAAAATTCGCCGGTTTTGATATAGATATTTCAAATATAAAAATAGGCTCCGTTTGGCAGAGATGATCGCCACTTGATTTCTTTAATCAGTTACGGCGTAGCCGTAGTCCCGTAGAAGTGGAATTATATTTGTACCCACCCGCCTCCGCCTACGGCTCCGTACAAGCTTAGCCATTCGCGGAGGCGTTTATGACATAGCGGAATCTCTCTAAAAGTAATTTTATCATTTTCTCAGATTCAAAGTCTGCTCTTCAGGCCATTTCGGGCCAAGACTGGACACATCCTTTCGTCCTCTACATACTGGAATGCCTCCATTGGCTAGTACAGTAATATTATTTTACTGGATTCCAAGTCATGTTGGCACCATAGGTAATGAAAAGGCAGACACTGCTGCCAAAGCTGGTCTTTCGGGAAGAGTCACAAATGTTCCAATTCCTTGTGGTGATTTTAGAAAACACATCAATTCTCTTTTAAAACGCAAATGGCAGTCTCAGTGGGATGTGACAGCAAACAACAAACTACATGAGATTCATCCACAGTTGGGTCTTTGGCCTGGAGGTTCTAGAATCATTAGGCGTGAGGAGAGTGTTTTGGCAAGAGTTCGAATTGGTGACACTCATTTGACTCGCTGCTTCCTTTTGAAAGGGGAAGATCCTCCCCAATGTACAGCGTGTGATTGTCAATTGACTGTCAAGGATATTTTATTTGAGTGTGCTGATTTTATAGAATCCAGAAATAGACATTTTAGTGTAAATAGCTTTAGGGAACTCTTTGAAAAGGTTCCTCCAGACAGCATTTCATCTTATTTACATGAGATTGGTTTTACGGATTGCAAAACCTTTTAAGAATTTATAGTTTTGAAACAACCTGTTATATTGAAACTATATTTTGAAGTTGTTCATTGTTGTGTGATCATTTTTATTCATCTATTGCTTTGTTATTGTTTTCAACAATAACAGAGGACCATTGTTTTACACAAATATTATGGCACTAAATGGCCTTTGTATGCAAATGTGCCTTTAAGCAATCATTTGACTGCCAACTAAATAGTTTTGGTTTAGAAAACTACCCAAGAAGGTGTAGATAGAGAGAGACTGACGCAGACAGTCTTTGATTGTGGGAATTTAAAACCATTTTTGTCAGCCCAATCTTCAATTCTATTCAAATGGAGTTGGAGCTGCCTTGCTATGGTCGCATGTGTTTGGAACGATAGGAGACACCAAAGTCATCCACAAATAGAGACTTGTCAACACATCATTTCGTGATCATAAATGTCAGAGAGGGATGTCCCTACTCTGACTCGAAATTTCCTTTCAGATGAAAAGGATTGATTAAAAAGGGCCAAACGTACCCTAAGGTCCATATCATGTATATTATTCATAATTCCATATTTCCAAGTGGTCTCATATGCCTTTTCAAGGTCGAAAAAGATAGACACCACATGTTCCCTATTTAAAAATCCCTCAATTACAAATGTTTCAAATCACACAAGACAATCTATTGTGCTTCGTATTTAACAGAAGCCACTTGGGGCTTCTGTAATGAGTGAAGAAGATTCAAAATACCAAAACAAGACGATCATTGATCATTTGTTCAATTGTTTCAACAATAACAAAGGACCATTGTTTTACACAAGTTTTATGGCTCTAAATGGCCTTCGAGTGCGGATGTGCCTTTAAGCCAACATTCATTCATTCATTCATTCCATGGTCTTACATACATAACTGGTCAAAGCTATTGGGCGGTAATTGTTTGGATCTTTGGAGTCTTTGCCTGGCTTGGCAATGGGTATGATGATGGCTTCTCTCCTGGACGGGGAAAACTCTTCAGTTTTCCAAAATATTATTGAAAACCTTTAAAAGGCACTGGAGAGAAGCTTCAGGAAGATGCTTCAAAATCTGATTTGATCTGGACCAGGAGCTGTGTCATGGGCTTTGCCAAGCGCAGTCCTGAGCTCATCTATTGAAAAGGGTTGATTATATGGTTCGGTATTGTCGGATTGGAATATAAGGGGGTGTCTCTGTTGTCTATTTTATATACATCTTACTCTAACCATTACCCTGATCCATATCTCATCTTAGCTATTAGCCTGAAAACGTACAGGCTGGGTACATGTTTATTTTCCGTGTTCTGACCCTCTGTCCCGGGAAACTCATAATAGCTATGAATCTATAACCTTCAGCTCCCATAGCTTGGCTACCTGTGTCCTATTCCACATATTATCCATATCCCTAATATGTTTGATATCAGTATTCCATGCAATCCATTACCCTGATCGTTTATAGGCTTGGTAATACTATGCCATTCCCACTATTGCCTTTAAATCTTGTAGACTGGGTACCTGCATCACATACCAGTATATCATCCTATTACCCTATTGGCTGGCTACCTGTTTTATCCTATTACCCTGAACTCTTATGGGCTGGCTGTCCATATCTCATGCCACCAATTACCCTGATTCCTAATATGTTTGAACCTGTATTAAAGCAGACAACAGGAAAACAGCATTGTGTCACAAAAGACGTCATGATATT
This sequence comes from Maea johnstoni, assembly GCA_963942565.1. Lineage (NCBI taxonomy): Eukaryota > Metazoa > Annelida > Polychaeta > Spionida > Magelonidae > Maea > Maea johnstoni. The sequence goes on along the minus strand of OZ012695.1, from coordinate 42,646,098 downwards.
GCACATAGTTTCACTTTCTCAAAATTACTTGACTTCTGACACTGTAATCAATAGTCCTGGGCAACTAGGCTACCTGAGGTTGATAAGCCCCAGCAGGTTAAGCCCCAACACGAGTCTATCCTGATCTTCTGACCCTGTTAAATCCACACACCGGCACTGACTCAATATATTTATTGTAGTAAAATTCCTTTTTGAGATCTTTGGTCTTCAAGATTACCTTCTGAATCGGGGTGAACTGAAACAAAACAATTGATATGTATCCAGCTACAACTAATTTCAATTGTAGAACACCTACAGCCTTAAACACCTTTTCAGTAGTGATTTAGTTATTCAAACTCTGATTTCATGCCTACAACTGGATTTTCAGCAAAGTTTGGTAAAATTTGGTTATTCCAGGCAACTGTGCAATCCAATTTTTTTTAGCCCTGTCAGTCTTTGTCATGTTCAAACTATATCTAGTACCAAACATGTGTCAAATGAACGTTTCAGATTAAAAAAAAATATTCTTAGCATTTTACGCTATGTTTTGGTTCTTTTTCAAGGGTTTAGGGGAAATGAAAGTCCCGTAAACCATGTTCCGCCGCCTCCTCGTCAGCCGCCGCCTCCTCTGCCGCGTCACCCTCCTCAGACGCCGCCTCCTCAGACGCCACCGCCTCAGCCGCCGCCTCCTCTTCTGCCGCCGCCGTCGCCTCCACCACCAGCAGCTCCGCCACCGCCTCAGCCTCCTCGGCCGCCGCCGCCTCCTCGGCCGCCGCCTTACATATAGTAAAAAAGTATATATATATGACAATTACCTTACGCTTCAGTATCGTAGAGGGGCGAAAAACCCAGCGGTTTCTGGCCATCATGGCCTCCACCTCCTCCTGCACCTCCCTCACCTCCTGGGCCTCGTCCGCCGCCGCCTCCTCGTCCGCCGCCGCCTCCTCGTCCGCCGCCGCCTCCTCGTCAGCCGCCGCCTCCTCGGCAGCCGCCGCCTCCTCGGCAGCCGCCGCCTCCTCTGCCGCGTCACCCTCCTCAGACGCCGCCTCCTCAGACGCCGCCGCCGCCTCCACTTCTGCCGCCGCCGTCGCCTCCTCCACCAGCAGCTCCGCCACCGCCTCAGCCTCCTCGGCCGCCGCCGCCTCCTCGGCCGCCGCCTTACATATAGTAAAAAAGTATATATATATGACAATTACCTTACGCTTCAGTATCGTAGAGGGGCGAAAAACCCAGTGGTTTCTGGCCATCATGGCCTCCACCTCCTCCTGTACCTCCCTCACCTCCTGGGCCTCGTCCGCCGCCGCCTCCTCGTCAGCCGCCGCCTCCTCTGCCGCGTCACCCTCCTCAGACGCCGCCTCCTCAGACGCCGCCGCCTCAGCCGCCGCCTCCTCTTCTGCCGCCGCCGTCGCCTCCTCCACCAGCAGCTCCGCCACCGCCTCAGCCTCCTCGGCCGCCGCCGCCTCCTCGGCCGCCGCCTTACATATAGTAAAAAAGTATATAATTATGACAATTACCTTACGCTTCAGTATCGTAGAGGGGCGAAAAACCCAGCGGTTTCTGGCCATCATGGCCTCCACCTCCTCCTGCACCTCCCTCACCTCCTGGGCCTCGTCCGCCGCCGCCTCCTCGTCCGCCGCCGCCTCCTCGTCCGCCGCCGCCTCCTCGTCCGCCGCCGCCTCCTCGTCCGCCGCCGCCTCCTCGTCAGCCGCCGCCTCACCCTCCTCAGACGCCGCCTCCTCAGACGCCGCCGCCTCAGCCGCCGCCGCCTCAGCCGCCGCCGCCGCCTCCACTTCTGCTGCCGCCGTCGCCTCCTCCACCAGCAGCTCCGCCACCGCATCAGCCTCCTCGGCCGCCGCCGCCTCCTCGGCCGCCGCCTCCTCCGCCGCCGCCTTACATAAAGTAAAAAAGTATATATATATGACAATTACCTTACGCTTCAGTATCGTAGAGGGGCGAAAAACCCAGCGGTTTCTGGCCATCATGGCCTCCACCTCCTCCTGTACTTCCCTCACCTCCTGGGCCTCGGCCGCCGCCGCCTCCTCGGCCGCCGCCTTACATATAGTAAAAAAGTATATGTATATGACAATTACCTTACGCTTCAGTATCGTAGAGGGGCGAAAAACCCAGCGGTTTCTGGCCATCATGGCCTCCACCTCCTCCTGTACCTCCCTCACCTCCTGGGCCTCGTCCGCCGCCGCCTCCTCGTCAGCCGCCGCCTCCTCTGCCGCGTCACCCTCCTCAGACGCTGCCTCCTCAGACGCCGCCGCCTCAGCCGCCGCCGCCTCAGCCGCCGCCGCCGCCTCCACTTCTGCCGCCGCCGTCGCCTCCTCCACCAGCAGCTCCGCCACCGCCTCAGCCTCCTCGGCCGCTGCCGCCTCTTCGGCCGCCGCCTTACATATAGTAAAAAAGTATATGTATATGACAATTACCTTACGCTTCAGTATCGTAGAGGGGCGAAAAACCCAGCGGTTTCTGGCCATCATGGCCTCCACCTCCTCCTGTACTTCCCTCACCTCCTGGGCCTCGTCCGCCGCCGCCTCCTCGTCAGCGCCGCCTCCTCTGCCGCGTCACCCTCCTCAGACGCCGCCTCCTCAGACGCCGCCGCCTCGGCCGCCGCCGCCTCCTCGGCCGCCGCCTTACATATAGTAAAAAAGTATATATATATGACAATTACCTTACGCTTCAGTATCATAGAGGGGCGAAAAACCCAGCGGTTTCTGGCCATCATGGCCTCCACCTCCTCCTGCACCTCCCTCACCTCCTGGGCCTCGTCCACCGCCGCCTCCTCGTCCGCCGCCGCCTCCTCGTCAGCCGCCGCCTCCTCTGCCGCGTCACCCTCCTCAGACGCTCCCTCAGACGCCGCCTCCTCAGACGCCACCCTGCCTCAGCCGCCGCCGCCTCAGCCGCCGCCTCCTCTTCTGCCGCCGCCATCGCCTCCACCACCAGCAGCTCCGCCACCGCCTCAGCCTCCTCCGCCGCCGCCTCCTCGGCCGCCGCCTTACATATAGTAAAAAAGTATATATATATGACAATTACCTTACGCTTCAGTATCGTAGAGGGGCGAAAAACCCAGCGGTTTCTGGCCATCATGGCCTCCACCTCCTCCTGCACCTCCCTCACCTCCTGGGCCTCGTCCGCCGCCGCCTCCTCGTCCGCCGCCGCCTCCTCGTCAGCCCCGCCTCCTCTGCCGCGTCACCCTCCTCAGACGCCGCCTCCTCAGATGCCGCCGCCTCAGCCGCCGCCGCCTCAGCCGCCGCCGCCGCCGCCTCCATTTCTGCCGCCAGCCGTCGCCTCCTCCACCAGCAGCTCCGCCACCGCCTCAGCCTCCTCGGCCGCCGCCGCCTCCTCGGCCGCCGCCTTACATAAAGTAAAAAAGTATATATATATGACAATTACCTTACGCTTCTGTATCGTAGAGGGGCGAAAAAACCCAGCGGTTTCTGGCCATCATGGCCTCCACCTCCTCCTGTACCTCCCTCACCTCCTGGGCCTCGTCCGCTGCCGCCTCCTCGTCAGCCGCCGCCTCCTCTGCCGCGTCACCCTCCTCACCTCCTGGGCCTCGTCCACCGCCGCCTCCTCGTCCGCCGCCGCCTCCTCGTCCGCGGAGGTGGATATGCGTTAATCAATTAGTGTATGGGCTCCTCGGCCGCCGCCTTACATATAGTAAAAAAGTATATATATATGACAATTACCTTACGCTTCAGTATCGTAGAGGGGCGAAAAACCCAGCGGTTTCTGGCCATCATGGCCTCCACCTCCTCCTGTACTTCCTCACCTCCTGGGCCTCGGCCGCCGCCGCCTCCTCGGCCGCCGCCTTACATATAGTAAAAAAGTATATGTATATGACAATTACCTTTACGCTTCAGTATCGTAGAGGGGCGAAAAACCCAGCGGTTTTCTGGCCATCATGGCCTCCACCTCCTCCTGCACCTCCCTCACCTCCTGGGCCTCGTCCACCGCCGCCTCCTCGTCCGCCGCCGCCTCCTCGTCAGCCTCAGCCTCCTCTGCCGCGTCACCCTCCTCAGACGCCGCCTCCTCAGACGCCACCGCCTCAGCCGCCGCCGCCTCAGCCGCCGCCTCCACTTCTGCCGCCGCCGTCGCCTCCTTTACCAGCAGCTCCGCCACCGCCTCAGCCTCCTCGGCCGCCGCCGCCTCCTCGGCCGCCGCCTTACATATAGTAAAAAAGTATATATATATGACAATTACCTTACGCTTCAGTATCGTAGAGGGGCGAAAAAACCAGCGGTTTCTGGCCATCATGGCCTCCACCTCCTCCTGTACTTCCCTCACCTCCTGGGCCTCGTCCGCCGCCGCCTTCCTCGTCAGCCGCCGCCTCCTCTGCCGCGTCACCCTCCTCAGACGCCGCCTCCTCAGACGCCGCCGCCTCAGCCCGCCGCCTCCTCTTCTGCCGCCGCCGTCGCCTCCTCCACCAGCAGCTCCGCCACCGCCTCAGCCTCCTCGGCCGCCGCCGCCTCCTCGGCCGCCGCCTTACATATAGTAAAAAAGTATATATATATGACAATTACCTTACGCTTTCAGTATCGTAGAGGGGCGAAAAACCCAGCGGTTTCTGGCCATCATGGCCTCCACCTCCTCCTGCACCTCCCTCACCTCCTGGGCCTCGTCCACCGCCGCCTCCTCGTCCGCCGCCGCCTCCTCGTCAGCCGCCGCCTCCTCTGCCGCGTCACCCTCCTCAGACGCCGCCTCCTCAGACGCCACCCGCGCCTCAGCCGCCGCCGCCTCAGCCGCCGCCTCCTCTTCTGCCGCCGTCATCGCCTCCACCACCAGCAGCTCCGCCACCGCCTTAGCCTCCTCCGCCGCCGACTCCTCGGCCGCCGCCTTACATATAGTAAAAAAGTATATATATATGACAATTACCTTACGCTTCAGTATCGTAGAGGGGCGAAAAAACCCAGCGGTTTCTGGCCATCATGGCCTCCACCTCCTCCCTGCACCTCCCTCACCTCCTGGGCCTCGTCCGCCGCCGCCTCCTCGTCCGCCGCCAGCCTCCTCGTCAGCCCCGCCTCCTCTGCCGCGTCACCCTCCTCAGACGCCGCCTCCTCAGATGCCGCCCGCCTCAGCCGCCCGCCGCCCTCAGCCGCCGCCGCCGCCTCCACTTCTGCCGCCGCCGTCGCCTCCTCCACCAGCATCTCCGCCACCGCCTCAGCTCCTCGGCCGCCGCCGCCTCCTCGGCCGCCGCCTTACATATAGTAAAAAAGTAAATATATATGACAATTACCTTACGCTTCAGTATCGTAGAGGGGCGAAAAACCCAGCGGTTTCTGGCCATCATGGCCTCCACCTCCTCCTGTACCTCCCTCACCTCCTGGCCTCGTCCGCCGCCCGCCTCCTCTGCCGCGGTCACCCTCCTCAGACGCCGCCTCCTCAGACGCCGCCGCCTCGTCAGCCGCCGCCTCCTCTGCCGCGTCACCCTCCTCAGACGCCGCCAGCCTCAGCCGCCGCCGCCTCAGCCGCCGCCGCCTCAGCCGCAGCCTCCTCAGCCAGCCGCCGCCTCCTCAGCCGCCGCCGCCTACTCTGCCGGCGCCGCCCTCCTCAGCCGCCGCCGCCTCCTCAGCCGCCGCCACCTCCTCTGCTGCTGCCGCCTCAGCCGCCGCCCGCCTCCTCCACCAGCAGCTCCCTCCACCAGCAGCTCCTCCACCAGCAGCTCCTCCACCAGCAGCTCCGGCTCTCCTGAAAATACAACACAAATGATATAAGAACACAGAAGGAAGGAATTGTTTTTTACTTAACCGCCTCCTCTGCCGCCGCCGCCTCAGCCGCAGCCCAGCCTCCTCAGCCGCCCCAGCCGCCGCCTCCTCAGCCGCCGCCCGCCTCCTCTGCCACCGCCGCCTCCTCAGCCGCCGCCCTCCTCTGCCGCCGCCCCGCCTCCTCAAGCCGCCGCCCGCCCTCCTCAGCCGCCGCCCGCCTCCTCTGACGCTGCCGCCTCAGCCTCCTCAGCCGCCGCCGCCTCCTCCACCAGCAGCTCCTCCACCAAGCAGCTCCGGCTCTCCTCAGCCGCCTCAGCCTCCTCAGCCGCTCGCCGCCTCCTCCACCAGCAGCTCCTCCACCAGCAGCTCCGGCTCTCCTGAAAATACAACACAAATGATATAAGAACACAGAAGGAAGGAATTGTTTTTTACTTAACCGCCTCCTCTGCCGCCGCCGCCGCAGCCGCAGCCTCCTCAGCCGCCTCCTCCTCCACCAGCAGCTCCTGCGCAGCCTCCTCAGCCGCCGCCGCCTGCTCAGCCGCCGCCGCCCTCCTCAGCCGCCGCTGCCTGCTCAGCCGCCGCCGCCTCCTCAGCCGCCGCCGCCTGCTCTGCCGCTGCCGCCTCAGCCTCCTCAGCCGCCGCCGCCTCCTCCACCAGCAGCTCCTCCACCAGCAGCTCCTCCACCAGCAGCTCCGGCTCTCCTGAAAATACAACACAAATGATATAAGAACACAGAAGGAAGGAATTGTTTTTTTACTTAACCGCCTCCTCTGCTGCCGCCGCCTCAGCCGCAGCCTCCTCAGCCGCCGCCGCCGCCTCCTCCACCAGCAGCTCCTCCACCAGCAGCTCCTCCACCAGCAGCTCTGGCTCTCCTGAAAATACAACACAAATGATATAAGAACACAGAAGGAAGGAATTGTTTTTACTTAACTTTGATTAAAACCTGGTACAGGGAAGAATTCCCATATCGCCAGGAATAGCTACTAGGGAATTTACAGTTGGAAAAGCAACATAGGCAGCTCTCCAAATTGCTGCAAATCTATAATGTGACACGACCGCCCCTCTATTGGGAATCAAGAGGAGATTAGAACCTGCAACCTCCCACTTAGGAGCCAGGCATCTTAACCAATATGAATATCTAACATTGGAAACGACTCCCCCCCCCCCCCCCCCCCACCATAGAGGTAGGGCAAGATGATACAACACAAATGATTTAAGGACACAGAAGGAAGGAATTGTTTTTTACTTTACTTTGATTAAAACCCTGTACAGGGAAGAATTCCCATATCGAGGTGAGAGAGGGGTCTGCTGCTGCTGCTGAAAACTGATTGGCGGAGAATCCTGCAGCTATTCCGCTACGTCCTCCTCCTCCACCGCCACGTCCTCCTCCTTCACCGCCACGTGCTTCTCCTCCACTGCCACGTCCTCCTCCTCCTGATGGTGACCTGAAAATACAACACAAATGATACAAGAACAACACAAGGAAGGAATTGTTTTTACTTTACTTTGATTAAAACCTGGTACAGGGAAGAATTCCCATATCTCCAGGAATAGCTACTAGAAAATTACAGTTGGAAAAGCAACATAGGCAGCTCTTTAAAATGCTGCTAATCTAATTTTCAACAAGACCAACCCTCTATTGGGAATCAAGAGGAGAATAGAACCTGCAACCTCCCACTTAGTAGCCATGCATCTTAACCAATATGAAAATCTAACATTGGAAAGACTCCCCCCCCCCCCCCCCCCCCCCCCCTAGAGGTAGGGCAAGATGCTTCTGCTGGTGTGGCAAAGTCCACCTCTGCCTCCTCCACCTCTGCCACGTCCACAGCCACCTCTGCCACATCCACCTCTGCCTCCTCTGCCAAGTCCACCGCCACCTCTGCCACGTCCACCGCCACCTCTACCATGTCCACCTCTGCCACGTCTGCCTCCTCCACACCTCTGCCTCCTCTACTGCCACCTGCTCCTGATGGTGGACCTGATGATACAACACAAATGATTTAAGGACACAGAAGGAAGGAATTGTTTTTTACTTTACTTTGATTAAAACCCTATACAGGGAAGAATTCCCATATCGCCAGGAATAGCTACTAGGGAATTTACAGTTGGAAAAGCAGAGGAAACGGCAAGGATTTCTCACTTTAATAACAAACCATAATCCGTTTTTATTACATTTTGCAATCACCATCAGCTCCCCCCCCCCCCCCCCCCCCAATTTTGAATTATGATAAGCACAAGTTCTAGGCTCAAGGTTCTTGCAACTGTAATCCGAGAAAACACCTGACGAAGAGCGAACGGCAAGGATTTCTCACTTGATTGTGAGATATATGAACTGAAATCCATCTTAATTGCTTTCTGCCATCTTTATTTCCCCATATACACCATTTTGGATATAAAGCGCAAATAGTGTTTTAGAGGCCCCCCCAAAATTCTAGCGGCGGTGCAAAGAGCAATTCTCCCATCTTATTTGCGTTGTCAAAAGAAGCGGCCTCTCTCGAGGGAGAAAGTAGTTACGTTCGCAATGATATTTTAGGGTCCAAAAGGAGGCAGATGGTGGTCGTTACAATAAGTGGGGTACTAACATTGACAATTAAAAAAAAGCAACGTTAGTACCCTGATACAGCACAGTACAACAAGGAAATTGCCCAATCAGCTGCTAGTTTGAGAGTGGAGATGATGATAATCCTGCATATATATATTCATTCTCCCACAGCAGGGATTGAAGAAGTGGTCAATTTTGCAGGTAGCCAATTTGACCGGAGGGTTGCACTATCTATTCACAACTACTAGACTTACTACGCCTCTGAACACCTCTTGAAGGAAATTGAAAAGTAAACCGTGTTTTAGACATAAAATTATCCGCAGCATCCCCTTTTCCTGCCAGACACACCATCACTGTGCACCTGGTAAATGCATATTCTGCTCATTTAGCACTCATTACCCCTAATAAACGCGATGAACGTCCTAAGACCTATTAGACTTCTGCTTATTATCCCTATAAGTAATAATGATTTCAGCCATTACTGTGGGGTTCAATAAATCTGTATAGAGCAATAGAATAATTTCGAGTTTTTGAAAACAGATACTGCTAGAACTAGGAGCAGTTTCAGTCGCTATTTGAAACGACCAGGGCTCATTTTTAATTTTTTAGTGAGAGCACGGACAATTTCTAGTTATATAACCAATTCCATCTTGATCACTTTCTGCCATGTTATCTGCCAAATATAACGATATGTGAAAATGCACTATTTAGTTTTTAACTCCTAAAACAATTTTAGGTGGACTGGGATTCAATGGTGATCATGTACTTGGATTTTCCGGCCTTTTTATCATTGTACATGATTGTCATGGTACTAGAGCAACTCCTAATGAAGATCGCGCTACTATCAAAGACAGTTACGAAAACGATTGTAAGGATACCAATACAGATTGGTCAATTTGTATGTTGTACTTGGCTCTATCGGGATTCTACTAATTCTTTTAAATAATAATTTAACTGTAACTGTTACGAGTCAATATTTATCTCGCAGCACCAGTGCCATGGCAATAAAGGGATTTCAAGATGGCAGCCAATGTTGAATCCCAATCCCAATATTTTTAATATGAATTCCCATATATATGCAATGTTTTTTTGTTTTCTGAACACCACCTACAATTTTTTTTCAAAGGAACCCGATTTTGATTTTGATTTTTTAAGGGACTCCTATCAATTAATAGCTGAAAAAACTGATAGCCTGTCTTGTGCAATCTCTATTCTTTCAATACTAATAGGGATCTCGCATCATCACATCGATAGATTGATGGGGGGTTTGTAAGTGTTGGGTGTTTCAGTAGATAAACAGTAAACAATGTGGAGATTCCCTTGCACCCAACGATGACAACAGAGATGCAGTGTGGCCAACCATTGCGTACATACAGAAGCCCATATGAATGTTCTACTATTAAAATGCGGGAATCTACCCACTGCATGGATGAAGCGAGATCCTTATTATTATCAATAGAAAAATAGCACGAGACGGGCTAAATATTTTTCAGAGCTCAGTTAGAGACATGTTACAGTAGGCGCATTGCTTCCGATTTCAGTATGCACCAAGTTTGCCTGCAGGTAAATGGTAGAGGCTAGCGTCCAGAAGCCATATCGAGTTTTTGTCCTAGTAGGCACTCCAAAAAGACGCCTCACCAGAAATTGTAAATTTAACCAACTTACCTTTGTCTCAATCGCAAATCCTTTCTATATATGACAGAGAACAAATGTAAAAATTCTTCCATTAGGTCTACTTTAATATTTTCGAAATTATACAAACACACAATGTTTTCGGCAACCGTGCCGATTTTGCAATCGCAAAAAAAAAGGAAAACACACAATCTATATGGGATTCGTTTGAAAAAAAAAACGGTGTGGGGTCTTTTAAAAATCATTTTAGGTGGATTAAAAAAATCAATGTTGGGGAGGTGACACGGTCCTGAATCTCTGAGGGGTTTGGCGTGGTCTAGTGGTTACGATGCCTGGCTCCCACGCGTGAGTTCACAGGTCCAAGGCTACGCTCTGACAAGGGTTGGCCTCGCCGTCATGTAAATGTGCGGTATTGTGGAGGGCTGTTTATGGTCCTTCAGCAAGCGAAAGACCCGTGGGAGCTATTTGTAAAGAGAAGGGTATTTCTTCTTAGTTCCGGGGTTTCTATCTCGTCGCGATTTGACCCAAGCTGTTGAAAGCGACGTAAAACCCCCTTACTTACTTCCTCCCTGAATCTCTGTTGTTATCATTGGATGCAGAATAACCCCCTCCACCCACCCACTGTTTGTTATGTATTTATTACAAACCCTACCGTCTATGATTATTTGTTTGCCCTACCCCCCTCCCCCATAAATCTTTCCTTTTTGGCATGATTAATTTTCTGCTATGAAACTTTGAAACACAAAATTATTATTGTCCATTAAAATCTTGGAATTCCTAGCTTTGGAAATGAGCTTTGGAAATGAATGTTTACCCTCCCCCTCTGCACATACGAGAAATCAAATGGATGATGCATTTCTTTTCGTTTCTTTCCATAGTACAAATGCCTCACTGGGAACTTGAGTATGGCAACCTGGGTGCCACAATAGAGTAAAACTGGTGTATATTGCAAGGTCCACCATGCCCTTTCCATTATGAATATACGTATCAACGCCTATATAGAGTAAAACTGGTGTATATTGCAAGGTACGCCATGCCCTTTCCATTATGAATATACGTAGTAACGCCTATATAGAGTAAAACTGGTGTATATTGCAAGGTCCACCATGCCCTTTCCATTATGAATATACGTAGCAACGCCTATATAGAGTAAAACTGGTGTATATTGCAAGGTACACCATGCCCTTTCCATTATGAATATACGTAGCAACGCCTATATAGAGTAAAACTGGTGTATATTGCAAGGTATGCCATGCCCTTTCCATTATGAATATACGTAGCAACGCCTATATAGAGTAAAACTGGTGTATATTGCCAGGTCCACCATGCCCTTTCCATTATGAATATACGTAGCAACGCTTATATAGAGTAAAACTGGTGTATAAATGACGGTATCTACCGTTAATTCGAAAACCGTTTTAAAAACGGTAAAACGGAAAAGGGTAACAGCATCTAAAACCGTTTTACCGTTTTCAAAACAGTCAAAGCAAAAACAGTAACAGCGGCTTAAACCGTTTTGAAAACAGCAAAAGCGAAAAGGGTAACAGCTTCTGAAACCGTTTTACAGTTTTCAAAACAGTAAAACGGTTTCAGAAGGACTTTCAGTCCGCTCTTGAACCGGTTGGTTAATATTGAATGCGCCTATCAAAGACACAGGTTCGGGAGATTCTAGTTCTGACATAAACCCTACCTATTTTCCCATTTCTGATATCATGGACGGTAGAGTTTAGTCCCATCTCTCATAAAGTATGTTACCAGTTTTCCGCCTAAAGCTAAGGCAGAAGTATTTTGCCATAGGGGATCTCGGCACATACAAACAGCTATAGTCAGTCTGACTCGAGTTTGGCAATCACTTTTGCCACTTTTTTGTGACAAAACGTTCGAGTTTTCCATCCAAACTTCGCAAACCTCTTTGGAACACTACTACGTATATGTACAAACATACTTTTTGTCTCAACTGCGCAACATATTGATTTTGCTTATTAGTTCCTGTTGTAAAATGTGCACATTGCCGACAATACAACCTCGCTTGTGTGTCTGTTGCGAACAATACAAACACGCGAGATAGTATTGTTGGCAATGGGCATATTTTACAAGTATGTTTATTCATACTCGTAGTAGTGCATCTAAGATATTTGCCAAGTTTGGATGGAAAACTCGAACATTTTGCTACAAAAAAATGGACAAAGCAGTTGCCAAACTGCAGTCAGACAGACTATAGTATATGGCAGTGGCGCCTGGTGAAAATGAATGTCGCACAGCGCCTACCGAAAATTGCTGTGTTCTGGGACCAATTGTCTACTATAGTCTGTCTGACCGCCTTTTCCACTTTTTTTGTGACAAAACGTTCCAGTGAAATAACCCAATGCAAGAGGTTGTGAGATAGATGTTTATATTAACTTTGCAGGAGGGAAATCGCGCTGTTTTGCATGGGGCGCCCGCGGTTGCAAAAATAGGGCTTGTTGTAGAATGGTTGTGGGGATCCGTGCGCCGAAACTGATGGCCGGCGCACAGATCCAAGGCCCAAATACAATGCATCACTGGTTGCACACTCCATAATTGTGGAAGTAAACTGTTTGAAATCACTTTGTATGTCTTACAGCAATTCTGATTTTTTTTCATTAAAGTAGCACATGGGGTTCAAACCAGGAATTCAAGAAACACCATCTTAACTCCTGAGTGGTAGCAGGTAGAAAATATCATAACCAAGCGTCCTTAGTCAGCCCATATTCTATGTCATTTCAATATTTACAACTTTTCACTCAAATGACATAATCTCACTACTTGCACATGTGCATTTAACTAGCTTACAATGGTTCTCATCACCATAACTTAAGTAAATTATCATATTAACTAAATTACCTTGATTCAGATATTTAAGCAGTTTGATATACTGGCTAGATTTACATTTAATACATCTGACACAACTTAAAAGAGAGCCAAATCTGATTAGATAAATTAGCCATCCACGCCAATAGAATAAATCTTTTCTAAGGATAAATTCTGATTTAATACATTACTACAAGTTAATGTTCCTATTCCATACTTAAAAAACCTTATAAATCCGTGAAAGGCAGTCAGTAGCGTGTCATGACTGCACGATTCCGGGATAAAGTACATGCAATTACGAGACGAGTGTACAGGCTTGGTACAGTATTCGAATTTGGCGCCAATACTACGCGGTCGATGACGTCACCAATCAGGTCAGCGTGAGTTTCCGGCTTCAATAATTTTCGTTGCAATAGACATTCCTATGGGACATCAGCTCAGGTCTAAATGATTAGGTGTGATTCAATAGATGCCAATGTTTTACCATACTCCCCCCACATGTGCTTGAAGATCGGACATATTTGTGGCACTATATCTTGTCTCGCGTGCACTACTTTTGTACGCTGTGAGGACTGGTTGCCGTTCGCAGCATATGGTGTGCAGGAGTTTGAAAGAAATAGTGCACGGAAGATCAGGCGCACCGGACACGGGAACCTTTCCATTGAAAAAAACTGCAAGCCCTGCTGATCTAATACTACATGTAAAAAATGTGTATTTTCTGGTATCCGCTTTCTTTCAGGGCAGATAAAGTTAGCCACGTGACCTGGCTAGAAATGATGCCGATTTCCCAACTAGTCTAACCCATATTGCGGAGGGTGCCAGTTTCAGAGTTTGCTAATAAGGGAACGGCTTGCAGCCGTATTTAAAGGCACTAAGCGTCGAGTTTGCCATCCAATTAACTTGGCAAATCAAGTTTATAGGACTTCCCATATTTATAGGAAATCATTTATCAATTGTATTTGATATAGGCATTGGCCATCAAAATGAACTTCGTTTCTTTTTCTTTTGAAGTACGTTGGAAGTGCACTTCTCAGACAGACACTCAAGTACTGGCCATTTTTTACAAGTTATCACCCTATAACAGATATACAACAGGGAATGCTGGGAGTTATCGATTGTCCTAAACATTGGTAAATTAAAGTGGTATTTTGATGACAAAATTGCTGAAACAGCAATTATAAGACAAAACTGCTGTTATCTGAAAGTATTTGTAAGTATTTGTTTTCAAAAACAATGGGTACATTTTACTTGTAGCAAGAAATTACAAACACTTATGTAAATTTTAATGAATGACTAATGTTCGTGCATAATAACTATAGGACGAGTGCAAATGACATACGCTACAGCCGGTTTGATATCTTATCCATCGATTTCATATATGTTAGCCAAGCTTTCTGAAATATTGATACGTAGGCATTTGCTTACGACTTTTTAGAGACCAAATGCATCTCAAACAGGAAGTGTCCCAACATCATGCCTTACTCTCTTTATTTCCTGTTTCTCCTGCCCAGGAAATACTCTAGAATAACGCCAAGGCTCAGGGATCTGTCCACACGTCAGCCTATACACTCTTGGCAGTCATGTTCTCGTCCATTGGCTTAGCACCACATTTCAGTGCTGCCATCTATTCGCAGCTAGCAGAATTGCTACCACCTCGTATCTCGCTGCCAAACTCTGGACTGTCCATGGTCTTATGGGGTTAAGTTGTGAATATCCAGTTGTTTAAAATGTTTCAAAGCTACACACTCATCCTCATAATAGAACCAACTGTGACTGTCTAGGCCATCGGTGAGCAGAGCATTTAAGGTACCACTTACGGTATCTCCAAACCTTACATAGGCTTGCACACAGAAAGGAAAGATTTTGGCTTTTAATTTTCTCGATATTGAATTTCACGCAATCGAGGGTGCTTTAAAGTAGCACTTTGGGCATCAAGTCTTATCGGATTTGCTTGAAACGTTGGATCTAAATAGCTAATAGTATTACAAATATAAATAGTTAGATTATGCAATCTAGAAGTTTAGAAATATGCCTTTTTCTCATTTTCAATGAAAAATCGGAAAGAAAATGGTCATGCAATTTGAACACAGCAAAAAGTAGAGAAAGTGCGATAGTTTTCCCTCTGTTTTGATATTTTCTCCAGATTAATGGAATTTGATGGTCGGCAAGTGTGGATAGCATCTCTGTTTGATAACACTATGCATGTTTTTAATGTGTTTACCCCAAATATTTACAACCTGCAAGGAGCTTACATTTATGATTCTCAATGTTTTCTCAATTAAAAGACCTTTCAGGCGATATATACTTTATATAGGCCAAGAAGTCAAATTAAAGCAGGGTAGAGGAAAAACAAGCCCAAAAAATGATCCCCGTAAGCTACGTTAAAAGTATTATAAAAATAATAAATTAATAAAATAAAACAAAATAAAATGATATAAAGCAACGAAAAATAAAAGTGGGAAGCATGGCCATGTATGTTATAAGATAAACATTTAAAAAAAATTCAAAAAGAGAGGAGCCTACAACACACAGTATTCCCAGGCGGTCACCCATCCAAGTACTAACTGCGCTCGATGTTGCTTAACTTCGGTGATCGGACGAGAACCGGTGCATTCAACATGATATGGTCGTAGGCATTTGCTTACGACTTTTTAGAGACCAAATGCATCTCAAACAGGAAGTGTCCCAACATCATGCCTTACTCTCTTTATTTCCTGTTTCTCCTGCCCAGGAAATACTCTAGAATAACGCCAAGGCTCAGGGATCTGTCCACACGTCAGCCTATACACTCTTGGCAGTCATGTTCTCGTCCTTTGGCTTAGCACCACATTTCAGTGCTGCCATCTATTCGCAGCTAGCAGAATTGCTACCACCTCGTATCTCGCTGCCAAACTCTGGACTGTCCATGGTCTTATGGGGTTAAGTTGTGAATATCCAGTTGTTTAAAATGTTTCAAAGCTACACCCTCATCCTCATAATAGAACCAACTGTGACTGTCTAGGCCATCGGTGAGCAGAGCATTTAAGGTACCACTTACGGTATCTCCAAACCTTACATAGGCTTGCACACAGAAAGGAAAGATTTTGGCTTTTAATTTTCTCGATATTGAATTTTACCAAATCGAGGGCACTTTAAAGTAGCACTTTGGGCATCAAGTCTTATCGGATTTGCTTTAAACGTTGGATCTAAATAGCTAATAGTATTACAAATATTAATAGTTAGATTATGCAATCTAGAAGTTTAGAAATATGCCTTTTTCTCATTTTCAATGAAAAATCGGAAAGAAATGGTCATGCAATTTGAACACAGCAAAAAGTAGAGAAAGTGCGATAGTTTTCCCTCTGTTTTGATATTTTCTCCAGTTTAATGGAATTTGATGGTCGGCAAGTGTGGATAGCATCTCTGTTTGATAACACTATGCATGTTTTTAATGTGTTTACCCCAAATATTGACAACCTGCAAGGAGCTTACATTTATGATTCTCAATGTTTTCTCAATTAAAAGACCTTTCAGGCAATCTATACTTTATATAGGCCAAGAAGTCAAATTAAAGCAGGGTAGAGGAAAAACCAGGCCCAAAAAAATGATCCCCGTAAGCTACGTTAAAAGTATTATAGAAATAATAAATTAATAACATAAAACAAAATAAAATGATATAAAGCAACGAAAAATAAAAGTGGGAAGCATGGCCATGTATGTTATAAGATAAACATTTAAAAAAATTCAAAAAGAGAGGAGCCTACAACACACAGAATTCCCAGGCGGTCACCCATCCAAGTACTAACTGCGCTCGATGTTGCTTAACTTCGGTGATCGGACGAGAACCGGTGCATTCAACATGATATGGTCGTAGGCATTTGCTTACGACTTTTTAGAGACCAAATGCATCTCAAACAGGAAGTGTCCCAACATCATGCCTTACTCTCTTTATTTCCTGTTTCTCCTGCCCAGGAAATACTCTAGAATAACGCCAAGGCTCAGGGATCTGTCCACACGTCAGCCTATACACTCTTGGCAGTCATGTTCTCGTCCATTGGCTTAGCACCACATTTCAGTGCTGCCATCTATTCGCAGCTAGCAGAATTGCTACCACCTCGTATCTCGCTGCCAAACTCTGGACTGTCCATGGTCTTATGGGGTTAAGTTGTGAATATCCAGTTGTTTAAAATGTTTCAAAGCTACACACTCATCCTCATAATAGAACCAACTGTGACTGTCTAGGCCATCGGTGAGCAGAGCATTTAAGGTACCACTTACGGTATCTCCAAACCTTACATAGGCTTGCACACAGAAAGGAAAGATTTTGGCTTTTAATTTTCTCGATATTGAATTTCACCAAATCGAGGGCACTTTAAAGTAGCACTTTGGGCATCAAGTCTTATCGGATTTGCTTTAAACGTTGGATCTAAATAGCTAATAGTATTACAAATATTAATAGTTAGATTATGCAATCTAGAAGTTTAGAAATATGCCTTTTTCTCATTTTCAATGAAAAATCGGAAAGAAATGGTCATGCAATTTGAACACAGCAAAAAGTAGAGAAAGTGCGATAGTTTTCCCTCTGTTTTGATATTTTCTCCAGATTAATGGAATTTGATGGTCGGCAAGTGTGGATAGCATCTCTGTTTGATAACACTATGCATGTTTTTAATGTGTTTACCCCAAATATTTACAACCTGCAAGGAGCTTACATTTATGATTCTCAATGTTTTCTCAATTAAAAGACCTTTCAGGCAATATATACTTTATATAGGCCAAGAAGTCAAATTAAAGCAGGGTAGAGGAAAAACCAGGCCCAAAAAAATGATCCCCGTAAGCTACGTTAAAAGTATTATAGAAATAATAAATTAATAACATAAAACAAAATAAAATGATATAAAGCAACGAAAAATAAAAGTGGGAAGCATGGCCATGTATGTTATAAGATAAACATTTAAAAAAAATTCAAAAAGAGAGCAGCCTACAACACACAGTATTCCCAGGCGGTCACCCATCCAAGTACTAACTGCGCTCGATGTTGCTTAACTTCGGTGATCGGACGAGAACCGGTGCATTCAACATGATATGGTCGTAGGCATTTGCTTACGACTTTTTAGAGACCAAATGCATCTCAAACAGGAAGTGTCCCAACATCATGCCTTACTCTCTTTATTTCCTGTTTCTCCTGCCCAGGAAATACTCTAGAATAACGCCAAGGCTCAGGGATCTGTCCACACGTCAGCCTATACACTCTTGGCAGTCATGTTCTCGTCCATTGGCTTAGCACCACATTTCAGTGCTGCCATCTATTCGCAGCTAGCAGAATTGCTACCACCTCGTATCTCGCTGCCGAACTCTGGACTGTCCATGGTCTTATGGGGTTAAGTTGTGAATATCCAGTTGTTTAAAATGTTTCAAAGCTACACACTCATCCTCATAATAGAACCAACTGTGACTGTCTAGGCCATCGGTGAGCAGAGCATTTAAGGTACCACTTACGGTATCTCCAAACCTTACATAGGCTTGCACACAGAAAGGAAAGATTTTGGCTTTTAATTTTCTCGATATTGAATTTCACCAAATCGAGGGCACTTTAAAGTAGCACTTTGGGCATCAAGTCTTATCGGATTTGCTTTAAACGTTGGATCTAAATAGCTAATAGTATTACAAATATTAATAGTTAGATTATGCAATCTAGAAGTTTAGAAATATGCCTTTTTCTCATTTTCAATGAAAAATCGGAAAGAAATGGTCATGCAATTTGAACACAGCAAAAAGTAGAGAAAGTGCGATAGTTTTCCCTCTGTTTTGATATTTTCTCCAGATTAATGGAATTTGATGGTCGGCAAGTGTGGATAGCATCTCTGTTTGATAACACTATGCATGTTTTTAATGTGTTTACCCCAAATATTTACAACCTGCAAGGAGCTTACATTTATGATTCTCAATGTTTTCTCAATTAAAAGACCTTTCAGGCAATATATACTTTATATAGGCCAAGAAGTCAAATTAAAGCAGGGTAGAGGAAAAACCAGGCCCAAAAAAATGATCCCCGTAAGCTACGTTAAAAGTATTATAGAAATAATAAATTAATAACATAAAACAAAATAAAATGATATAAAGCAACGAAAAATAAAAGTGGGAAGCATGGCCATGTATGTTATAAGATAAACATTTAAAAAAAATTCAAAAAGAGAGCAGCCTACAACACACAGTATTCCCAGGCGGTCACCCATCCAAGTACTAACTGCGCTCGATGTTGCTTAACTTCGGTGATCGGACGAGAACCGGTGCATTCAACATGATATGGTCGTAGGCATTTGCTTAAGACTTTTTAGAGACCAAATGCATCTCAAACAGGAAGTGTCCCAACATCATGCCTTACTCTCTTTATTTCCTGTTTCTCCTGCCCAGGAAATACTCTAGAATAACGCCAAGGCTCAGGGATCTGTCCAAACATCAGCCTATACACTCTTGGCAGTCATGTTCTCGTCCTTTGGCTTAGCACCACATTTCAGTGCTGCCATCTATTAGCAGCTAGCAGAAGTGCTACCACCTCGTATCTCGCTGCCAAACTCTGGACTGTCCATGGTCTTATGGGGTTAAGTTGTGAATATCCAGTTGTTTAAAATGTTTCAAAGCTACACACTCATCCTCATAATAGAACCAACTGTGACTGTCTAGGCCATCGGTGAGCAGAGCATTTAAGGTACCACTTACGGTATCTCCAAACCTTACATAGGCTTGCACACAGAAAGGAAAGATTTTGGCTTTTAATTTTCTCGATATTGAATTTCACCAAATCGAGGGCGCTTTAAAGTAGCACTTTGGGCATCAAGTCTCATCGGATTTGCTTGAAACGTTGGATCTAAATAGCTTATAGTATTACAAATATAAATAGTTAGATTATGCAATCTAGAAGTTTAGAAATATGCCTTTTTCTCATTTTCAATGAAAAATCGGAAAGAAATGGTCATGCAATTTGAACACAGCAAAAAGTAGAGAAAGTGCGATAGTTTTCCCTCTGTTTTGATATTTTCTCCAGATTAATGGAATTTGATGGTCGGCAAGTGTGGATAGCATCTCTGTTTGATAACACTATGCATGTTTTTAATGTGTTTACCCCAAATATTTACAACCTGCAAGGAGCTTACATTTATGATTCTCAATGTTTTCTCAATTAAAAGACCTTTCAGGCGATATATACTTATATAGGCCAAGAAGTCAAATTAAAGCAGGGTAGAGGAAAAACCAGGCCCAAAAAATGATCCCCGTAAGCTACGTTAAAAGTATTATAAAGATAATAAATTAATAAAATAAAACAAAATAAAATGATATAAAGCAACGAAAAATAAAAGTGGGAAGCATGGCCATGTATGTTATAAGATAAACATTTAAAAAAAATTCAAAAAGAGAGGAGCCTACAACACACAGTATTCCCAGGCGGTCACCCATCCAAGTACTAACTGCGCTCGATGTTGCTTAACTTCGGTGATCGGACGAGAACCGGTGCATTCAACATGATATGGTCGTAGGCATTTGCTTACGACTTTTTAGAGACCAAATGCATCTCAAACAGGAAGTGTCCCAACATCATGCCTTACTCTCTTTATTTCCTGTTTCTCCTGCCCAGGAAATACTCTAGAATAACGCCAAGGCTCAGGGATCTGTCCACACGTCAGCCTATACACTCTTGGCAGTCATGTTCTCGTCCATTGGCTTAGCACCACATTTCAGTGCTGCCATCTATTCGCAGCTAGCAGAATTGCTACCACCTCGTATCTCGCTGCCAAACTCTGGACTGTCCATGGTCTTATGGGGTTAAGTTGTGAATATCCAGTTGTTTAAAATGTTTCAAAGCTACACACTCATCCTCATAATAGAACCAACTGTGACTGTCTAGGCCATCGGTGAGCAGAGCATTTAAGGTACCACTTACGGTATCTCCAAACCTTACATAGGCTTGCACACAGAAAGGAAAGATTTTGGCTTTTAATTTTCTCGATATTGAATTTCACCAAATCGAGGGCACTTTAAAGTAGCACTTTGGGCATCAAGTCTTATCGGATTTGCTTTAAACGTTGGATCTAAATAGCTAATAGTATTACAAATATTAATAGTTAGATTATGCAATCTAGAAGTTTAGAAATATGCCTTTTTCTCATTTTCAATGAAAAATCGGAAAGAAATGGTCATGCAATTTGAACACAGCAAAAAGTAGAGAAAGTGCGATAGTTTTCCCTCTGTTTTGATATTTTCTCCAGATTAATGGAATTTGATGGTCGGCAAGTGTGGATAGCATCTCTGTTTGATAACACTATGCATGTTTTTAATGTGTTTACCCCAAATATTTACAACCTGCAAGGAGCTTATATTTATGATTCTCAATGTTTTTTCAATTAAAAGACCTTTCAGGCAATCTATACTTTATATAGGCCAAGAAGTCAAATTAAAGCAGGGTAGAGGAAAAACCAGGCCCAAAAAAATGATCCCCGTAAGCTACGTTAAAAGTATTATAAAAATTATAAATTAATAAAATAAAACAAAATAAAATGATATAAAGCAACGAAAAATAAAAGTGGGAAGCATGGCCATGTATGTTATAAGATAAACATTAAAAAAAATTCAAAAAGAGAGGAGCCTACAACACACAGTATTCCCAGGCGGTCACCCATCCAAGTACTAACTGCTCTCGATGTTGCTTAACTTCGGTGATCGGACGAGAACCGGTGCATTCAACATGATATGGTCGTAGGCATTTGCTTACGATTTTTAGAGACCAAATGCATCTCGAAAAGGAAGTGTCCCAACATCATGCCTTACTCTCTTTATTTCCTGTTTCTCCTGCCCAGGAAATACTCTAGAATAACGCCAAGGCTCAGGGATCTGTCCACACGTCAGCCTATACACTCTTGGCAGTCATGTTCTCGTCCATTGGCTTAGCACCACATTTCAGTGCTGCCATCTATTCGCAGCTAGCAGAATTGCTACCACCTCGTATCTCGCTGCCAAACTCTGGACTGTCCATGGTCTTATGGGGTTAAGTTGTGAATATCCAGTTGTTTAAAATGTTTCAAAGCTACACACTCATCCTCATAATAGAACCAACTGTGACTGTCTAGGCCATCGGTGAGCAGAGCATTTAAGGTACCACTTACGGTATCTCCAAACCTTACATAGGCTTGCACACAGAAAGGAAAGATTTTGGCTTTTAATTTTCTCGATATTGAATTTCACGCAATCGAGGGTGCTTTAAAGTAGCACTTTGGGCATCAAGTCTTATCGGATTTGCTTGAAACGTTGGATCTAAATAGCTAATAGTATTACAAATATAAATAGTTAGATTATGCAATCTAGAAGTTTAGAAATATGCCTTTTTCTCATTTTCAATGAAAAATCGGAAAGAAAATGGTCATGCAATTTGAACACAGCAAAAAGTAGAGAAAGTGCGATAGTTTTCCCTCTGTTTTGATATTTTCTCCAGATTAATGGAATTTGATGGTCGGCAAGTGTGGATAGCATCTCTGTTTGATAACACTATGCATGTTTTTAATGTGTTTACCCCAAATATTTACAACCTGCAAGGAGCTTACATTTATGATTCTCAATGTTTTCTCAATTAAAAGACCTTTCAGGCGATATATACTTTATATAGGCCAAGAAGTCAAATTAAAGCAGGGTAGAGGAAAAACAAGCCCAAAAAATGATCCCCGTAAGCTACGTTAAAAGTATTATAAAAATAATAAATTAATAAAATAAAACAAAATAAAATGATATAAAGCAACGAAAAATAAAAGTGGGAAGCATGGCCATGTATGTTATAAGATAAACATTTAAAAAAAAATCAAAAAGAGAGGAGCCTACAACACACAGTATTCCCAGGCGGTCACCCATCCAAGTACTAACTGCGCTCGATGTTGCTTAACTTCGGTGATCGGACGAGAACCGGTGCATTCAACATGATATGGTCGTAGGCATTTGCTTACGACTTTTTAGAGACCAAATGCATCTCAAACAGGAAGTGTCCCAACATCATGCCTTACTCTCTTTATTTCCTGTTTCTCCTGCCCAGGAAATACTCTAGAATAACGCCAAGGCTCAGGGATCTGTCCACACGTCAGCCTATACACTCTTGGCAGTCATGTTCTCGTCCTTTGGCTTAGCACCACATTTCAGTGCTGCCATCTATTCGCAGCTAGCAGAATTGCTACCACCTCGTATCTCGCTGCCAAACTCTGGACTGTCCATGGTCTTATGGGGTTAAGTTGTGAATATCCAGTTGTTTAAAATGTTTCAAAGCTACACCCTCATCCTCATAATAGAACCAACTGTGACTGTCTAGGCCATCGGTGAGCAGAGCATTTAAGGTACCACTTACGGTATCTCCAAACCTTACATAGGCTTGCACACAGAAAGGAAAGATTTTGGCTTTTAATTTTCTCGATATTGAATTTCACCAAATCGAGGGCACTTTAAAGTAGCACTTTGGGCATCAAGTCTTATCGGATTTGCTTTAAACGTTGGATCTAAATAGCTAATAGTATTACAAATATTAATAGTTAGATTATGCAATCTAGAAGTTTAGAAATATGCCCTTTTCTCATTTTCAATGAAAAATCGGAAAGAAATGGTCATGCAATTTGAACACAGCAAAAAGTAGAGAAAGTGCGATAGTTTTCCCTCTGTTTTGATATTTTCTCCAGTTTAATGGAATTTGATGGTCGGCAAGTGTGGATAGCATCTCTGTTTGATAACACTATGCATGTTTTTAATGTGTTTACCCCAAATATTGACAACCTGCAAGGAGCTTACATTTATGATTCTCAATGTTTTCTCAATTAAAAGACCTTTCAGGCAATCTATACTTTATATAGGCCAAGAAGTCAAATTAAAGCAGGGTAGAGGAAAAACCAGGCCCAAAAAAATGATCCCCGTAAGCTACGTTAAAAGTATTATAGAAATAATAAATTAATAACATAAAACAAAATAAAATGATATAAAGCAACGAAAAATAAAAGTGGGAAGCATGGCCATGTATGTTATAAGATAAACATTTAAAAAAAATTCAAAAAGAGAGGAGCCTACAACACACAGAATTCCCAGGCGTTCACCCATCCAAGTACTAACTGCGCTCGATGTTGCTTAACTTCGGTGATCGGACGAGAACCGGTGCATTCAACATGATATGGTCGTAGGCATTTGCTTACGACTTTTTAGAGACCAAATGCATCTCAAACAGGAAGTGTCCCAACATCATGCCTTACTCTCTTTATTTCCTGTTTCTCCTGCCCAGGAAATACTCTAGAATAACGCCAAGGCTCAGGGATCTGTCCACACGTCAGCCTATACACTCTTGGCAGTCATGTTCTCGTCCATTGGCTTAGCACCACATTTCAGTGCTGCCATCTATTCGCAGCTAGCAGAATTGCTACCACCTCGTATCTCGCTGCCAAACTCTGGACTGTCCATGGTCTTATGGGGTTAAGTTGTGAATATCCAGTTGTTTAAAATGTTTCAAAGCTACACACTCATCCTCATAATAGAACCAACTGTGACTGTCTAGGCCATCGGTGAGCAGAGCATTTAAGGTACCACTTACGGTATCTCCAAACCTTACATAGGCTTGCACACAGAAAGGAAAGATTTTGGCTTTTAATTTTCTCGATATTGAATTTCACCAAATCGAGGGCACTTTAAAGTAGCACTTTGGGCATCAAGTCTTATCGGATTTGCTTTAAACGTTGGATCTAAATAGCTAATAGTATTACAAATATTAATAGTTAGATTATGCAATCTAGAAGTTTAGAAATATGCCTTTTTCTCATTTTCAATGAAAAATCGGAAAGAAATGGTCATGCAATTTGAACACAGCAAAAAGTAGAGAAAGTGCGATAGTTTTCCCTCTGTTTTGATATTTTCTCCAGATTAATGGAATTTGATGGTCGGCAAGTGTGGATAGCATCTCTGTTTGATAACACTATGCATGTTTTTAATGTGTTTACCCCAAATATTTACAACCTGCAAGGAGCTTACATTTATGATTCTCAATGTTTTCTCAATTAAAAGACCTTTCAGGCAATATATACTTTATATAGGCCAAGAAGTCAAATTAAAGCAGGGTAGAGGAAAAACCAGGCCCAAAAAAATGATCCCCGTAAGCTACGTTAAAAGTATTATAGAAATAATAAATTAATAACATAAAACAAAATAAAATGATATAAAGCAACGAAAAATAAAAGTGGGAAGCATGGCCATGTATGTTATAAGATAAACATTTAAAAAAAATTCAAAAAGAGAGCAGCCTACAACACACAGTATTCCCAGGCGGTCACCCATCCAAGTACTAACTGCGCTCGATGTTGCTTAACTTCGGTGATCGGACGAGAACCGGTGCATTCAACAAGATATGGTCGTAGGCATTTGCTTACGACTTTTTAGAGACCAAATGCATCTCAAACAGGAAGTGTCCCAACATCATGCCTTACTCTCTTTATTTCCTGTTTCTCCTGCCCAGGAAATACTCTAGAATAACGCCAAGGCTCAGGGATCTGTCCACACGTCAGCCTATACACTCTTGGCAGTCATGTTCTCGTCCATTGGCTTAGCACCACATTTCAGTGCTGCCATCTATTCGCAGCTAGCAGAATTGCTACCACCTCGTATCTCGCTGCCAAACTCTGGACTGTCCATGGTCTTATGGGGTTAAGTTGTGAATATCCAGTTGTTTAAAATGTTTCAAAGCTACACACTCATCCTCATAATAGAACCAACTGTGACTGTCTAGGCCATCGGTGAGCAGAGCATTTAAGGTACCACTTACGGTATCTCCAAACCTTACATAGGCTTGCACACAGAAAGGAAAGATTTTGGCTTTTAATTTTCTCGATATTGAATTTCACCAAATCGAGGGCACTTTAAAGTAGCACTTTGGGCATCAAGTCTTATCGGATTTGCTTTAAACGTTGGATCTAAATAGCTAATAGTATTACAAATATTAATAGTTAGATTATGCAATCTAGAAGTTTAGAAATATGCCTTTTTCTCATTTTCAATGAAAAATCGGAAAGAAATGGTCATGCAATTTGAACACAGCAAAAAGTAGAGAAAGTGCGATAGTTTTCCCTCTGTTTTGATATTTTCTCCAGATTAATGGAATTTGATGGTCGGCAAGTGTGGATAGCATCTCTGTTTGATAACACTACAGTTGTATGCATGTTTTTAATGTGTTTACCCCAAATATTTACAACCTGCAAGGACCTTACATTTATGATTCTCAATGTTTTCTCAATTAAAAGACCTTTCAGGCAATATATACTTTATATAGGCCAAGAAGTCAAATTAAAGCAGGGTAGAGGAAAAACCAGGCCCAAAAAAATGATCCCCGTCAGCTACGTTAAAAGTATTATAGAAATAATAAATTAATAACATAAAACAAAATAAAATGATATAAAGCAACGAAAAATAAAAGTGGGAAGCATGGCCATGTATGTTATAAGATAAACATTTAAAAAAAATTCAAAAAGAGAGGAGCCTACAACACACAGTATTCCCAGGCGGT
Source organism: Maea johnstoni (assembly GCA_963942565.1). Taxonomy (NCBI): domain Eukaryota; kingdom Metazoa; phylum Annelida; class Polychaeta; order Spionida; family Magelonidae; genus Maea; species Maea johnstoni. The sequence continues at coordinate 42,619,871 of OZ012695.1, read as the reverse complement.
CACCCATCCAAGTACTAACTGCGCTCGATGTTGCTTAACTTCGGTGATCGGACGAGAACCGGTGCATTCAACATGATATGGTCGTAGGCATTTGCTTACGACTTTTTAGAGACCAAATGCATCTCAAACAGGAAGTGTCCCAACATCATGCCTTACTCTCTTTATTTCCTGTTTCTCCTGCCCAGGAAATACTCTAGAATAACGCCAAGGCTCAGGGATCTGTCCAAACATCAGCCTATACACTCTTGGCAGTCATGTTCTCGTCCTTTGGCTTAGCACCACATTTCAGTGCTGCCATCTATTAGCAGCTAGCAGAAGTGCTACCACCTCGTATCTCGCTGCCAAACTCTGGACTGTCCATGGTCTTATGGGGTTAAGTTGTGAATATCCAGTTGTTTAAAATGTTTCAAAGCTACACACTCATCCTCATAATAGAACCAACTGTGACTGTCTAGGCCATCGGTGAGCAGAGCATTTAAGGTACCACTTACGGTATCTCCAAACCTTACATAGGCTTGCACACAGAAAGGAAAGATTTTGGCTTTTAATTTTCTCGATATTGAATTTCACCAAATCGAGGGCGCTTTAAAGTAGCACTTTGGGCATCAAGTCTCATCGGATTTGCTTGAAACGTTGGATCTAAATAGCTTATAGTATTACAAATATAAATAGTTAGATTATGCAATCTAGAAGTTTAGAAATATGCCTTTTTCTCATTTTCAATGAAAAATCGGAAAGAAATGGTCATGCAATTTGAACACAGCAAAAAGTAGAGAAAGTGCGATAGTTTTCCCTCTGTTTTGATATTTTCTCCAGATTAATGGAATTTGATGGTCGGCAAGTGTGGATAGCATCTCTGTTTGATAACACTATGCATGTTTTTAATGTGTTTACCCCAAATATTTACAACCTGCAAGGAGCTTACATTTATGATTCTCAATGTTTTCTCAATTAAAAGACCTTTCAGGCGATATATACTTATATAGGCCAAGAAGTCAAATTAAAGCAGGGTAGAGGAAAAACCAGGCCCAAAAAATGATCCCCGTAAGCTACGTTAAAAGTATTATAAAAATAATAAATTAATAAAATAAAACAAAATAAAATGATATAAAGCAACGAAAAATAAAAGTGGGAAGCATGGCCATGTATGTTATAAGATAAACATTTAAAAAAAATTCAAAAAGAGAGGAGCCTACAACACACAGTATTCCCAGGCGGTCACCCATCCAAGTACTAACTGCGCTCGATGTTGCTTAACTTCGGTGATCGGACGAGAACCGGTGCATTCAACATGATATGGTCGTAGGCATTTGCTTACGACTTTTTAGAGACCAAATGCATCTCAAACAGGAAGTGTCCCAACATCATGCCTTACTCTCTTTATTTCCTGTTTCTCCTGCCCAGGAAATACTCTAGAATAACGCCAAGGCTCAGGGATCTGTCCACACGTCAGCCTATACACTCTTGGCAGTCATGTTCTCGTCCATTGGCTTAGCACCACATTTCAGTGCTGCCATCTATTCGCAGCTAGCAGAATTGCTACCACCTCGTATCTCGCTGCCAAACTCTGGACTGTCCATGGTCTTATGGGGTTAAGTTGTGAATATCCAGTTGTTTAAAATGTTTCAAAGCTACACACTCATCCTCATAATAGAACCAACTGTGACTGTCTAGGCCATCGGTGAGCAGAGCATTTAAGGTACCACTTACGGTATCTCCAAACCTTACATAGGCTTGCACACAGAAAGGAAAGATTTTGGCTTTTAATTTTCTCGATATTGAATTTCACCAAATCGAGGGCACTTTAAAGTAGCACTTTGGGCATCAAGTCTTATCGGATTTGCTTTAAACGTTGGATCTAAATAGCTAATAGTATTACAAATATTAATAGTTCGATTATGCAATCTAGAAGTTTAGAAATATGCCTTTTTCTCATTTTCAATGAAAAATCGGAAAGAAATGGTCATGCAATTTGAACACAGCAAAAAGTAGAGAAAGTGCGATAGTTTTCCCTCTGTTTTGATATTTTCTCCAGATTAATGGAATTTGATGGTCGGCAAGTGTGGATAGCATCTCTGTTTGATAACACTATGCATGTTTTTAATGTGTTTACCCCAAATATTTACAACCTGCAAGGAGCTTACATTTATGATTCTCAATGTTTTCTCAATTAAAAGACCTTTCAGGCAATATATACTTTATATAGGCCAAGAAGTCAAATTAAAGCAGGGTAGAGGAAAAACCAGGCCCAAAAAAATGATCCCCGTAAGCTACGTTAAAAGTATTATAGAAATAATAAATTAATAACATAAAACAAAATAAAATGATATAAAGCAACGAAAATTAAAAGTGGGAAGCATGGCCATGTATGTTATAAGATAAACATTTAAAAAAAATTCAAAAAGAGAGCAGCCTACAACACACAGTATTCCCAGGCGGTCACCCATCCAAGTACTAACTGCGCTCGATGTTGCTTAACTTCGGTGATCGGACGAGAACCGGTGCATTCAACATGATATGGTCGTAGGCATTTGCTTACGACTTTTTAGAGACCAAATGCATCTCAAACAGGAAGTGTCCCAACATCATGCCTTACTCTCTTTATTTCCTGTTTCTCCTGCCCAGGAAATACTCTAGAATAACGCCAAGGCTCAGGGATCTGTCCAAACATCAGCCTATACACTCTTGGCAGTCATGTTCTCGTCCTTTGGCTTAGCACCACATTTCAGTGCTGCCATCTATTAGCAGCTAGCAGAAGTGCTACCACCTCGTATCTCGCTGCCAAACTCTGGACTGTCCATGGTCTTATGGGGTTAAGTTGCGAATATCCAGTTGTTTAAAATGTTTCAAAGCTACACACTCATCCTCATAATAGAACCAACTGTGACTGTCTAGGCCATCGGTGAGCAGAGCATTTAAGGTACCACTTACGGTATCTCCAAACCTTACATAGGCTTGCACACAGAAAGGAAAGATTTTGGCTTTTAATTTTCTCGATATTGAATTTCACCAAATCGAGGGCGCTTTAAAGTAGCACTTTGGGCATCAAGTCTCATCGGATTTGCTTGAAACGTTGGATCTAAATAGCTTATAGTATTACAAATATAAATAGTTAGATTATGCAATCTAGAAGTTTAGAAATATGCCTTTTTCTCATTTTCAATGAAAAATCGGAAAGAAATGGTCATGCAATTTGAACACAGCAAAAAGTAGAGAAAGTGCGATAGTTTTCCCTCTGTTTTGATATTTTCTCCAGATTAATGGAATTTGATGGTCGGCAAGTGTGGATAGCATCTCTGTTTGATAACACTATGCATGTTTTTAATGTGTTTACCCCAAATATTTACAACCTGCAAGGAGCTTACATTTATGATTCTCAATGTTTTCTCAATTAAAAGACCTTTCAGGCGATATATACTTATATAGGCCAAGAAGTCAAATTAAAGCAGGGTAGAGGAAAAACCAGGCCCAAAAAATGATCCCCGTAAGCTACGTTAAAAGTATTATAAAAATAATAAATTAATAAAATAAAACAAAATAAAATGATATAAAGCAACGAAAAATAAAAGTGGGAAGCATGGCCATGTATGTTATAAGATAAACATTTAAAAAAAATTCAAAAAGAGAGGAGCCTACAACACACAGTATTCCCAGGCGGTCACCCATCCAAGTACTAACTGCGCTCGATGTTGCTTAACTTCGGTGATCGGACGAGAACCGGTGCATTCAACACGATATGGTCGTAGGCATTTGCTTACGACTTTTTAGAGACCAAATGCATCTCAAACAGGAAGTGTCCCAACATCATGCCTTACTCTCTTTATTTCCTGTTTCTCCTGCCCAGGAAATACTCTAGAATAACGCCAAGGCTCAGGGATCTGTCCACACGTCAGCCTATACACTCTTGGCAGTCATGTTCTCGTCCATTGGCTTAGCACCACATTTCAGTGCTGCCATCTATTCGCAGCTAGCAGAATTGCTACCACCTCGTATCTCGCTGCCAAACTCTGGACTGTCCATGGTCTTATGGGGTTAAGTTGTGAATATCCAGTTGTTTAAAATGTTTCAAAGCTACACACTCATCCTCATAATAGAACCAACTGTGACTGTCTAGGCCATCGGTGAGCAGAGCATTTAAGGTACCACTTACGGTATCTCCAAACCTTACATAGGCTTGCACACAGAAAGGAAAGATTTTGGCTTTTAATTTTCTCGATATTGAATTTCACCAAATCGAGGGCACTTTAAAGTAGCACTTTGGGCATCAAGTCTTATCGGATTTGCTTTAAACGTTGGATCTAAATAGCTAATAGTATTACAAATATTAATAGTTAGATTATGCAATCTAGAAGTTTAGAAATATGCCTTTTTCTCATTTTCAATGAAAAATCGGAAAGAAATGGTCATGCAATTTGAACACAGCAAAAAGTAGAGAAAGTGCGATAGTTTTCCCTCTGTTTTGATATTTTCTCCAGATTAATGGAATTTGATGGTCGGCAAGTGTGGATAGCATCTCTGTTTGATAACACTATGCATGTTTTTAATGTGTTTACCCCAAATATTTACAACCTGCAAGGAGCTTACATTTATGATTCTCAATGTTTTCTCAATTAAAAGACCTTTCAGGCAATATATACTTTATATAGGCCAAGAAGTCAAATTAAAGCAGGGTAGAGGAAAAACCAGGCCCAAAAAAATGATCCCCGTAAGCTACGTTAAAAGTATTATAGAAATAATAAATTAATAACATAAAACAAAATAAAATGATATAAAGCAACGAAAATTAAAAGTGGGAAGCATGGCCATGTATGTTATAAGATAAACATTTAAAAGAAATTCAAAAAGAGAGGAGCCTACAACACACAGTATTCCCAGGCGGTCACCCATCCAAGTACTAACTGCGCTCGATGTTGCTTAACTTCGGTGATCGGACGAGAACCGGTGCATTCAACATGATATGGTCGTAGGCATTTGCTTACGACTTTTTAGAGACCAAATGCATCTCAAACAGGAAGTGTCCCAACATCATGCCATACTCTCTTTATTTCCTGTTTCTCCTGCCCAGGAAATACTCTAGAATAACGCCAAGGCTCAGGGATCTGTCCAAACATCAGCCTATACACTCTTGGCAGTCATGTTCTCGTCCTTTGGCTTAGCACCACATATCAGTGCTGCCATCTATTCGCAGCTAGCAGAAGTGCTACCACCTCGTATCTCGCTGCCAAACTCTGGACTGTCCATGGTCTTATGGGGTTAAGTTGTGAATATCCAGTTGTTTAAAATGTTTCAAAGCTACACACTCATCCTCATAATAGAACCAACTGTGACTGTCTAGGCCATCGGTGAGCAGAGCATTTAAGGTACCACTTACGGTATCTCCAAACCTTACATAGGCTTGCACACAGAAAGGAAAGATTTTGGCTTTTAATTTTCTCGATATTGAATTTCACCAAATCGAGGGCGCTTTAAAGTAGCACTTTGGGCATCAAGTCTCATCGGATTTGCTTGAAACGTTGGATCTAAATAGCTTATAGTATTACAAATATAAATAGTTAGATTATGCAATCTAGAAGTTTAGAAATATGCCTTTTTCTCATTTTCAATGAAAAATCGGAAAGAAATGGTCATGCAATTTGAACACAGCAAAAAGTAGAGAAAGTGCGATAGTTTTCCCTCTGTTTTGATATTTTCTCCAGATTAATGGAATTTGATGGTCGGCAAGTGTGGATAGCATCTCTGTTTGATAACACTATGCATGTTTTTAATGTGTTTACCCCAAATATTTACAACCTGCAAGGAGCTTACATTTATGATTCTCAATGTTTTCTCAATTAAAAGACCTTTCAGGCGATATATACTTTATATAGGCCAAGAAGTCAAATTAAAGCAGGGTAGAGGAAAAACCAGGCCCAAAAAATGATCCCCGTAAGCTACGTTAAAAGTATTATAAAAATAATTAATTAATAAAATAAAACAAAATAAAATGATATAAAGCAACGAAAAATAAAAGTGGGAAGCATGGCCATGTATGTTATAAGATAAACATTTAAAAAAAATTCAAAAAGAGAGGAGCCTACAACACACAGTATTCCCAGGCGGTCACCCATCCAAGTACTAACTGCGCTCGATGTTGCTTAACTTCGGTGATCGGACGAGAACCGGTGCATTCAACACGATATGGTCGTAGGCATTTGCTTACGACTTTTTAGAGACCAAATGCATCTCAAACAGGAAGTGTCCCAACATCATGCCTCACTCTCTTTATTTCCTGTTTCTCCTGCCCAGGAAATACTCTAGAATAACGCCAAGGCTCAGGGATCTGTCCACACGTCAGCCTATACACTCTTGGCAGTCATGTTCTCGTCCATTGGCTTAGCACCACATTTCAGTGCTGCCATCTATTCGCAGCTAGCAGAATTGCTACCACCTCGTATCTCGCTGCCAAACTCTGGACTGTCCATGGTCTTATGGGGTTAAGTTGTGAATATCCAGTTGTTTAAAATGTTTCAAAGCTACACACTCATCCTCATAATAGAACCAACTGTGACTGTCTAGGCCATCGGTGAGCAGAGCATTTAAGGTACCACTTACGGTATCTCCAAACCTTACATAGGCTTGCACACAGAAAGGAAAGATTTTGGCTTTTAATTTTCTCGATATTGAATTTCACCAAATCGAGGGCACTTTAAAGTAGCACTTTGGGCATCAAGTCTTATCGGATTTGCTTTAAACGTTGGATCTAAATAGCTAATAGTATTACAAATATTAATAGTTAGATTATGCAATCTAGAAGTTTAGAAATATGCCTTTTTCTCATTTTCAATGAAAAATCGGAATGAAATGGTCATGCAATTTGAACACAGCAAAAAGTAGAGAAAGTGCGATAGTTTTCCCTCTGTTTTGATATTTTCTCCAGATTAATGGAATTTGATGGTCGGCAAGTGTGGATAGCATCTCTGTTTGATAACACTATGCATGTTTTTAATGTGTTTACCCCAAATATTTACAACCTGCAAGGAGCTTACATTTATGATTCTCAATGTTTTCTCAATTAAAAGACCTTTCAGGCAATATATACTTTATATAGGCCTAGAAGTCAAATTAAAGCAGGGCAGAGGAAAAACCAGGCCCAAAAAAATGATCCCCGTAAGCTACGTTAAAAGTATTATAGAAATAATAAATTAATAACATAAAACAAAATAAAATGATATAAAGCAACGAAAAATAAAAGTGGGAAGCATGGCCATGTATGTTATAAGATAAACATTTTAAAAAAATTCAAAAAGAGAGGAGCCTACAACACACAGTATTCCCAGGCGGTCACCCATCCAAGTACTAACTGCGCTCGATGTTGCTTAACTTCGGTGATCGGACGAGAACCGGTGCATTCAACATGATATGGTCGTAGGCATTTGCTTACGACTTTTTAGAGACCAAATGCATCTCAAACAGGAAGTGTCCCAACATCATGCCTTACTCTCTTTATTTCCTGTTTCTCCTGCCCAGGAAATACTCTAGAATAACGCCAAGGCTCAGGGATCTGTCCAAACATCAGCCTATACACTCTTGGCAGTCATGTTCTCGTCCTCTGGCTTAGCACCACATTTCAGTGCTGCCATCTATTCGCAGCTAGCAGAAGTGCTACCACCTCGTATCTCGCTGCCAAACTCTGGACTGTCCATGGTCTTATGGGGTTAAGTTGTGAATATCCAGTTGTTTAAAATGTTTCAAAGCTACACACTCATCCTCATAATAGAACCAACTGTGACTGTCTAGGCCATCGGTGAGCAGAGCATTTAAGGTACCACTTACGGTATCTCCAAACCTTACATAGGCTTGCACACAGAAAGGAAAGATTTTGGCTTTTAATTTTCTCGATATTGAATTTCACCAAATCGAGGGCGCTTTAAAGTAGCACTTTGGGCATCAAGTCTCATCGGATTTGCTTGAAACGTTGGATCTAAATAGCTTATAGTATTACAAATATAAATAGTTAGATTATGCAATCTAGAAGTTTAGAAATATGCCTTTTTCTCATTTTCAATGAAAAATCGGAAAGAAATGGTCATGCAATTTGAACACAGCAAAAAGTAGAGAAAGTGCGATAGTTTTCCCTCTGTTTTGATATTTTCTCCAGATTAATGGAATTTGATGGTCGGCAAGTGTGGATAGCATCTCTGTTTGATAACACTATGCATGTTTTTAATGTGTTTACCCCAAATATTTACAACCTGCAAGGAGCTTACATTTATGATTCTCAATGTTTTCTCAATTAAAAGACCTTTCAGGCGATATATACTTTATATAGGCCAAGAAGTCAAATTAAAGCAGGGTAGAGGAAAAACCAGGCCCAAAAAATGATCCCCGTAAGCTACGTTAAAAGTATTATAAAAATAATAAATTAATAAAATAAAACAAAATAAAATGATATAAAGCAACGAAAAATAAAAGTGGGAAGCATGGCCATGTATGTTATAAGATAAACATTTAAAAAAAATTCAAAAAGAGAGGAGCCTACAACACACAGTATTCCCAGGCGGTCACCCATCCAAGTACTAACTGCGCTCGATGTTGCTTAACTTCGGTGATCGGACGAGAACCGGTGCATTCAACACGATATGGTCGTAGGCATTTGCTTACAACTTTTTAGAGACCAAATGCATCTCAAACAGGAAGTGGGAAATTATGACTTTTAGTGGTTACCATCCTGGTACAATGAATTGTATTCCAGCATTGTATTCCAGCATTGTATCCGAGGATTGTTGGTCAGTCAATTGGCATTGTGGGTACTGTGCCTAAGTGTAACTGTGTTAATTCCCTCCAGAGGAGGAGGATATCTCATCTAGATATTTATCTAGGTAAGACATATAAAAGTGATATAAAATAGATTTGAATTTTAATAATTTTGAAGATGAAAATAGTAAGAGTGAAAGATGTACATGTAACTGGCAATATTTATAAAAAAGAAGTATAATAAGAATGTAATAGATGAATTTTGAATTCTAATAATTTAGAAGTATGATATGAATGTAATAGATGAATTTTGATAATTTTGAAGAGCATAATTTAGATTTTGGTTATATGAGAGAAGCATCATTTCAGGAGACACTGCTGAGGGCAGTGCATCTCTACAGTGCAACCTGATATGATTTCTTGACTAATTCAGAAGTATAATATGAATGTAATATAATTTTGAAGAACATAAATTAGAATGGTTATATAACAGAAGCATCATTTCAGGAGACACTGCTGAGAGAAGTGCATAGCTCTACAGTGTAACCTGAAATGATTTCATGACTGATGGAGAATCATGTGACCATGCATTCAATTGCTAAGCAATTAAAAGTGGCATGTATATTTTACTGGTAATCCCTAGGATGTGACAACTTGCAATTACTTGCTTGCCTACATCAAATAGGGATCATCATAAAAATATTTAGTAGTATATAAAATAACATTTTTTGGTCCTGAAAAGGACCTTTAGCTATCGTTTGGGTTACTCTTTTTGAAAGATTTGGTGGTCCTGAAAAGGACCTTTTGGTTGCTCTAAGAAGAGCTTTTTCTGTCTTTAAACAGGATACTGCTCCGACATGTGGAGCAGAATGTTTTCAAAGCCATCCTTGTTTCTGTTGTACTGGTTTTCCCACATGAACTGGTCCAAGTAACCTGGCAACATTTCTGCTGTTGTCCCTGACATTGCTTTTAGCCTTCTCTTACAAACATTCCAATAACTCTCAATGCTTTTGGTGTGAACCCCAGTAGCAGGGTCCACAAATTTTTCACTGTGATTTACAGCTTGATAGGTATAGGCAACATCATGTCCTAGACCATGATAGGCACGCCACTGATCAGACCAAATAATTGACCCAGCAGCTACCTTTCTTCTTATGATAGGAAGCAGAGTTTCTGCATCTCTCCTTGCAACCATTTCCATATGTACTTTGGCAGGCTTATAGAGGGTATATTAGAATTCATTTTACATTTAAAACCAATTGTAAAAGAGGACCTAAACAAATTTCTTCTTCGAAATGAAAAACTATTGATCAAAAAACTTTCATGGGCTTTTAGCGCAGCTGAGGATTTTGGTAATGAATTTAGAACAAAAGTAAATAACGGCCAAATTGCCAGTTTGACTGCTGCAAAAACTGAAGCAGCTAAGCTACACAGGCTTAATAGCAACAAATATGATAGGACCCGTGCTACTAGAGTCATGTCTGTTGATAGACAGACTATAGTAAATAACCGTAATAGAAGGGAAGGTGAAGCAGAGTACCAGTACAGAAGGAGACTCCAAGAGCATAGGTTAAGAGTCCAGGATCAACCATGCAGAGAGAGAGATCTCCTTCAAACTGTTTTGGCAGTGAAGAGATCCTTAGTGGATCTCTTGTTTAGCAGTGAAGATTCTATCTCCATTATGCAAAGAGCACAGGAAGGAATTGCTCATTTCCTGCCTGGCTATACAGCCCCTACAAGCAACAGAGAAGCAACAGAAGATCTGATTTTGGCAGTTGTGACTGACCATCTTTCAAGACGCTAGTCGCCTCATTTGGCACACCAAAAGGTCCTTTTCAGGACCACCAAATCTTCCAAAAAGAGTAACCTTCATGATAGTCATAATCTACCTGGTTTCTTTATTAGTATATATCAATGTCTCATAAAGAAACCTTTATTGTTTATCAAAGGTTGGTGATTGCCTTATAACATGCCACATTTTCTTCAAAGGATATTAATTGGAATTGATGACATGCCACTTTCCTGTGTGTATTCACTAATCCCTTTCATGTACTTCACAAACAGGATTCCTCCCCAGGTTGGATTAATTACAATTGCATAGATAAGTTGATATAGGTAAAGATTAATAATGTCAAGAATAGGTTAACTAGTAATTCCCTGATTTATCCAATGATCTCACTTTTATGCCTATTAAACACTTCTTTTCTCATAATATGTCTTTCCATTTAAATGGCAAGTTGATTGATAATGTCTGTCTTATTCGGACTATGAATATAAAAACATTCTTAAAAATACCTGAATATTTCCAAGAAGTCATAATCTACCTGGTTTCTTTATTAGTATATATCAATGTCTCATAAAGAAACCTTTATTGTTTATCAAAGGTTGGTGATTGCCTTATAACATGCCACATTTTCTTCAAAGGATATTAATTGGAATTGATGACATGCCACTTTCCTGTGTGTATTCACTAATCCCTTTCATGTACTTCACAAACAGGATTCCTCCCCAGGTTGGATTAATTACAATTGCATAGATAAGTTGATATAGGTAAAGATTAATAATGTCAAGAATAGGTTAACTAGTAATTCCCTGATTTATCCAATGATCTCACTTTTATGCCTATTAAACACTTCTTTTCTCATAATATGTCTTTCCATTTAAATGGCAGGTTGATTGATAATGTCTGTCTTATTCTGACTATGAATATAAAAACATTCTTAAAAATACCTGAATATTTCCAAGAAGTCATAATCTACCTGGTTTCTTTATTAGTATATATCAATGTCTCATAAAGAAACCTTTATTGTTTATCAAAGGTTGGTGATTGCCTTATAACATGCCACATTTTCTTCAAAGGATATTAATTGGAATTGATGACATGCCACTTTCCTGTGTGTATTCACTAATCCCTTTCATGTACTTCACAAACAGGATTCCTCCCCAGGTTGGATTAATTACAATTGCATAGATAAGTTGATATAGGTAAAGATTAATAATGTCAAGAATAGGTTAACTAGTAATTCCCTGATTTATCCAATGATCTCACTTTTATGCCTATTAAACACTTCTTTTCTCATAATATGTCTTTCCATTTAAATGGCAGGTTGATTGATAATGTCTGTCTTATTCTGCCTATGAATATAAAAACATTCTTAAAAATACCTGAATATTTCCCATTTGTCTAAAACAACACTTTCTTTCAATTTTCTCTTCAATAAAATCCCTTAAACATTTCTTATTTATCATTTAACACTGTCTCCCTCAGTCCATAACATATTAGAATATATATACAGAATTTCTAAATATTTTCTATCGAAAAAATATTAATCATGTCCAAAACAACACTATATCCTAGTATTATTTGGATTCAAGATTTAAGCATGTTTGAGAATTTACAACTGGTGTTTATTTTCCTTATAAACATCTAAAAACATGCTGAATTCAGTAGTCATGATAACTGCACCTACAATCCAAGCAGTCAACTACAATTAGACCCATGAACCTCAATTAGAAGGATTGTATTCCAGCATTCTATTCCAGCATTGTGCACAATTCATTGTACCAGGATGGTAACCACTAAAAGTCATAATTTCCAGGAAGTGTCCCAACATCATGCCTTACTCTCTTTATTTCCTGTTTCTCCTGCCCAGGAAATACTCTAGAATAACGCCAAGGCTCAGGGATCTGTCCACACGTCAGCCTATACACTCTTGGCAGTCATGTTCTCGTCCATTGGCTTAGCACCACATTTCAGTGCTGCCATCTATTCGCAGCTAGCAGAATTGCTACCACCTCGTATCTCGCTGCCAAACTCTGGACTGTCCATGGTCTTATGGGGTTAAGTTGTGAATATCCAGTTGTTTAAAATGTTTCAAAGCTACAACCTCATCCTCATAATAGAACCAACTGTGACTGTCTAGGCCATCGGTGAGCAGAGCATTTAAGGTACCACTTACGGTATCTCCAAACCTTACATAGGCTTGCACACAGAAAGGAAAGATTTTGGCTTTTAATTTTCTCGATATTGAATTTCACCAAATCGAGGGCACTTTAAAGTAGCACTTTGGGCATCAAGTCTTATCGGATTTGCTTGAAACGTTGGATCTAAATAGCTAATAGTATTACAAATATTAATAGTTAGATTATGCAATCTAGAAGTTTAGAAATATGCCTTTTTCTCATTTTCAATGAAAAATCGGAAAGAAATGGTCATGCAATTTGAACACAGCAAAAAGTAGAGAAAGTGCGATAGTTTTCCCTTTGTTTTGATATTTTCTCCAGATTAATGGAATTTGATGGTCGGCAAGTGTGGATAGCATGTCTGTTTGATAACACTATGCATGTTTTTAATGTGTTTACCCCAAATATTTACAACCTGCAAGGAGCTTACATTTATGATTCTCAATGTTTTCTCAATTAAAAGACCTTTCAGGCGATATATACTTTATAAAGGCCAAGAAGTCAAATTAAAGCAGGGTAGAGGAAAAACCAGGCCCAAAAAATGATCCCCGTAAGCTACGTTAAAAGTATTATAAAAATAATAAATTAATAAAATAAAACAAAATAAAATGATATAAAGCAACGAAAAATAAAAGTGGGAAGCATGGCCATGTATGTTATAAGATAAACATTTAAAAAAAATTCAAAAAGAGAGGAGCCTACAACACACAGTATTCCCAGGCGGTCACCCATCCAAGTACTAACTGCGCTCGATGTTGCTTAACTTCGGTGATTGGACGAGAACCGGTGCATTCAACACGATATGGTCGTAGGCATTTGCTTACGACTTTTTAGAGACCAAATGCATCTCAAACAGGAAGTGTCCCAACATCATGACTTACTCTCTTTATTTCCTGTTTCTCCTGCCCAGGAAATACTCTAGAATAACGCCAAGGCTCAGGGATCTGTCCACACGTCAGCCTATACACTCTTGGCAGTCATGTTCTCGTCCATTGGCTTAGCACCACATTTCAGTGCTGCCATCTATTCGCAGCTAGCAGAATTGCTACCACCTCGTATCTCGCTGCCAAACTCTGGACTGTCCATGGTCTTATGGGGTTAAGTTGTGAATATCCAGTTGTTTAAAATGTTTCAAAGCTACACCCTCATCCTCATAATAGAACCAACTGTGACTGTCTAGGCCATCGGTGAGCAGAGCATTTAAGGTACCACTTACGGTATCTCCAAACCTTACATAGGCTTGCACACAGAAAGGAAAGATTTTGGCTTTTAATTTTCTCGATATTGAATTTCACCAAATCGAGGGCACTTTAAAGTAGCACTTTGGGCATCAAGTCTTATCGGATTTGCTTGAAACGTTGGATCTAAATAGCTAATAGTATTACAAATATTAATAGTTAGATTATGCAATCTAGAAGTTTAGAAATATGCCTTTCTCTCATTTTCAATGAAAAATCGGAAAGAAATGGTCATGCAATTTGAACACAGCAAAAAGTAGAGAAAGTGCGATAGTTTTCCCTTTGTTTTGATATTTTCTCCAGATTAATGGAATTTGATGGTCGGCAAGTGTGGATAGCATCTCTGTTTGATAACACTATGCATGTTTTTAATGTGTTTACCCCAAATATTTACAACCTGCAAGGAGCTTACATTTATGATTCTCAATGTTTTCTCAATTAAAAGACCTTTCAGGCAATATATACTTTATATAGGCCAAGAAGTCAAATTAAAGCAGGGTAGAGGAAAAACCAGGCCCAAAAAAATGATCCCTGTAAGCTACGTTAAAAGTATTATATAAATAATAAATTAATAACATAAAACAAAATAAAATGATATAAAGCAACGAAAAATAAAAGTGGGAAGCATGGCCATGTATGTTATAAGATAAACATTTTAAAAAAATTCAAAAAGAGAGGAGCCTACAACACACAGTATTGCCAGGCGGTCACCCATCCAAGTACTAACTGCGCTCGATGTTGCTTAACTTCGGTGATCGGACGAGAACCGGTGCATTCAACATGATATGGTCGTAGGCATTTGCTTACGACTTTTTAGAGACCAAATGCATCTCAAACAGGAAGTGTCCCAACATCATGCCTTACTCTCTTTATTTCCTGTTTCTCCTGCCCAGGAAATACTCTAGAATAACGCCAAGGCTCAGGGATCTGTCCAAACATCAGCCTATACACTCTTGGCAGTCATGTTCTCGTCCTTTGGCTTAGCACCACATTTCAGTGCTGCCATCTATTCGCAGCTAGCAGAAGTGCTACCACCTCGTATCTCGCTGCCAAACTCTGGACTGTCCATGGTCTTATGGGGTTAAGTTGTGAATATCCAGTCGTTTAAAATGTTTCAAAGCCTACACCCTCATCCTCATAGTAGAACCAACTGTGACTGTCTAGGCCATCGGTGAGCAGAGCATTTAAGGTACCACTTACGGTATCTCCAAACCTTACATAGGCTTGCACACAGAAAGGAAAGATTTTGGCTTTTAATTTTCTCGATATTGAATTTCACGCAATCGAGGGCGCTTTAAAGTAGCACTTTGGGCATCAAGTCTTATCGGATTTGCTTGAAACATTGGATCTAAATAGCTAATAGTATTACAAATATAAATAGTTAGATTATGCAATCTAGAAGTTTAGAAATATGCCTACGACCATATCATGTTGAATGCACCGGTTCTCGTCCGATCACCGAAGTTAAGCAACATCGAGCGCAGTTAGTACTTGGATGGGTGACCGCCTGGGAATACTGTGTGTTGTAGGCTCCTCTCTTTTTGAATTTTTTTAAAATGTTTATCTTATAACATACATGGCCATGCTTCCCACTTTTATTTTTCGTTGCTTTATATCATTTTATTTTGTTTTATTTTATTAATTTATTATTTTTATAATACTTTTAACGTAGCTTACGGGGATCATTTTTTGGGCCTGGTTTTTCCTCTACCCTGCTTTAATTTGACTTCTTGGCCTATATAAAGTATATATCGCCTAAAAGGTCTTTTAATTGAGAAAACATTGAGAATCATAAATGTAAGCTCCTTGCAGGTTGTAAATATTTGGGGTAAACACATTAAAAACATGCATAGTGTTATCAAACAGAGATGCTATCCACACTTGCCGACCATCAAATTCCATTAATCTGGAGAAAATATCAAAACAGTGGGAAAACTATCGCACTTTCTCTACCTTTTGCTGTGTTCAAATTGCATGACCATTTCTTTCCGATTTTTAATTGAAAATGAGAAAAAAGCATATTTCTAAACTTCTAGATTGCATAATCTAACTATTTATATTTGTAATAGTATTAGCTATTTAGATCCAACGTTTCAAGCAAATCCGATGAGACTTGATGCCCAAAGTGCTACTTTAAAGCGCCCTCGATTTGGTGAAATTCAATATCGAGAAAATTAAAAGCCAAAATCTTTCCTTTCTGTGTGCAAGCCTATGTAAGGTTTGGAGATACCGTAAGTGGTACCTTAAATGCTCTGCTCACCGATAGCCTAGACAGTCACAGTTGGTTCTATTATGAGGATGAGGGTGTAGCTTTGAAACATTTTAGACAACTGGATATTCACAACTTAACCCCATAAGACCATGGACAGTCCAGAGTTTGGCAGCGAGATACGAGGTGGTAGCACTTCTGCTAGCTGCGAATAGATGGCAGCATGTATATATATATATATATATATATATATATATATATATATATATATATATATATATATATATATATATATATATATACATATATATATATGTATATATACATATATATATATGACGTCACCATAGAATGTGTTGACGTCATCGTTTCCCACATAGCTCGACTCTGCGGCGTTCTCAATACCCGAGATAAACTGGCTGTATCACGTTAGTATTGAACGTCGTAGCTTCATGCTAAATTTATGCTGAAATACAATGACGACATCTGTTGACAAATTCGACAACTACATTTTAGACATCTATTGACAGATACTTATCCCGACGGCATAGCCCAACCTTGGATACGATGTTCCAACATCGAGATCGGGAACGGCATAGAAGGTGATATGCTAACCCGATCTCGATGTCGGAAACGGGATAGCCCAACCTCTCTATTTTCGCTGTTTCCCGGTAGCGTCCCGAGATTCCATGACGACATTTCTTGACGCTAACACCCAATCTTGACACTGTATTAGGGGGGGGGGGGGGAGGGGAAGAGAGGATTTTTATGGCTCAGGGAGGGGCCGAATTCTGAATTGCTTTACCCCCCCTCCGCCCCCGAATTCTGAACTGTGGCTGGAAGGGGGGGGGGGTGCCGAATTTTTAATTAGCTTCCGTTCCTCCCCCCCCCCCCCCCCCCCACACACACTTTTAAATGGAACGGCCCTAACATTCTGTTTCTTCCATGAATGGGTTAAGCTTATTGCGGGTTCAAATCCGCCCAGCGTCACTGAATTCTTTCTGTCCTTCAGCAAGACAGTTAACTCGTTGCTCAGTGCTTCGGAGGGCACTTAAAGCCGTCGGTCCAGTCGGCCAAGAGCCTTAATTGCTCGTGTTTCTTGTAATTGATATACCGACTTAAAATAAAGATTACATTTACATTTATATTTACATTTATTGTGACATCAGACTTTTGTTGATCGGTGGTTTTTAATGGGTCCTTTGATTGATGGTTTAATATCCTGGTTTACTTGTGAGATAAGGATCGTTTGCAAGGATGAAATAGGTATCACCGTACGGTATAGAGGACATTCTGATACATTTAATGATACCATAATAGAAGAAGCTGGACAATAGGATAAATTGCAGTTTCCGACATATAGGGATTTATATTACGAGACATAAGAGGATACAGTGCCATCTAGACGATAGCGACGCCAAGAGGTTAATGTGAGAACTAATTTCTTGCAGATATATTTCTGCCCCAATATTTAGAAAGCTGGGAAAATGCCTGTTCTGGTTATACATACATAAGCGGTGAATTTTGACTGGGATTTGATGTTTACTACCAATCAAGCTGTGGGTCAGTAGAGAACGGCAAAAACGCAGTCTGTATGTAAGAAATATTGGGTTACGGAAATAGAGCAAGTTAGGTCTTTGGTGATTCGACAACTTTATAACTACAAATGCGACTTACATATGTTGAGAAGATAGGTTGCTAAGAGATTCTGATTTTTGATTTTGCTTTAAGGGGCAGCGCGGACGCTTATATATCGTAGAGCTGATCCGCATATTGAGAAACTGTGCCTCTTCAAGCAACTCTCAATACACAATCCCCTGCCTCTGACATCAGCCTACTGACTAGAAATGGATCATTATGCTAGCATATCAAATGTTCAATACCACATAACCCCTTTTAACATCAACTTTAACTATAATGAGATGAATCATGTTTTCAGTCAATTTCTTTCTTGTGTATAAAGATGAAAAATTCTTAGATAAAACCATTCGGGGCAGTGGCAAGTAGTCATACTTCGCAATGGAATACCGTTATGTGGGGGCGCCTGGCGAGGAAATGATGAACTAATACAGGGCTCAACATTAACTTTCGAAGGTACCTGAAGAGCAGGGCTTGTTTGCTTAAATTTCAACCTGGAGAAATTATTATATAATAATCTGATATAATATTATACTACAATTGTATTAGACTACAAAAATGCGTGGGTAACCCCTCACAATGCCGCACATTTTTATAACCCCAAAGCGGAGACTCGAACCTATAGGCCTTGTACAACAGGGGCGGGTTATCAATAGAGGTTTGCATTAATTGATTCCATCGGATCATTTATGGGTGGATTGTTGATCAAGGAATTTCTGATTTGTTTTGATAGTCATTTTTTTCGTTCACGAGTGTGAGGAAGCGGGACATACCTGGTAAAAAACGAGGATGACGTGTGTGTGTAGGGGTGGGGGAGGGGTTGTGATAAAAGGAGGGGTAGTATAGCCATAAAAAATATGATAGTTGGGGTTGAGATGGTTAAGAAACAGTGAAGTGACAGATAAGATGGGTAAGGACCAACCTCAACTACTTTCTAACATTAGTGTATGTCATGAGCTGTGGTCACAGGTGTGAGACTATGCGAGCCCTCCACATTCAATTATTCTGATATCGAGTATTCTGATTTCTGACTGTACCTGCACCTTGGGCACATGAAGGGACAGAAATGCCACTGTCTGTCTGAATATAAGACTGACTCGATGCATAAATGCCTACAAATCGTGTTTCTTCCCCTGTGTTTTGCGTTCTTCGTGTCGTTTCTTTTCCCTTTAACCACGATGTTTAGCTGTGACATTTACTTATAAATAGGATGTTGCTTTTTGTGATTAACCTTCTCCGAACGCTAATTTATGACTAGACGCGAGGTTCCGGAACCCGCCGATAGGCGGCTTCAAACACGTCGAATGCCTTTGTGGAACGCCTTGGATTGTTTCATTAGAGAAAACTTGGTTCTTCCAGTTACGTATGATAGCGTCCACTCTGTTTTGGTCAAACAGCATGGATACATTCAATGGACTAATTTTACTAAGAATACACTTTTAGGAAATTAAATAACCTTTTTTAAATCAGTGAAATTAGCGATTTTACAGTTTTGATGACGTCACAAGTAATTGGAAGCTAATTATAGAACGCGACGGTGGCGACGCGTAGCTATAGCGGCGTTCATTTACACTACAGACCTGTAGTGTAAATGAACGCCGAGCACGAACACGTTACAGTCAACCTCCCCCCCCCCCCCACCCCCTACTACACCCATTCTACTGCCGACACATGGCATCCAACCCTAGTTCCGAGAAACTCTGGGTGTTTTTATATTATACAAATATGCCATGCCAGTGTGGGTATCCTGATGGAATGTCTCCCAGAGGGAGGATGGTTTTCCCGATGGTCTTTCTCCGCCCTCGGGAAAATTCCATCAGGATACCCACACTGGGATGGCATATTTGTATAATGTCGCGTCTATAAAACGCACCCATATATAAGAGGCACCCCTTGTTCAGACCTTTAAAATGAGGTATCGACCTGAGTTTCATGTAGAGTGCGCACCCCTAGGTATTCATGGTGTCGGAGATTATTAAGTGTATTCTAGTGTTAGTATTGTTATGTAGTAATGCGACCAGTGCTGCCACCTATATATTGGTATGTTAACTAATGTAATTTGACTCATGCTGTATGCAGTATTTCTATTTATAGATCCTAGGTGGTAGGCTGTCTATTGTTTTGGTTTGGTCATGTGATTGTTTAATTGCTCTCCCAACTTAGAGGTAATAAAGGGGCTTGGCAGAAGCCATATTGGATTCAGTGAAGATATAGTTGTGATGTGTTGTTCTTTGATCCTGGGCTTAGTTGAGTGGATTGTTTAATTCTCAACACATGGGTATCAATAGATTATTTGGATTATGAAAAAATATCTTACGGACGGAATAATGGGACGATATCCACATCAATGAAATACATCATTTTCCTGACTAGCTACAGTCACTATCTTCTTTCTAGGCAACACCATTTAGATAACACAGGGAAAACCTAACATGCATATTAGTTATCAAATATATCTTAACCCTTTTAACTCAATATTCATTTGATTTTTCTTTATTTTCATGCTTGCATAGCATCATGGCATCCTTTATAATGTATTTGTACCTGGAAATAAACAATTACAAACTATTTTTTCATTGTAAAGAGACATTTATTCAAAAGATTTACATATCCATTCAATATATTCGGTAATCAGATTCATCGGTTAGCATTTCTACTTGGTTCCCACGATAGAAACATTTGCAGGTCTGCTTCAATATGAATGCACGCCAAATATATGGAGGTATTGAACATGAACACCACAGTACATAAAAGATAAGCTGGAGTATTTTAATTTTATTTATTCCATAAGTCCATGCCTAAGTGAAATAATATAATACATACAGTGAAAAACAGAGGCTGCCTCCTCTTGTTAGAGGCTGATTTTCTCTTTTAATCTTAAGCTTACGAATCTTAAACTGAACTGTAAAATAGGTCCCTAGCTTTATCCATATTAACCCCAATGGTGCTGATGGCTAATTTGACCAATACAAAATGATGCAAAAGACCTGAAAAATGACTAAAACCCTGGCACATGGGTACTTGTCTGAGTGCTCTGCAAGAGCTTTCAAATGAATACCAACATGATAGGGTTTAGATGTTTTTCAAAAATCTTTGTGCTTTGGATGGAATGGATGGATTTAACCCTTCCAATGCTAAGGCTACTTTCACCCAGAGCGCAAGGACTCAAAGACTTTTGAAAATCATCGAAACCCTGTCATGTTGGTATTCATTGAATAGCTCTCGTTGAGTACTCTCAGATGAGTACCCATGTGCCAGGGTTCAATCCATTTTTCAGGGTTTTTTTGCATCCTTTTTAAATGACCAAATTAGCCAGCAGCAGCAAAAGGGTTAACACTCTCTAATTTGAGCAAGTCAATCACCCTATTCACCATCAAGTGTCCATATAATACCTATTAAAATCATTGAATATGTGCACTTGCTCAGGTGAGAAATCTTGGCGGGCGAATCAGAGCCAGTTCTGCATCTCAATATCGAAGTACATAAACCTATCTTACCCCATTCATGCTTAACCCTTCTAATGCTAAGGCTACTTTTGTCCAAAGCACAAGGATGCAACGATTTTTGAAAAGCTTCTGAACCCTGTCATATTGGAATTCATTGGAAAGCCCTCGCTGAGTACTCTCAGATAAGTACCCATTTGCCAGGGTTTCAGTCATTTTTCAGGGTTTTTGCATCATTTTGGATTGGCCAAATTAGCCACCAGCAGCGTAAGGGTTAAGTACATAGAACTCATCTCAACCCATCCATGCTTAAGAGTCACTCTAGAAATTGTCTTAACCACTGATACTTTTGGCAGTAATTTCAAAAAGTTAGAACGAGTCTACAAAATAATTGAAAGCGGATTCGTTTTGAGTTCTGAATAACATTTCTCCTTCAGATATTTTGTTTCAAGTTATGCTTTAACATGGAAGATTTTGACGAATCAGTGAAACAGTTTTTGACCACTGCAAGCACTGATTTAATGGATAGACATTTCTCCTGATGACTTGATTGCGACAGAGTTGCCAGTGACTTGGCGTTACTCAGCTGTTTTATCTGGGTTCTCTGATTTTTCCATCATGAACGGCCGGCTGGTCAGTAATTAGACTTGATATGGCAAAAATATGACCATAATGAAAATTCCATTACATTCCCCACATGGCATTGCATTTCCTTTTTCCACGAACAATTTGTCTTCAAATATTTAAAAGGGAAGAAAAAACATCCATCCTCAATTGCTTGAGGCGATTTTTAAGAATCTACATTACTTTTGAAAAATAAATTAGAAATAAAACATAAATTCATAAAACATCTACAAAAATGTTGTTCTTTAAGTAATGATTGACATTTCTATATCCAATACTTCCTATTAAATGCTTTGGTTTAAAAGATCACAAAGACGTCAGGCCTCCATAGGCACCATAGGCACTTATAAGTGTATCAGTGGGCAAAATCAAACTAACTTTTTCTACAAAGACAAGGAGTGAATTACAAGCAGGGCTCGAAATTGGGGGTGTCGGGAGTCCAGGGCCCTTAAGTATAAAGCTCTATGTAGTGCTTGCGATGTGCTTGTGGTTTGAAAGTCCATTGTTCTCCCTTTGTATTCCTAACCACAAGCACCTCGCAAGCACTATGTAAAAATAGGGCCCCAGGGCTGCCTTGAATTCTCCTGCAGTTACCTCAAATTTCTGCAGGGAGCCAAAAGATGTACCGGTTCCTATAAAACAATACCATAAGTTAGATTTTGAAGATACAATCAGGCTTACTGGAAAAAAAAACACTCAATTTCGAGCCCTAATAAGGAATGAAAATTACAATTCACGAAAACAATATTACCAATTAAAGATTAGATCATAGTCAAACTCGAACTTTGGACAAGTCAGGTAACACGAAACAAGATTTCTCAGCCATATGTTTTGATTTCTATTGAATATCATAATGCTCATAGTGGCCAAAAAGCAGCCGGACAATTTTCATGAAATCATGGAGGTAAAAGCAAAGTAGCGAAAATATTTGATGGAGAAATGTTATTCAGAAGATTACCATCAACTCTCCTTCAAATATTTTGTCAAATCATTCTTAATTCAGAAGATATTGTAAAAAGTAAAAAGTATCATTGATCCGGACGACACTAGCGATCCTCCTTAGAATGAATGGGTAAAACCAGGCATGCTGGTAGATCTCCTGAACAAATGTCAAGTGCAAATATGATGCTTTGATAAATGACTTAGGAATAACCCTATAAATCACTAATTATCTGAAAGAGAGTTGTTGACTCTGTGCCAATACACATTTCTACTTCAAATATAAAATGTAATAATGCTTTTATCAGGAAAGCATTTTCAAAATAGTCCGGGCATTTCAGGCACTGCGGCCATAAATGGATAAACCCATTCATGCATGGAGATCTACTTGACAAGTGTCGTCTGGACCAGTCATAATTGTAGGAATAACTCTCTTATGAAGCATAAGTATGCAAAATATTTTAGCCAGAGTTTTAGATAGAGACACGATGAACAAATCTCCTTCAAATATTGTCTAAATATTTCTTTTGCTAATGAGATAAAACCAAAACAAATCAGGGCACTTCGGGCACTGCAGGCATAAATGGGTTAACCCATTCACACTCAGACGTACTCAGGAGAGTATAGTCTGCTACTCTTATACTTTTGGAAATAACTTGGGAATAAAGCGAAAATTCACAAGATATTTGAAGGAGAGTTGTTGTTTAGCTTCTGATCAACATTTCTCCTTCAAATGTTTTTTTCTGAAAATGCTTTCGTAAGTGAAATATTTCCAATATTGTCCGGCCTGTGTTGGCCGCTCTGAGTGTTAATGCGTTAAGAAAATGTATTCCTTCATTTAAGCGCATGTGCGGGTAACAGGTTAGGAAAATTTTGCTAGAAGGGGTATTGGCAATCTTCCATATAGTCTCACCCCACATCCTCTACCAGCTTGAACCCTTGTATGCTACGAGCTTGAACGTGCTCTTTTGACTTTTGTTGCACCATGCATGCTTGGACGCTTGTACGCTACGAGCTTGAACATGCTCTTTTGACTTTTGTTGCACCATGCATGCTTGGACGCTTGTACGCTACGAGCTTGAACATGCTCTTTTGACTTTTGTTGCACCATGCATGCTTGGACGCTTGTACGCTACGAGCTTGAACATGCTCTTTTGACTTTTGTTGCACCATGCATGCTTGGACGCATGTACGCTATGAGCTTGAACGTGCTCTTTTGACTTTTGTTACACCATGCATGCTTGAACGCTTAAGCGATTGCGTATCTTGGACCGATAGCGCCAAGTGTTCCAGTGCTTGAAAATATGATCAAGATACGGCCTATAGCAGTGAAAGTATGATCAATGTGCTGTTTTTGCGGTCACACTTGTAAAGATAAGGAAACATTTATGTTTGTGGAAGCATGTTGAAGAGGTTCAGATGGCCAGAAAATAAGGTCTACTTGCTTGCCGCTCCCAAAATTCTTTGGAAAAAAGGGGGGGGGGGGGGGGGGGGTTTCTTAACACTCTCTCATCCAGCCTGCGTTTCTATTTCCTATATGAGCATCGCATATCACTGTTTTAACTTTGCGGAACCGAAGAGGAAGAGCAGTATCCGGTCGATGACCACGGACGCCAGCATGTCAGCCGCTAACACTTGCAGGACCACATTACGGAACTGGAAGAGAAAAACAAACGAGCCCAATAAGTTAACCCATTTACAGCATGTCGGCCGCTAACACTTGCAGGACCACATTACGGAACTGGAAGAGAAAAACAAACGAGCCCAATAAGTTAACCCATTTACAGCATGTCGGCCGCTAACACTTGCGGGACCACATTACGGAACTGGAAGAGAAAAACATACAAGTCCAATAAGTTAACCCATTTACAATCAGAGCCGCAAAAACGGGCCTGACAATTTTGAAAATACTTTGTATGCTAAAGCTTTTTCTGGAAGACATTTGAAGCAGAATTGTTGATCAGATGCCATACAACAACTCTCCTTCAAATATCTCGTGAAAATTTGCTTTATTCCAAAGTTATTTTCATAGATAGGAAAATAGCAGAGTGTGAATGGAGTGTGAACGGGTTAAATGTACACATAGCCCATCTAATGCTGCTCAGGCTACTTTCGCCCA
The DNA here is from genome assembly GCA_963942565.1 of Maea johnstoni. NCBI lineage: Eukaryota > Metazoa > Annelida > Polychaeta > Spionida > Magelonidae > Maea > Maea johnstoni. Next base: position 42,594,965 of record OZ012695.1, on the reverse strand, counting down.
TAGCACAAAGATGCAAACATTTTTGAAAACCATTCTAACCCTGTCATGTTGGTATTCATTGGAAAGCTCTTGCCGAGTACTCTCATATGAGTACCCATATCCCAGGGTTTCAGTAATATTTCAGTTTTATTTCATCGTTTCGTTTTGGCCAAATTAGCCACCAGCAGCATAAGGGTTAAAACATACTCTCAAAATTAGATTTAACAAGGATTTGGGGTAGTTATCATTTATTGATTTTATTGACTGTTTCTCTGCTGTGCTTTTTATTAAATCACTTAGCCTATACAAAGTATTTGTTGACTGAATGGTCTTCTGATGGGGAATAAATTACTATTATAATTGCAATTGTACCCTCCCTGCAGGGTGTAAGATGTGAGGGTAAACCTGGAAAAAACTATAAACATGTCATAGTGTTGCTAAATTTCAAACAACATCCACAAATTAATTGGCCACTACAGGAACCATGTGGATAAATATCAAAGTATCGTAAAAAAAAATCGAAATTGAAAAGAAACTATCAATATATATCGAATCAACATTTTTTTTATTTTTAAAACAATGACAGCCCTAATGACCACCAATTTGGCAGCCAAGTATTTGAACCCTTCCAATGCTGAGGTTACTTTCATCCAAAGCACAAGCACAGAACGATTTTTGAAAATAATCTAAACCCTGTCATGTTGGTATTCATAGGGAAGCTCTCATTATGTAATCTCAGATGAGTACCAATATGCCAGGGTTTCAGTTGTTTCCCAGCTTTTTGTCATCATTTCATGTTGACCAAGTTAGCCACCAGCAGAATAAGGGTTAGCCACTCCACAGTTTTCAACAACTACAATTTTTTATGGGATCAGGGTGGCCCATGCTTTCTGAAAATATCTTGATGATTTAGCAGCAAGATTTACAGCTAGGTCCATATTTTGTGAAATCGCGACTGGCGATATATGGAGGGTTTCCAGATTTCCCATGATTTTTTTTTTGCGGAATTAATATAGTGACCCAGATTCCTAGATGGTCTAAATTTCCAAGAATTTACGGTACTTACCTCTTGCCCAGATTTCCCATTTATTATTTTTCAAAATCATTGTAGTGGCCCATATTCCTAGGTGGTCTAAATTTCCAAGAATTTACGGTACTTACCTCTTGCCCAGATTTCCCATATACTATTTTTCAAAATTATCATAGTGGCACACAATCATAGGGTGGTCTAAATTTCAGAGAATTTACGGTACTTACCTCTGTAGGTAACTCTATTAATTCAAATTTCTCTGAGAGCTCGGGCAGCATTCCCGAGGCCAGCGCAACAATGGACGCTCCCGAGAAGAATAAACTGTACAACAATGGCTTGTTTTCCGTTAAACTCTCCATGAACGGATGACCCTGAAAGAACAGAACCAGAAATGTCAATTTTTCTTTAAGGCACAGCTTCTAATACCTATGATTAGAATGAATGAATGAATGAATGATTTCTTAAAGGCACATCGGCGCACAAAGGCCATTTAGTGCCATAAAAATTGTGTAAAACAATGGTCCTTTGTTATTGTTGAAAACAATAACAAATGTTATTGTTGAAAACAATAACAAAGCAATAAATGAATAAAAATGATCACAAAACAATGAACAACTTCAAAATATAATTTCCGCATAACAGGTTGTTTCAAAAGAAACTATAAATTCTTAAAAGGTTTTACAATCGAATACCTATGATTAGCCAATCAGAAACCATTTAACAAATCGCGCAAGTAAGTGAGCAGCAAATAAGAATGCCATTCAGATTCAATAAATGGCCTGCAACATCATCTAACCCACTTTGGCGAGTGTGGTTGCAACGCCTTGGATTGTCTTTCACCAGTTAAGAGCCCCTTCTTTAAATATATTCAATCCTCACTCACACATATATGTGCACGCTGTTCTCTGGGTTAGTGTTACCACAAACGCATGTATGCGTGTGTGGTATTGGAGGGATATGTAGTACTCACTCTGTAGTTGACAGCAAAGGTGGAGACCTGCATGGCTATAGATATGATATAGATAGTGGTGTTCTCTGGGTTAGTGTATGTATGCGTGTGTGGTATTGGAGGGATATGTAGTACTCACTCTGTAGTTGACTGCAAAGGTGGAGACCTACATGGCTATAGATATGATATAGATAGTGGTGTTCTCTGGGTTAGTGTATGTATGCGTGTGTGGTATTGGAGGGATATGTAGTACTCACTCTGTAGTTGACTGCAAAGGTGGAGACCTACATGGCTATAGAATGAATGAATGAATGATTGCTTAAAGGCACATCGGCGCACAAAGGCCATTTAGTGCCATAAAAATTGTGTAAAACAATGGTCCTTTGTTATTGTTGAAAACAATAACAAAGCAATAGATGAATAAAAATGATCACAAAACAATGATCAACTTCAAAATATAATTTCCGTATAACAGGTTGTTTCAAAAGAAACTATAAATTCTTAAAAGGTTTTACAATCGGTAAAACAGACCAATCTCATGTAAATAAGATAAAATGCTGTCTGGAGGAACCTTTTCAAAGAGTTCCTTAAAGGTATCTACATTCAAATGTCTATTTCTGGACTCAATAAAATTGACACACTCAAATAAAATATGTTTGACAGTCAATTGACAATCACAGGCTATACATTGTGGAGGATCTTCCCCTTTCAAAAGGAAGCAATGAGTCAAATGAGTGTGACCAATTCGAATTCTTGCTAAAACACTCTCCTCACGTCTAATGATTCGAGAACCTCCAGGCCAAAGACCCAGCTGAGGATGAATTTCATGTAGTTTGTTGTTTGCTGCCTCATCCCACTGAGACTGCCATTTGCGTTTTAAAAGGGTATTGATGTGCTTTTTAAAATCACCATAAGGAATGGGAACATTTGTGACTCTTTTCGAAAGACCAGCTTTGGCAGCAGTATCTGCCTTTTCATTTCCTATGATGCCAACGTGACTGGGAATCCAGTAAAATAAAATTCTTTTATCTTGGTACTGTACTAGCCAGTTGAGGCGTTCCAGTATGTAAAGGACAAGAGGATGTGTCCAGTTTTGGCCCGAAATGGCCTGAAGAGCAGACTTTGAATCTGAGAAAATAATAAAATTCCTTTCATCATCATCTGCCGTCTCAACCCTATCAAGAGCTAGATAGAGAGCATGCAACTCGGCAGAAAATATAGAGGACTTATCTGGAAGACGTTCAATAGAAGAATAATTATCAATGACTGCTGCTGCTGCAGCCTTGTCATCTGCAACAGAACCATCAGTGTAGATGAAATCATAGTCTCGAAAGACATCCTTCACCTCATTGTGCAAACTTATGTACTGAGAAGGATCCGTTTGATCCTTCTTGCCATACGAAAGAGTGAGGTCGACCATAGCAGTTGGATATGTCCATGGAGGAGTTTCAGGAAATTCAAATTTTGCGATGATGTCAGGATTAAAATCTAACTCTTCCAATGATTCCTTAATACGAATACCAAAAGTTGGAATGACTCTTGGTTTTCTAGCAAAAAGGTCCATATATCGAGGGTTAAAAATAGTTTCGTAAACAGGGTTATTTGGGTTGGCAGCTATTTTAGTTGCAAATTGTAGAGCAAGCTTTTCTCTTCTAAGGCGAAGAGGGAGCTCATTCGCCTCAACACAAAGACTATCTGCAGGAGAGGTTCTAAAGGCTCCAAGACAAAGCCTCAAACCTTGATTTTGAATAGGATCCAGCAATGAGATATAAGATTTACATGCTGCTCCATAGATAAAACATCCATAGTCTAGCTTTGAACGAACAAGGGCCCTATATAGTCGTAAAAGAACTATACGATCCCCACCCCAGTCGGTACTGGAAACAACACGTAACAAATTTAAAGCCTTGATACACTTTTTCTTCAGGCCCTTGATATGAGGGACAAATGTCAATTTTGAATCGAGTAAAATGCCAAGGAACTTTGTTTCCTTCTTTACAGGAATGGGGTTATCATAAAGTACCAAGTAGGGATCTGGATGAAGACCCCTCCTTCGACAAAAATGGACACAAACAGTCTTTGATTGGGAGAATTTAAAACCATTATTGTCAGCCCAATCTTCTATTCTATTTAGATGAAGTTGGAGCTGTCTTTCTATAGCGTGCATATGTTTTGATCGATATGAGACACCAAAGTCATCCACAAATAGAGACTTGTCAACACCATTTCTTATACAGCTGGTGATGCTGTTGATTTTGACAATAAAAAGGGTGACAGATAAAATGCTACCCTGAGGAACTCCCATTTCTTGATCATAAAAGTCAGAGAGGGATGTCCCTACTCTAACTCGAAATTTCCTTTCAGATAAAAAGTTTTTAATAAAAAGGGGCAAACGTCCCCTGAGGTCCATACCATGTAAATCCTTCATAATTCCATATTTCCAAGTGGTGTCATATGCCTTTTCTAGGTCAAAAAAGACAGACACCACATGTTCTCCTTTTAAAAATCCCTCTCTCACAAAGGTTTCAAAGCGCACAAGGTGATCCATTGTGCTTCTTGTTTTCCGGAAGCCACTTTGGGCTTCCGTGATAAGTGAAGAAGATTCAAGATACCAAACAAGACGATCGTTTATCATTCGTTCCATGGTCTTACAGACACAACTGGTCAAAGCTATCGGGCGGTAATTATTTGGATCTTTGGAGTCTTTTCCTGGCTTGGCAATAGGTATGATAGTGGCTTCTCTCCAGGAAGGCGGAAACTCTCCATTTTCCCAATAACAACAATAATAATAATAATAATAATGATAATAATTATAATAATAATGATAATGATGATGATTGATGATGATGATGATGATGATAATAATAATAATAATGATAATAATAATAATAATAATAAGAAGAAGAAGAAGAAGAAGAAGAAGAAGAAGAAGAAGAATTGGCACTTGATATAGCTTGAGGAGTCATAATAGTAGTATTTAACCTTGCTCTTGCTAATACCGGACATATCCGATGCTACATATCTTGCCTGTGTGAACAACACCGGATATATCCGGTCTTTGGGTATCCTAGCACTTAGCAAAATAAAAACTACATAGGTCGTTTAAGGGGTATTGAATTATACCAGATATCAAGGTTTTACCTTTTACTATGTTTCTTTTTCAGCTTGTGAGGCACATTGTTGAAACAGTAATAGAATGTTATCTATGAAATCCTTCTGATTTGGTGGGTAGACCAACAATAGGGTTAAACCAGTTGCCTTTCAGCAGAACTAAGCAGCATCGAGTTCAGAGGCCTGGCTATAATGCTAATAGTTCTTTTAGTAAAAACATATTTGAAAAATTTTGAAACAGAAATGTTCGTAATATCCTCGACTACAACTTCTTTTCAAATAGTTCATGAAATCATTCTTTCAATCAATTCCTTCAATCTAGGTCAGAGGCCTAGGGAAGTTGATTTAATTGCAATTTGATAAAGATAAGCATAGCTGCCATTAGGTGTACAATGTAACTGAGTAGACAGTGAATACCCCATGAGAACAGGAAGACTTAAGAGTCTGAGATTAGCTCACCATCCTTATTCTCAATTCCTCTCATAGGATGAGTATAGATGCCTTGCCTATAGGGTTTAAGACAGCAGGGTGTCTGGGAATCATTTGGACACCCTAACCTTCTGAAATCACCCCTAAGGACATCCCTAAAATATTTGAGTTATTTCTCAGAATGGTTCTACTTAAAACTGTAAAGGCTACCTGCAAGCTCTGTTTAACAGCCTTATTATTCACCTTTTAAAGAATATCATCAAACATCACATTTCAGAGGTTATGCTATAATCATGGTGACTTTGTAATGATCCCTTTGTCATATATTTTTTTTAAATACTAAAATGACTAGATGGTCTCCTACAAACAATGATTTCCCAATATAACTTTCTCAACATACATTCCAGCTTATTTCTAACTATATGTTTGTGACAAATAGTTATCATAAGATATAAATAAGAATAGGTGGACTTCCAGTTGGAACTGGTAGACTTCAATACTAAGGGGTATCATCATTTCCATGAATGATCTAGGTCATTGAAACCCAAGGTGATTCAAATTGCAATTGTAACTTCCTGTCACTAAGGACACTGTAGTACCCACTGCTTAGTGTGGCACTTAGAAATATTTCTTACTCAAAATAACAGTAGCTTTATTTCTGTTATTCTTTTTACTTTATTCTACTAAAATAAATTGTTGGTGTAAACCGCTGATCCCAGAAAGGAAGTCTGTCTGTATTGCCATTTGCTATAAGGGCGGATGACTTTATGTTGGGCCTTGACTAAAAACGATCTTTTATCTTAGATTTATAATAAACATTTCCACAGCTGTAAAGTTTTAAGGAAATAAATAGTTTAATGCATGTAAGTAATGCCTAGCCTTCACATAAAATTTGAGATATGTGAAGTTGAATAGGTGTAAGTATTAATTTATATTTGTTGATGAAGGAAATGTTCCCTTAAGTTCCCTATGATGTTGGTATTGTCACTTGCATGCACACTTGCTGCACATGACTATCACTTTATGCAACTCCCAACCATTCACCTTCAATCTGCCCTTTCACAAGTCTGCATGTGTTGATCAGTGCCCTATCCAGGCACCTTCCAACTGTACATTTGGCTTGTATCCGTGCGCCCGCCACTCACTTTTTGGTCGCACGGATCCTTACTACACTGACAATTTCTACTCCTCCTGCTGCCTTAAGTGCCCTGCCACAACACTTGCCTTCCCCCTTCTCTGTAATTGTACTGACCTCCCAGTACCTCTTTCAACGGGGCCCTATCTGGATATCGACCAGTACGGCAGATCGTATCGGGAACAGAGGATTGACAAAATGCTGCAAAGGGAAGTAAATGTATATGGTATTATTTTGGAGGGGCAAAATGCATGAAGACTTGGGGAGGCAATATCCTTCAATTCAAGCCCAAAGTGGCTTCCAGAAAACACGAAGCACAATGGATCATCTTGTGCGATTTGAGAGTTTTGTAAGAGAGAGACTTTTGAATAGGGAACATGTGGTGTCTATCTTTTTCGACCTTGAAAAGGCATATGACGCCAATTGGAAATATGGAATTATGAAAGACTTACATGATATGGACCTCAGGGAACGTTTGCCCCTTTTTAACCATTTTTTTTTTCGATCAAATCCCATGCACGCTATAGAAAGGCAGCTCCAACTTCATCTAAATAGAATATAAGATTGGGCTGATAATAATAGTTGTAAATTCTCCCAATCAAAGACTGTTTCTGTCCATTTTTGTCGAAGAAGGGGTCTTCATCCAGATCCCTTCTTAGCACTTTATGATAACCCCATTCCTGTAAAAAAGAAAACAAAGTTACTTGGCATTTTACTCAATTCAAAATTGACAGTTCTATCTCATATCAAAGGCCTGAAGAAAAAGTGTGTCAAGGCTTTTAATTTGTTGAGAGTAGTTTCCAACACTGACTGGGATGGGGATTGTACAGTTCTTTTACGACTGTATAGAGCCCTTAAAGCTAGACTATGGATGTTTTATTTACGGAGCAGCATCTTATATCTCCTTGCTGGATCCTATTCAAAACCAAGGTTTGAGGCTTTCTCTTGGAGCCTTTAGAACCTCTCCTACACAGAGTCTTTGTGTTGAGGCGAATGAGCTCCCTCTTCACCTCAGAAGAGAAAAGCTTGCTCTTCAATTTTCAACTAAAATAGCTACCAATCCGAACAACCCTGTTTATGATACTGTTTTTAACCCTCGGTATGTGGACCTTTTTGCTAGAAAACCAAGAGTCATTCCAACTTTTGGTATTCGTATCAAGGAGTCATTGGAAGAATTGCACTTTGATCCTGACATCATCGCAAAGTTTGAATTTCCTGAGAATCCTCCATGGACATATCCAACTGCTATGGTCAACCTCACTCTTTCGTATGCCAAGAAGGATCAAATGGATCCTTCAAAGTACTTGAGCCTACATAATGAGGTAAAGGATGTCTTTCGAGACTGATTTTATCTACACTGATGGCTCTGTTTCAGATGACAAGGCTGCAGCAGCAGCAGTCATAGATAACTATTCTTCCATTGAACGTCTTCCAGACAAGTCTTCTATATTCTCTGCAGAGTTGCATGCTCTGTACCTTGCTCTTGATAGGGTGGAGACGGCAGATGATGATAATAGGCAAGTTCCGCTATCCCGTGTACGGCTCCGGCTACGGCTAAGCATAGTGCCACGTCACGCAAAGTGATGCATCGTCATCACTTTGCGTGTAGCCTGCCGCGGAGCCGATGTCATGAACCGGCTGAGACACGCTGTAGGCCGTAAGTCCAAAACGGCGCAGCTATTTGAATAAATGTGGAATATTGAATTGATAATCCACAAAAACATTGATTGCAACATTGAGTTAAATATGTTAGCTCAACATTGACCAAGCGGTTTTAAAAAATTCGCCGGTTTTGATATAGATATTTCAAATATAAAAATAGGCTCCGTTTGGCAGAGATGATCGCCACTTGATTTCTTTAATCAGTTACGGCGTAGCCGTAGTCCCGTAGAAGCGGAATTATATTTGTACCCACCCGCCTCCGCGGAATCTCTCTAAAAGTAATTTTATCATTTTCTCAGATTCAAAGTCTGCTCTTCAGGCCATTTCGGGCCAAGACTGGACACATCCTTTCGTCCTCTACATACTGGAATGCCTCCATTGGCTAGTACAGTAATATTATTTTACTGGATTCCAAGTCATGTTGGCACCATAGGTAATGAAAAGGCAGACACTGCTGCCAAAGCTGGTCTTTCGGGAAGAGTCACAAATGTTCCAATTCCTTGTGGTGATTTTAGAAAACACATCAATTCTCTTTTAAAACGCAAATGGCAGTCTCAGTGGGATGTGACAGCAAACAACAAACTACATGAGATTCATCCACAGTTGGGTCTTTGGCCTGGAGGTTCTAGAATCATTAGGCGTGAGGAGAGTGTTTTGGCAAGAGTTCGAATTGGTGACACTCATTTGACTCGCTGCTTCCTTTTGAAAGGGGAAGATCCTCCCCAATGTACAGCGTGTGATTGTCAATTGACTGTCAAGGATATTTTATTTGAGTGTGCTGATTTTATAGAATCCAGAAATAGACATTTTAGTGTAAATAGCTTTAGGGAACTCTTTGAAAAGGTTCCTCCAGACAGCATTTCATCTTATTTACATGAGATTGGTTTTACGGATTGCAAAACCTTTTAAGAATTTATAGTTTTGAAACAACCTGTTATATTGAAACTATATTTTGAAGTTGTTCATTGTTGTGTGATCATTTTTATTCATCTATTGCTTTGTTATTGTTTTCAACAATAACAGAGGACCATTGTTTTACACAAATATTATGGCACTAAATGGCCTTTGTATGCAAATGTGCCTTTAAGCAATCATTTGATTGCCAACTAAATAGTTTTGGTTTAGAAAACTACCCAAGAAGGTGTAGATAGAGAGAGACTGACGCAGACAGTCTTTGATTGTGGGAATTTAAAACCATTTTTGTCAGCCCAATCTTCAATTCTATTCAAATGGAGTTGGAGCTGCCTTGCTATGGTCGCATGTGTTTGGAACGATAGGAGACACCAAAGTCATCCACAAATAGAGACTTGTCAACACATCATTTCGTGATCATAAATGTCAGAGAGGGATGTCCCTACTCTGACTCGAAATTTCCTTTCAGATGAAAAGGATTGATTAAAAAGGGCCAAACGTACCCTAAGGTCCATATCATGTATATTATTCATAATTCCATATTTCCAAGTGGTCTCATATGCCTTTTCAAGGTCGAAAAAGATAGACACCACATGTTCCCTATTTAAAAATCCCTCAATTACAAATGTTTCAAATCACACAAGACAATCTATTGTGCTTCGTATTTAACAGAAGCCACTTGGGGCTTCTGTAATGAGTGAAGAAGATTCAAAATACCAAAACAAGACGATCATTGATCATTTGTTCAATTGTTTCAACAATAACAAAGGACCATTGTTTTACACAAGTTTTATGGCTCTAAATGGCCTTTGAGTGCGGATGTGCCTTTAAGCCAACATTCATTCATTCATTCATTCCATGGTCTTACATACATAACTGGTCAAAGCTATTGGGCGGTAATTGTTTGGATCTTTGGAGTCTTTGCCTGGCTTGGCAATGGGTATGATGATGGCTTCTCTCCTGGACGGGGGAAACTCTTCAGTTTTCCAAAATATTATTGAAAACCTTTAAAAGGCACTGGAGAGAAGCTTCAGGAAGATGCATCAAAATCTGAAAATGTATTTGATCTGGACCAGGAGCTGTGTCATGGGCTTTGCCAAGCGCAGTCCTGAGCTCATCTATTGAAAAGGGTTGATTATATGGTTCGGTATTGTCGGATTGGAATATAAGGGGGTGTCTCTGTTGTCTATTTTATATACATCTTACTCTAACCATTACCCTGATCCATATCTCATCTTAGCTATTAGCCTGAAAACGTACAGGCTGGGTACATGTTTATTTTCCGTGTTCTGACCCTCTGTCCCGGGAAACTCATAATAGCTATGAATCTATAACCTTCAGCTCCCATAGCTTGGCTACCTGTGTCCTATTCCACATATTATCCATATCCCTAATATGTTTGATATCAGTATTCCATGCAATCCATTACCCTGATCGTTTATAGGCTTGGTAATACTATGCCATTCCCACTATTGCCTTTAAATCTTGTAGACTGGGTACCTGCATCACATACCAGTATATCATCCTATTACCCTATTGGCTGGCTACCTGTTTTATCCTATTACCCTGAACTCTTATGGGCTGGCTGTCCATATCTCATGCCACCAATTACCCTGATTCCTAATATGTTTGAACCTGTATTAAAGCAGACAACAGGAAAACAGCATTGTGTCACAAAAGACGTCATGATATTGCACATAGTTTCACTTTCTCAAAATTACTTGACTTCTGACACTGTAATCGATAGTCCTGGGCAACTAGGCTACCTGAGGTTGATAAGGCCTAGCAGGTTAAGCCCCAACACGAGTCTATCCTGATCTTCTGACCCTGTTAAATCCACACACCGGCACTGACTCAATATATTTATTGTAGTAAAATTCTTTTTTGAGATCTTTGGTCTTCAAGATTACCTTCTGAATCGGGGTGAACTGAAATAAAACAATTGATATGTATCCAGCTACAACTAATTTCAATTGTAGAACACCTACAGCCTTAAACACCTTTTCAGTAGTCATTTAGTTATTCAAACTCTGATTTCATGCCTACAACTGGATTTTCAGCAAAGTTTGGTAAAATTTGGTTATTCCAGGCAACTGTGCAATCCAATTTTTTTAGCCCTGTCAGTCTTTGTCATGTTCAAACTATATCTAGTACCAAACATGTGTCAAATGAACGTTTCAGATTAAAAAAAAATATTCTTAGCATTTTACGCTATGTTTTGGTTCTTTTTCAAGGGTTTAGGGGAAATGAAAGTCCCGTAAACCATGTTCCAACTACCAAGGGAGCTTATTTTTGTTTTATTAAGAAGTTAAAAGAGTGCTTGTAATTTAGGTATATAATATGGGATGGTTTTGTACTCGTTTGACCACTAAAAACTTTCAATTGGCCCTCCAGAGCAAACACAACCGCAATATAAGTACAGACAAGCTGATCTGAACAGCTCAGGGCCTAAGGTTTTTGGAAATGTAGGTCTCCGAAATTCCCTCCTCTGCCTCTGCCCCCTCCGGCTCCTCCTCTGCCTCTGCCTCCTCCACCTCCTCTGCCTCTGCCTCCTCCACCTCCGGCTCCTCCTCTGACTCTGCCACCTCCGGCTCCTCCTCTGCGTCTGCCTCCTCCACCTCCGGCTCCTCCTCTGCATCTGCCTCCTCCACCTCCGGCTCCTCCTCTGCCTCCGCCTCCTCCACCTCAGGCTCATCCACCACCAGTTCCGCCTCTCCTGAAAATACAACAGCAACCCTCCTCGGCCGCCGCCACCTCCTCGGCCGCCGCCGTTGCCTCCGCCACCGCCTCAGCCTCCTCGGCCGCCGCCGCCTCCTCGGCCGCCGCCTTACATATAGTAAAAAAGTATATATATATGACAATTACCTTATGCTTCAGTATCGTAGAGGGGCGAAAAACCCAGCGGTTTCTGGCCATCATGGCCTCCACCTCCTCCTGTACCTCCCTCACCTCCTGGGCCTCGTCCTCAGCTGCCGCCGCCTCCTCTGCCGCCGCCGCCTCCTCAGCCGCCGCCGCCTCCTCAGCCGCCGCTGCCTCAGCCTCCTCAGCCGCTGCCGCCTCCTCCACGCTTACCTTACGCTTCAGTATCGTAGAGGGGCGAAAAACCCAGCGGTTTCTGGCCATCATGGCCTCCACCTCCTCCTGCACCTCCCTCACCTCCTGGGCTTCGTCCACCGCCGCCTCCTCGTCCGCCGCCGCCTCCTCGTCAGCCGCCGCCTCCTCTGCCGCCGCCGCCTCAGCCGCAGCCTCCTCAGCCGCAGCCTCCTCAGCCGCCGCCGCCTCCTCAGCCGCCGCCGCCTACTCTGCCGCCGCCGCCTCCTCAGCCGCCGCCGCCTCCTCAGCCGCCGCCTCCTCAGCCGCCGCCGCCTCAGCTGCCGCCTCCTCAGCTGCCGCCGCCTCCTCTGCCGCCGCCGCCTCCTCTGCCGCCGCCGCCTCCTCAGCCGCCGCCGCCTATATATATATATGACAATTACCTTACGCTTCAGTATCGTAGAGGGGCGAAAAACCCAGCGGTTTCTGGCCATCATGGCCTCCACCTCCTCCTGCACCTCCCTCACCTCCTGGGCCTCGTCCACCGCCGCCTCCTCGTCCGCCGCCGCCTCCTCTGCCGCCGCCGCCTCCTCTGCCGCCGCCGCCTCAGCCGCAGCCTCCTCAGCCGCCGCCGCCTCCTCAGCCGCCGCCGCCTACTCTGCCGCCGCCGCCTACTCTGCCGCCGCCTACTCAGCCGCCGCCTCCTCAGGCGCCGCCGCCTCAGCTGCCGCAATTACCTTACGCTTCAGTATCGGAGAGGGGCGAAAAACCCAGCGGTTTCTGGCCATCATGGCCTCCACCTCCTCCTGCACCTCCCTCACCTCCTGGGCCTCATCCGCCGCCTCCTCTTCTGCCGCCGCCGTCGCCTCCTCCACCAGCAGCTCCGCCACCGCCTCAGCCTCCTCGGCCGCCGCCGCCTCCTCGGCCGCCGCCTTACATATAGTAAAAAAGTATATATATATGACAATTACCTTACGCTTCAGTATCGTAGAGGGGCGAAAAACCCAGCGGTTTCTGGCCATCATGGCCTCCACCTCCTCCTGCACCTCCCTCACCTCCTGGGCCTCGTCCACCGCCGCCTCCTCGTCCGCCGCCGCCTCCTCGTCAGCCGCCGCCTCCTCTGCCGCCGCCGCCTCAGCCGCAGCCTCCTCAGCAGCCGCCGCCTCCTCAGCCGCCGCCGCCTACTCTGCCGCCGCCGCCTCCTCAGCCGCCGCCTCCTCAGGCGCCGCCGCCTCAGCTGCCGCCTCCTCTGCTGCCGCCGCCTCCTCTGCCGCCGCCGCCTCCTCAGCCGCCGCCGCCTCCTCAGCCGCCGCCGCCTCAGCCTCTAGAGGGGCGAAAAACCCAGTGGTTTCTGGCCATCATGGCCTCCACCTCCTCCTGCACCTCCCTCACCTCCTGGGCCTCGTCCGCCGCCGCCTCCTCGTCAGCCGCCGCCTCCTCTGCCGCGTCACCCTCCTCAGACGCCGCCTCCTCAGACGCCGCCGCCTCAGCCGCCGCCGCCGTCGCCTCCTCCACCAGCAGCTCCGCCACCGCCTCAGCCTCCACCGCCGCCGCCTACTCAGCCGCCGCCTCCTCAGCCGCCGCCGCCTCAGCTGCCGCAATTACCTTACGCTTCAGTATCGTAGAGGGGCGAAAAACCCAGCGGTTTCTGGCCATCATGGCCTCCACCTCCTCCTGCACCTCCCTCACCTCCTGGGCCTCGTCCGCCGCCTCCTCTTCTGCCGCCGCCGTCGCCTCCTCCACCAGCAGCTCCGCCACCGCCTCAGCCTCCTCGGCCGCCGCCGCCTCCTCGGCCGCCGCCTTACATATAGTAAAAAAGTATATATATATGACAATTACCTTACGCTTCAGTATCGTAGAGGGGCGAAAAACCCAGCTCCTCCACCAGCAGCTCGTCCACCAGCAGCTCCGGCTCTCCTGAAAATACAACACAAATGATATAAGAACACAGAAGGAAGGAATTGTTTTTTACTTAACCGCCTCCTCTGCCGCCGCCGCCGCCGCCTCCTCGTCCGCCGCCGCCTCCTCTGCCGCCGCCGCCTCAGCCGCAGCCTCCTCAGCCACCGCCGCCTCCTCAGCCGCCGCCGCCTACTCTGCCGCCACCGCCTACTCAGCCGCCGCCTCCTCAGGCGCCGCCGCCTCAGCTGCCGCCTCCTCAGCTGCCGCCGCCTCCTCTGCCGCCGCCGCCTCCTCAGCCGCCGCCGCCTCAGCCTCCACAGCCGCCGCCGCCTCCTCCACCAGCAGCTCCTCCACCAGCAGCTCCTCCACCAGCAGCTCCGGCTCTCCTGAAAATACAACACAAATGATATAAGAACACAGAAGGAAGGAATTGTTTTTTACTTAACCGCCTCCTCTGCCGCCGCCGCCTCAGCTGCAGCCTCCTCCGCCGCCGCCGCCTCCTCAGCCGCCGCCGCCTCCTCAGCCGCCGCCGCCTCCTCAGCCGCCGCCGCCTCCTCAGCCGCCGCCGCCTACTCTGCCGGCGCCGCCTCCTCAGCCGCCGCCGCCTCCTCTGCCGCTGCCGCCTTAGCCGCCGCCGCCTCCTCCACCAGCAGCTCCTCCACCAGCAGCTCCTCCACCAGCAGCTCCGGCTCTCCTGAAAATACAACACAAATGATATAAGAACACAGAAGGAAGGAATTGTTTTTTACTTAACCGCCTCCTCAGCCGCCGCCTCCTCTGCCGCCGCCGCCTCCTCAGCCGCCGCCGCCTCCTCAGCCGCTGCCGCCTACTCTGCCGCCGCCGCCTCCTCAGCCGCCGCCTCCTCTGCCGCCGCCGCCTCCTCAGCCGCCGCCGCCTCCTCAGCCGCCGCCGCAGCCGCAGCCTCCTCAGCCGCCTCCTCCTCCACCAGCAGCTCCTCCACCAGCAGCTCCTCCACCAGCAGCTGCGCAGCCTCCTCAGCCGCTGCCGCCTGCTCAGCCGCCGCCGCCTCCTCAGCCGCCGCCGCCTGCTCAGCCGCCGCCGCCTCCTCAGCCGCCGCCGCCTGCTCTGCCGCTGCCGCCTCAGCCTCCTCAGCCGCCGCCGCCTCCTCCACCAGCAGCTCCTCCACCAGCAGCTCCTCCACCAGCAGCTCCTCCACCAGCAGCTCCGGCTCTCCTGAAAATACAACACAAATGATATAAGAACACAGAAGGAAGGAATTGTTTTTTACTTAACCGCCTCCTCTGCCGCCGCCGCCTCAGCCGCAGCCTCCTCAGCCGCCGCCGCCTCCTCCACCAGCAGCTCCTCCACCAGCAGCTCGTCCACCAGCAGCTCCGGCTCTCCTGAAAATACAAAACAAATGATATAAGAACACAGAAGGAAGGAATTGTTTTTACTTAACTTTGATTAAAACCTGGTACAGGGAAGAATTCCCATATCTCCAGGAATAGCTACTAGGAAATTACAGTTGGAAAAGCAACATAGGCAGCTCTCCAAAATGCTGCAAATCTATAATGTGACACGACCAACCCTCTATTGGGAATCAAGAGGAGATTAGAACCTGCAACCTCCCACTTAGGAGCCAGGCATCTTAACCAATATGAATATCTAACATTGGAAAGACTCCCCCCCCCCCCCCCCCCCCCCCCCCCCCCACCATAGAGGTAGGGCAAGATGATACAACACAAATGATTTAAGGACACAGAAGGAAGGAATTGTTTTTTACTTTACTTTGATTAAAACCCTGTACAGGGAAGAATTCCCATATCGAGGTGAGAGAGGGGTCTGCTGCTGCTGCTGAAACTGATTGGCGGAGAATCCTGCAGCTATTCCGCTACGTCCTCCTCCTCCACCGCCACGTCCTCCTCCTTCACCGCCACGTGCTTCTCCTCCACTGCCACGTCCTCCTCCTCCTGATGGTGACCTGAAAATACAACACAAATGATACAAGAACACACAAGGAAGGAATTGTTTTTTACTTTACTTTGATTAAAACCTGGTACAGGGAAGAATTCCCATATCTCCAGGAATAGCTACTAGGAAATTACAGTTGGAAAAGCAACATAGGCAGCTCTTTAAAATGCTGCTAATCTAATTTTCAACAAGACCAACCCTCTATTGGGAATCAAGAGGAGACTAGAACCTGCAACCTCCCACTTAGTAGCCATGCATCTTAACCAATATGAAAATCTAACATTGGAAAGACTCCCCCCCCCGCCCCCCCCCCCCATAGAGGTAGGGCAAGATGCTTCTGCTGGTGTGGCAAAGTCCACCTCTGCCTCCTACACCTCTGCCACGTCCACCGCCACCTCTACCATGTCCACCTCTGCCACGTCCGCCTCCTCCACCTCTGCCTCCTCTACTGCCACCTGCTCCTGATGGTGACCTGATGATACAACACAAATGATTTAAGGACACAGAAGGAAGGAATTGTTTTTTACTTTACTTTGATTAAAACCCTGTACAGGGAAGAATTCCCATATCGCCAGGAATAGCTACTAGGGAATATACAGTTGGAAAGCAGAGGAAACGGCAAGGATTTCTCACTTTAATAACAAACCATAATCCGTTTTTATTACATTTTGCAATCACCATCAGCTCCCCCCCCCCCCCCCCCCCCCCCCCCAATTTGAATTATGATAAGCACAAGTTCTAGGCTCAAGGTTCTTGCAACTGTAATCCGAGAAAACACCTGACGAAGAGCGAACGGCAAGGATTTCTCACTTGATTGTGAGATATATGAACTGAAATCCATCTTAATTGCTTTCTGCCATCTTTATTTCCCAATATACACCATTTTGGATATAAAGCGCAAATAGTGTTTTAGAGGCCCCCCCAAAATTCTAGCGGCGGTGCAAAGAGCAATTCTCCCATCTTATTTGCGTTGTCAAAAGAAGCGGCCTCTCTCGAGGGAGAAAGTAGTTACGTTCGCAATGATATTTTAGGGTCCAAAAGGAGGCAGATGGTGGTCGTTACAATAAGTGGGGTACTAACATTGACAATTAAAAAAAAGCAACGTTAGTACCCTGATACAGCACAGTACAACAAGGAAATTGCCCAATCAGCTGCTAGTTTGAGAGTGGAGATGATGATAATCCTGCATATATATATTCATTCTCCCACAGCAGGGATTGAAGAAGTGGTCAATTTTGCAGGTAGCCAATTTGACCGGAGGGTTGCACTATCTATTCACAACTACTAGACTTACTACGCCTCTGAACACCTCTTGAAGGAAATTGAAAAGTAAACCGTGTTTTAGACATAAAATTATCCGCAGCATCCCCTTTTCCTGCCAGACACACCATCACTGTGCACCTGGTAAATGCATATTCTGCTCATTTAGCACTCATTACCCCTAATAAACGCGATGAACGTCCTAAGACCTATTAGACTTCTGCTTATTATCCCTATAAGTAATAATGATTTCAGCCATTACTGTGGGGTTCAATAAATCTGTATAGAGCAATAGAATAATTTCGAGTTTTTGAAAACAGATACTGCTAGAACTAGGAGCAGTTTCAGTCGCTATTTGAAACGACCAGGGCTCATTTTTAATTTTTTAGTGAGAGCACGGACAATTTCTAGTTATATAACCAATTCCATCTTGATCACTTTCTGCCATGTTATCTGCCAAATATAACGATATGTGAAAATGCACTATTTAGTTTTTAACTCCTAAAACAATTTTAGGTGGACTGGGATTCAATGGTGATCATGTACTTGGATTTTCCGGCCTTTTTATCATTGTACATGATTGTCATGGTACTAGAGCAACTCCTAATGAAGATCGCGCTACTATCAAAGACAGTTACGAAAACGATTGTAAGGATACCAATACAGATTGGTCAATTTGTATGTTGTACTTGGCTCTATCGGGATTCTACTAATTCTTTTAAATAATAATTTAACTGTAACTGTTACGAGTCAATATTTATCTCGCAGCACCAGTGCCATGGCAATAAAGGGATTTCAAGATGGCAGCCAATGTTGAATCCCAATCCCAATATTTTTAATATGAATTCCCATATATATGCAATGTTTTTTTGTTTTCTGAACACCACCTACAATTTTTTTTCAAAGGAACCCGATTTTGATTTTGATTTTTTAAGGGACTCCTATCAATTAATAGCTGAAAAAACTGATAGCCTGTCTTGTGCAATCTCTATTCTATCAATACTAATAGGGATCTCGCATCATCCCCATGGGTGTAGACTCCTGCAATGCACGCTTGCCTAAAGATAAACATCGATAGATTGATGGGGGGTTTGTAAGTGTTGGGTGTTTCAGTAGATAAACAGTAAACAATGTGGAGATTCCCTTGCACCCAACGATGACAACAGAGATGCAGTGTGGCCAACCATTGCGTACATACAGAAGCCCATATGAATGTTCTACTATTAAAATGCGGGAATCTACCCACTGCATGGATGAAGCGAGATCCTTATTATTATCAATAGAAAAATAGCACGAGACGGGCTAAATATTTTTCAGAGCTCAGTTAGAGACATGTTACAGTAGGCGCATTGCTTCCGATTTCAGTATGCACCAAGTTTGCCTGCAGGTAAATGGTAGAGGCTAGCGTCCAGAAGCCATATCGAGTTTTTGTCCTAGTAGGCACTCCAAAAAGACGCCTCACCAGAAATTGTAAATTTAACCAACTTACCTTTGTCTCAATCGCAAATCCTTTCTATATATGACAGAGAACAAATGTAAAAATTCTTCCATTAGGTCTACTTTAATATTTTCGAAATTATACAAACACACAATGTTTTCGGCAACCGTGCCGATTTTGCAATCGCAAAAAAAAAGGAAAACACACAATCTATATGGGATTCGTTTGAAAAAAAAAACGGTGTGGGGTCTTTTAAAAATCATTTTAGGTGGATTAAAAAAATCAATGTTGGGGAGGTGACACGGTCCTGAATCTCTGAGGGGTTTGGCGTGGTCTAGTGGTTACGATGCCTGGCTCCCACGCGTGAGTTCACAGGTCCAAGGCTACGCTCTGACAAGGGTTGGCCTCGCCGTCATGTAAATGTGCGGTATTGTGGAGGGCTGTTTATGGTCCTTCAGCAAGCGAAAGACCCGTGGGAGCTATTTGTAAAGAGAAGGGTATTTCTTCTTAGTTCCGGGGTTTCTATCTCGTCGCGATTTGACCTAAGCTGTTGAAAGCGACGTAAAACCCCCTTACTTACTTCCTCCCTGAATCTCTGTTGTTATCATTGGATGCAGAATAACCCCCTCCACCCACCCACTGTTTGTTATGTATTTATTACAAACCCTACCGTCTATGATTATTTGTTTGCCCTACCCCCCTCCCCCATAAATCTTTCCTTTTTGGCATGATTAATTTTCTGCTATGAAACTTTGAAACACAAAATTATTATTGTCCATTAAAATCTTGGAATTCCTAGCTTTGGAAATGAGCTTTGGAAATGAATGTTTACCCTCCCCCTCTGCACATACGAGAAATCAAATGGATGATGCATTTCTTTTCGTTTCTTTCCATAGTACAAATGCCTCACTGGGAACTTGAGTATGGCAACCTGGGTGCCACAATAGAGTAAAACTGGTGTATATTGCAAGGTCCACCATGCCCTTTCCATTATGAATATACGTATCAACGCCTATATAGAGTAAAACTGGTGTATATTGCAAGGTACGCCATGCCCTTTCCATTATGAATATACGTAGTAACGCCTATATAGAGTAAAACTGGTGTATATTGCAAGGTCCACCATGCCCTTTCCATTATGAATATACGTAGCAACGCCTATATAGAGTAAAACTGGTGTATATTGCAAGGTACACCATGCCCTTTCCATTATGAATATACGTAGCAACGCCTATATAGAGTAAAACTGGTGTATATTGCAAGGTACGCCATGCCCTTTCCATTATGAATATACGTAGCAACGCCTATATAGAGTAAAACTGGTGTATATTGCCAGGTCCACCATGCCCTTTCCATTATGAATATACGTAGCAACGCTTATATAGAGTAAAACTGGTGTATAAATGACGGTATCTACCGTTAATTCGAAAACCGTTTTAAAAACGGTAAAACGGAAAAGGGTAACAGCATCTAAAACCGTTTTACCGTTTTCAAAACAGTCAAAGCAAAAACAGTAACAGCGGCTTAAACCGTTTTGAAAACAGCAAAAGCGAAAAGGGTAACAGCTTCTGAAACCGTTTTACAGTTTTCAAAACAGTAAAACGGTTTCAGAAGGACTTTCAGTCCGCTCTTGAACCGGTTGGTTAATATTGAATGCGCCTATCAAAGACACAGGTTCGGGAGATTCTAGTTCTGACATAAACCCTACCTATTTTCCCATTTCTGATATCATGGACGGTAGAGTTTAGTCCCATCTCTCATAAAGTATGTTACCAGTTTTCCGCCTAAAGCTAAGGCAGAAGTATTTTGCCATAGGGGATCTCGGCACATACAAACAGCTATAGTCAGTCTGACTCGAGTTTGGCAATCACTTTTGCCACTTTTTTGTGACAAAACGTTCGAGTTTTCCATCCAAACTTCGCAAACCTCTTTGGAACACTACTACGTATATGTACAAACATACTTTTTGTCTCAACTGCGCAACATATTGATTTTGCTTATTAGTTCCTGTTGTAAAATGTGCACATTGCCGACAATACAACCTCGCTTGTGTGTCTGTTGCGAACAATACAAACACGCGAGATAGTATTGTTGGCAATGGGCATATTTTACAAGTATGTTTATTCATACTCGTAGTAGTGCATCTAAGATATTTGCCAAGTTTGGATGGAAAACTCGAACATTTTGCTACAAAAAAATGGACAAAGCAGTTGCCAAACTGCAGTCAGACAGACTATAGTATATGGCAGTGGCGCCTGGTGAAAATGAATGTCGCACAGCGCCTACCGAAAATTGCTGTGTTCTGGGACCAATTGTCTACTATAGTCTGTCTGACCGCCTTTTCCACTTTTTTGTGACAAAACGTTCCAGTGAAATAACCCAATGCAAGAGGTTGTGAGATAGATGTTTATATTAACTTTGCAGGAGGGAAATCGCGCTGTTTTGCATGGGGCGCCCGCGGTTGCAAAAATAGGGCTTGTTGTAGAATGGTTGTGGGGATCCGTGCGCCGAAACTGATGGCCGGCGCACAGATCCAAGGCCCAAATACAGGGCATCACTGGTTGCACACTCCATAATTGTGGAAGTAAACTGTTTGAAATCACTTTGTATGTCTTACAGCAATTCTGATTTTTTTTCATTAAAGTAGCACATGGGGTTCAAACCAGGAATTCAAGAAACACCATCTTAACTCCTGAGTGGTAGCAGGTAGAAAATATCATAACCAAGCGTCCTTAGTCAGCCCATATTCTATGTCATTTCAATATTTACAACTTTTCACTCAAATGACATAATCTCACTACTTGCACATGTGCATTTAACTAGCTTACAATGGTTCTCATCACCATAACTTAAGTAAATTATCATATTAACTAAATTACCTTGATTCAGATATTTAAGCAGTTTGATATACTGGCTAGATTTACATTTAATACATCTGACACAACTTAAAAGAGAGCCAAATCTGATTAGATAAATTAGCCATCCACGCCAATAGAATAAATCTTTTCTAAGGATAAATTCTGATTTAATACATTACTACAAGTTAATGTTCCTATTCCATACTTAAAAAACCTTATAAATCCGTGAAAGGCAGTCAGTAGCGTGTCATGACTGCACCATTCCGGGATAAAGTACATGCAATTACGAGACGAGTGTACAGGCTTGGTACAGTATTCGAATTTGGCGCCAATACTACGCGGTCGATGACGTCACCAATCAGGTCAGCGTGAGTTTCCGGCTTCAATAATTTTCGTTGCAATAGACATTCCTATGGGACATCAGCTCAGGTCTAAATGATTAGGTGTGATTCAATAGATGCCAATGTTTTACCATACTCCCCCCACATGTGCTTGAAGATCGGACATATTTGTGGCACTATATCTTGTCTCGCGTGCACTACTTTTGTACGCTGTGAGGACTGGTTGCCGTTCGCAGCATATGGTGTGCAGGAGTTTGAAAGAAATAGTGCACGGAAGATCAGGCGCACCGGACACGGGAACCTTTCCATTGAAAAAAACTGCAAGCCCTGCTGATCTAATACTACATGTAAAAAATGTGTATTTTCTGGTATCCGCTTTCTTTCAGGGCAGATAAAGTTAGCCACGTGACCTGGCTAGAAATGATGCCGATTTCCCAACTAGTCTAACCCATATTGCGGAGGGTGCCAGTTTCAGAGTTTGCTAATAAGGGAACGGCTTGCAGCCGTATTTAAAGGCACTAAGCGTCGAGTTTGCCATCCAATTAACTTGGCAAATCAAGTTTATAGGACTTCCCATATTTATAGGAAATCATTTATCAATTGTATTTGATATAGGCATTGGCCATCAAAATGAACTTCGTTTCTTTTTCTTTTGAAGTACGTTGGAAGTGCACTTCTCAGACAGACACTCAAGTACTGGCCATTTTTTACAAGTTATCACCCTATAACAGATATACAACAGGGAATGCTGGGAGTTATCGATTGTCCTAAACATTGGTAAATTAAAGTGGTATTTTGATGACAAAATTGCTGAAACAGCAATTATAAGACAAAACTGCTGTTATCTGAAAGTATTTGTAAGTATTTGTTTTCAAAAACAATGGGTACATTTTACTTGTAGCAAGAAATTACAAACACTTATGTAAATTTTAATGAATGACTAATGTTCGTGCATAATAACTATAGGACGAGTGCAAATGACATACGCTACAGCCGGTTTGATATCTTATCCATCGATTTCATATATGTTAGCCAAGCTTTCTGAAATATTGATACGTAGGCATTTGCTTACGACTTTTTAGAGACCAAATGCATCTCAAACAGGAAGTGTCCCAACATCATGCCTTACTCTCTTTATTTCCTGTTTCTCCTGCCCAGGAAATACTCTAGAATAACGCCAAGGCTCAGGGATCTGTCCACACGTCAGCCTATACACTCTTGGCAGTCATGTTCTCGTCCATTGGCTTAGCACCACATTTCAGTGCTGCCATCTATTCGCAGCTAGCAGAATTGCTTCCACCTCGTATCTCGCTGCCAAACTCTGGACTGTCCATGGTCTTATGGGGTTAAGTTGTGAATATCCAGTTGTTTAAAATGTTTCAAAGCTACACACTCATCCTCATAATAGAACCAACTGTGACTGTCTAGGCCATCGGTGAGCAGAGCATTTAAGGTACCACTTACGGTATCTCCAAACCTTACATAGGCTTGCACACAGAAAGGAAAGATTTTGGCTTTTAATTTTCTCGATATTGAATTTCACGCAATCGAGGGTGCTTTAAAGTAGCACTTTGGGCATCAAGTCTTATCGGATTTGCTTGAAACGTTGGATCTAAATAGCTCATAGTATTACAAATATAAATAGTTAGATTATGCAATCTAGAAGTTTAGAAATATGCCTTTTTCTCATTTTCAATGAAAAATCGGAAAGAAAATGGTCATGCAATTTGAACACAGCAAAAAGTAGAGAAAGTGCGATAGGTATCCCTCTGTTTTGATATTTTCTCCAGATTAATGGAATTTGATGGTCGGCAAGTGTGGATAGCATCTCTGTTTGATAACACTATGCATGTTTTTAATGTGTTTACCCCAAATATTTACAACCTGCAAGGAGCTTATATTTATGATTCTCAATGTTTTCTCAATTAAAAGACCTTTCAGGCAATCTATACTTTATATAGGCCAAGAAGTCAAATTAAAGCAGGGTAGAGGAAAAACCAGGCCCAAAAAAATGATCCCCGTAAGCTACGTTAAAAGTATTATAAAAATTATAAATTAATAAAATAAAACAAAATAAAATGATATAAAGCAACGAAAAATAAAAGTGGGAAGCATGGCCATGTATGTTATAAGATAAACATTAAAAAAAATTCAAAAAGAGAGGAGCCTACAACACACAGTATTCCCAGGCGGTCACCCATCCAAGTACTAACTGCTCTCGATGTTGCTTAACTTCGGTGATCGGACGAGAACCGGTGCATTCAACATGATATGGTCGTAGGCATTTGCTTACGACTTTTTAGAGACCAAATGCATCTCAAACAGGAAGTGTCCCAACATCATGCCTTACTCTCTTTATTTCCTGTTTCTCCTGCCCAGGAAATACTCTAGAATAACGCCAAGGCTCAGGGATCTGTCCACACGTCAGCCTATACACTCTTGGCAGTCATGTTCTCGTCCTTTGGCTTAGCACCACATTTCAGTGCTGCCATCTATTCGCAGCTAGCAGAATTGCTACCACCTCGTATCTCGCTGCCAAACTCTGGACTGTCCATGGTCTTATGGGGTTAAGTTGTGAATATCCAGTTGTTTAAAATGTTTCAAAGCTACACCCTCATCCTCATAATAGAACCAACTGTGACTGTCTAGGCCATCGGTGAGCAGAGCATTTAAGGTACCACTTACGGTATCTCCAAACCTTACATAGGCTTGCACACAGAAAGGAAAGATTTTGGCTTTTAATTTTCTCGATATTGAATTTCACCAAATCGAGGGCACTTTAAAGTAGCACTTTGGGCATCAAGTCTTATCGGATTTGCTTTAAACGTTGGATCTAAATAGCTAATAGTATTACAAATAGTAATAGTTAGATTATGCAATCTAGAAGTTTAGAAATATGCCTTTTTCTCATTTTCAATGAAAAATCGGAAAGAAATGGTCATGCAATTTGAACACAGCAAAAAGTAGAGAAAGTGCGATAGTTTTCCCTCTGTTTTGATATTTTCTCCAGTTTAATGGAATTTGATGGTCGGCAAGTGTGGATAGCATCTCTGTTTGATAACACTATGCATGTTTTTAATGTGTTTACCCCAAATATTGACAACCTGCAAGGAGCTTACATTTATGATTCTCAATGTTTTCTCAATTAAAAGACCTTTCAGGCAATCTATACTTTATATAGGCCAAGAAGTCAAATTAAAGCAGGGTAGAGGAAAAACCAGGCCCAAAAAAATGATCCCCGTAAGCTACGTTAAAAGTATTATAGAAATAATAAATTAATAACATAAAACAAAATAAAATGATATAAAGCAACGAAAAATAAAAGTGGGAAGCATGGCCATGTATGTTATAAGATAAACATTTAAAAAAATTCAAAAAGAGAGGAGCCTACAACACACAGAATTCCCAGGCGGTCACCCATCCAAGTACTAACTGCGCTCGATGTTGCTTAACTTCGGTGATCGGACGAGAACCGGTGCATTCAACATGATATGGTCGTAGGCATTTGCTTACGACTTTTTAGAGACCAAATGCATCTCAAACAGGAAGTGTCCCAACATCATGCCTTACTCTCTTTATTTCCTGTTTCTCCTGCCCAGGAAATACTCTAGAATAACGCCAAGGCTCAGGGATCTGTCCACACGTCAGCCTATACACTCTTGGCAGTCATGTTCTCGTCCATTGGCTTAGCACCACATTTCAGTGCTGCCATCTATTCGCAGCTAGCAGAATTGCTACCACCTCGTATCTCGCTGCCAAACTCTGGACTGTCCATGGTCTTATGGGGTTAAGTTGTGAATATCCAGTTGTTTAAAATGTTTCAAAGCTACACACTCATCCTCATAATAGAACCAACTGTGACTGTCTAGGCCATCGGTGAGCAGAGCATTTAAGGTACCACTTACGGTATCTCCAAACCTTACATAGGCTTGCACACAGAAAGGAAAGATTTTGGCTTTTAATTTTCTCGATATTGAATTTCACCAAATCGAGGGCACTTTAAAGTAGCACTTTGGGCATCAAGTCTTATCGGATTTGCTTTAAACGTTGGATCTAAATAGCTAATAGTATTACAAATATTAATAGTTAGATTATGCAATCTAGAAGTTTAGAAATATGCCTTTTTTCTCATTTTCAATGAAAAATCGGAAAGAAATGGTCATGCAATTTGAACACAGCAAAAAGTAGAGAAAGTGCGATAGTTTTCCCTCTGTTTTGATATTTTCTCCAGATTAATGGAATTTGATGGTCGGCAAGTGTGGATAGCATCTCTGTTTGATAACACTATGCATGTTTTTAATGTGTTTACCCCAAATATTTACAACCTGCAAGGAGCTTACATTTATGATTCTCAATGTTTTCTCAATTAAAAGACCTTTCAGGCAATATATACTTTATATAGGCCAAGAAGTCAAATTAAAGCAGGGTAGAGGAAAAACCAGGCCCAAAAAAATGATCCCCGTAAGCTACGTTAAAAGTATTATAGAAATAATAAATTAATAACATAAAACAAAATAAAATGATATAAAGCAACGAAAAATAAAAGTGGGAAGCATGGCCATGTATGTTATAAGATAAACATTTAAAAAAAATTCAAAAAGAGAGCAGCCTACAACACACAGTATTCCCAGGCGGTCACCCATCCAAGTACTAACTGCGCTCGATGTTGCTTAACTTCGGTGATCGGACGAGAACCGGTGCATTCAACATGATATGGTCGTAGGCATTTGCTTACGACTTTTTAGAGACCAAATGCATCTCAAACAGGAAGTGTCCCAACATCATGCCTTACTCTCTTTATTTCCTGTTTCTCCTGCCCAGGAAATACTCTAGAATAACGCCAAGGCTCAGGGATCTGTCCACACGTCAGCCTATACACTCTTGGCAGTCATGTTCTCGTCCATTGGCTTAGCACCACATTTCAGTGCTGCCATCTATTCGCAGCTAGCAGAATTGCTACCACCTCGTATCTCGCTGCCAAACTCTGGACTGTCCATGGTCTTATGGGGTTAAGTTGTGAATATCCAGTTGTTTAAAATGTTTCAAAGCTACACACTCATCCTCATAATAGAACCAACTGTGACTGTCTAGGCCATCGGTGAGCAGAGCATTTAAGGTACCACTTACGGTATCTCCAAACCTTACATAGGCTTGCACACAGAAAGGAAAGATTTTGGCTTTTAATTTTCTCGATATTGAATTTCACCAAATCGAGGGCACTTTAAAGTAGCACTTTGGGCATCAAGTCTTATCGGATTTGCTTTAAACGTTGGATCTAAATAGCTAATAGTATTACAAATATTAATAGTTAGATTATGCAATCTAGAAGTTTAGAAATATGCCTTTTTCTCATTTTCAATGAAAAATCGGAAAGAAATGGTCATGCAATTTGAACACAGCAAAAAGTAGAGAAAGTGCGATAGTTTTCCCTCTGTTTTGATATTTTCTCCAGATTAATGGAATTTGATGGTCGGCAAGTGTGGATAGCATCTCTGTTTGATAACACTATGCATGTTTTTAATGTGTTTACCCCAAATATTTACAACCTGCAAGGAGCTTACATTTATGATTCTCAATGTTTTCTCAATTAAAAGACCTTTCAGGCAATATATACTTTATATAGGCCAAGAAGTCAAATTAAAGCAGGGTAGAGGAAAAACCAGGCCCAAAAAAATGATCCCCGTAAGCTACGTTAAAAGTATTATAGAAATAATAAATTAATAACATAAAACAAAATAAAATGATATAAAGCAACGAAAAATAAAAGTGGGAAGCATGGCCATGTATGTTATAAGATAAACATTTAAAAAAAATTCAAAAAGAGAGCAGCCTACAACACACAGTATTCCCAGGCGGTCACCCATCCAAGTACTAACTGCGCTCGATGTTGCTTAACTTCGGTGATCGGACGAGAACCGGTGCATTCAACATGATATGGTCGTAGGCATTTGCTTACGACTTTTTAGAGACCAAATGCATCTCAAACAGGAAGTGTCCCAACATCATGCCTTACTCTCTTTATTTCCTGTTTCTCCTGCCCAGGAAATACTCTAGAATAACGCCAAGGCTCAGGGATCTGTCCAAACATCAGCCTATACACTCTTGGCAGTCATGTTCTCGTCCTTTGGCTTAGCACCACATTTCAGTGCTGCCATCTATTAGCAGCTAGCAGAAGTGCTACCACCTCGTATCTCGCTGCCAAACTCTGGACTGTCCATGGTCTTATGGGGTTAAGTTGTGAATATCCAGTTGTTTAAAATGTTTCAAAGCTACACACTCATCCTCATAATAGAACCAACTGTGACTGTCTAGGCCATCGGTGAGCAGAGCATTTAAGGTACCACTTACGGTATCTCCAAACCTTACATAGGCTTGCACACAGAAAGGAAAGATTTTGGCTTTTAATTTTCTCGATATTGAATTTCACCAAATCGAGGGCGCTTTAAAGTAGCACTTTGGGCATCAAGTCTCATCGGATTTGCTTGAAACGTTGGATCTAAATAGCTTATAGTATTACAAATATAAATAGTTAGATTATGCAATCTAGAAGTTTAGAAATATGCCTTTTTCTCATTTTCAATGAAAAATCGGAAAGAAATGGTCATGCAATTTGAACACAGCAAAAAGTAGAGAAAGTGCGATAGTTTTCCCTCTGTTTTGATATTTTCTCCAGATTAATGGAATTTGATGGTCGGCAAGTGTGGATAGCATCTCTGTTTGATAACACTATGCATGTTTTTAATGTGTTTACCCCAAATATTTACAACCTGCAAGGAGCTTACATTTATGATTCTCAATGTTTTCTCAATTAAAAGACCTTTCAGGCGATATATACTTATATAGGCCAAGAAGTCAAATTAAAGCAGGGTAGAGGAAAAACCAGGCCCAAAAAATGATCCCCGTAAGCTACGTTAAAAGTATTATAAAAATAATAAATTAATAAAATAAAACAAAATAAAATGATATAAAGCAACGAAAAATAAAAGTGGGAAGCATGGCCATGTATGTTATAAGATAAACATTTAAAAAAAATTCAAAAAGAGAGGAGCCTACAACACACAGTATTCCCAGGCGGTCACCCATCCAAGTACTAACTGCGCTCGATGTTGCTTAACTTCGGTGATCGGACGAGAACCGGTGCATTCAACATGATATGGTCGTAGGCATTTGCTTACGACTTTTTAGAGACCAAATGCATCTCAAACAGGAAGTGTCCCAACATCATGCCTTACTCTCTTTATTTCCTGTTTCTCCTGCCCAGGAAATGCTCTAGAATAACGCCAAGGCTCAGGGATCTGTCCACACGTCAGCCTATACACTCTTGGCAGTCATGTTCTCGTCCATTGGCTTAGCACCACATTTCAGTGCTGCCATCTATTCGCAGCTAGCAGAATTGCTACCACCTCGTATCTCGCTGCCAAACTCTGGACTGTCCATGGTCTTATGGGGTTAAGTTGTGAATATCCAGTTGTTTAAAATGTTTCAAAGCTACACACTCATCCTCATAATAGAACCAACTGTGACTGTCTAGGCCATCGGTGAGCAGAGCATTTAAGGTACCACTTACGGTATCTCCAAACCTTACATAGGCTTGCACACAGAAAGGAAAGATTTTGGCTTTTAATTTTCTCGATATTGAATTTCACCAAATCGAGGGCACTTTAAAGTAGCACTTTGGGCATCAAGTCTTATCGGATTTGCTTTAAACGTTGGATCTAAATAGCTAATAGTATTACAAATATTAATAGTTAGATTATGCAATCTAGAAGTTTAGAAATATGCCTTTTTCTCATTTTCAATGAAAAATCGGAAAGAAATGGTCATGCAATTTGAACACAGCAAAAAGTAGAGAAAGTGCGATAGTTTTCCCTCTGTTTTGATATTTTCTCCAGATTAATGGAATTTGATGGTCGGCAAGTGTGGATAGCATCTCTGTTTGATAACACTATGCATGTTTTTAATGTGTTTACCCCAAATATTTACAACCTGTAAGGAGCTTATATTTATGATTCTCAATGTTTTCTCAATTAAAAGACCTTTCAGGCAATCTATACTTTATATAGGCCAAGAAGTCAAATTAAAGCAGGGTAGAGGAAAAACCAGGCCCAAAAAAATGATCCCCGTAAGCTACGTTAAAAGTATTATAAAAATTATAAATTAATAAAATAAAACAAAATAAAATGATATAAAGCAACGAAAAATAAAAGTGGGAAGCATGGCCATGTATGTTATAAGATAAACATTAAAAAAAATTCAAAAAGAGAGGAGCCTACAACACACAGTATTCCCAGGCGGTCACCCATCCAAGTACTAACTGCTCTCGATGTTGCTTAACTTCGGTGATCGGACGAGAACCGGTGCATTCAACATGATATGGTCGTAGGCATTTGCTTACGACTTTTTAGAGACCAAATGCATCTCAAAAAGGAAGTGTCCCAACATCATGCCTTACTCTCTTTATTTCCTGTTTCTCCTGCCCAGGAAATACTCTAGAATAACGCCAAGGCTCAGGGATCTGTCCACACGTCAGCCTATACACTCTTGGCAGTCATGTTCTCGTCCATTGGCTTAGCACCACATTTCAGTGCTGCCATCTATTCGCAGCTAGCAGAATTGCTACCACCTCGTATCTCGCTGCCAAACTCTGGACTGTCCATGGTCTTATGGGGTTAAGTTGTGAATATCCAGTTGTTTAAAATGTTTCAAAGCTACACACTCATCCTCATAATAGAACCAACTGTGACTGTCTAGGCCATCGGTGAGCAGAGCATTTAAGGTACCACTTACGGTATCTCCAAACCTTACATAGGCTTGCACACAGAAAGGAAAGATTTTGGCTTTTAATTTTCTCGATATTGAATTTCACGCAATCGAGGGTGCTTTAAAGTAGCACTTTGGGCATCAAGTCTTATCGGATTTGCTTGAAACGTTGGATCTAAATAGCTAATAGTATTACAAATATAAATAGTTAGATTATGCAATCTAGAAGTTTAGAAATATGCCTTTTTCTCATTTTCAATGAAAAATCGGAAAGAAAATGGTCATGCAATTTGAACACAGCAAAAAGTAGAGAAAGTGCGATAGTTTTCCCTCTGTTTTGATATTTTCTCCAGATTAATGAAATTTGATGGTCGGCAAGTGTGGATAGCATCTCTGTTTGATAACACTATGCATGTTTTTAATGTGTTTACCCCAAATATTTACAACCTGCAAGGAGCTTACATTTATGATTCTCAATGTTTTCTCAATTAAAAGACCTTTCAGGCGATATATACTTTATATAGGCCAAGAAGTCAAATTAAAGCAGGGTAGAGGAAAAACAAGCCCAAAAAATGATCCCCGTAAGCTACGTTAAAAGTATTATAAAAATAATAAATTAATAAAATAAAACAAAATAAAATGATATAAAGCAACGAAAAATAAAAGTGGGAAGCATGGCCATGTATGTTATAAGATAAACATTTAAAAAAAATTCAAAAAGAGAGGAGCCTACAACACACAGTATTCCCAGGCGGTCACCCATCCAAGTACTAACTGCTCTCGATGTTGCTTAACTTCGGTGATCGGACGAGAACCGGTGCATTCAACATGATATGGTCGTAGGCATTTGCTTACGACTTTTTAGAGACCAAATGCATCTCAAACAGGAAGTGTCCCAACATCATGCCTTACTCTCTTTATTTCCTGTTTCTCCTGCCCAGGAAATACTCTAGAATAACGCCAAGGCTCAGGGATCTGTCCACACGTCAGCCTATACACTCTTGGCAGTCATGTTCTCGTCCATTGGCTTAGCACCACATTTCAGTGCTGCCATCTATTCGCAGCTAGCAGAATTGCTACCACCTCGTATCTCGCTGCCAAACTCTGGACTGTCCATGGTCTTATGGGGTTAAGTTGTGAATATCCAGTTGTTTAAAATGTTTCAAAGCTACACACTCATCCTCATAATAGAACCAACTGTGACTGTCTAGGCCATCGGTGAGCAGAGCATTTAAGGTACCACTTACGGTATCTCCAAACCTTACATAGGCTTGCACACAGAAAGGAAAGATTTTGGCTTTTAATTTTCTCGATATTGAATTTCACGCAATCGAGGGTGCTTTAAAGTAGCACTTTGGGCATCAAGTCTTATCGGATTTGCTTGAAACGTTGGATCTAAATAGCTAATAGTATTACAAATATAAATAGTTAGATTATGCAATCTAGAAGTTTAGAAATATGCCTTTTTCTCATTTTCAATGAAAAATCGGAAAGAAAATGGTCATGCAATTTGAACACAGCAAAAAGTAGAGAAAGTGCGATAGTTTTCCCTCTGTTTTGATATTTTCTCCAGATTAATGAAATTTGATGGTCGGCAAGTGTGGATAGCATCTCTGTTTGATAACACTATGCATGTTTTTAATGTGTTTACCCCAAATATTTACAACCTGCAAGGAGCTTACATTTATGATTCTCAATGTTTTCTCAATTAAAAGACCTTTCAGGCGATATATACTTTATATAGGCCAAGAAGTCAAATTAAAGCAGGGTAGAGGAAAAACAAGCCCAAAAAATGATCCCCGTAAGCTACGTTAAAAGTATTATAAAAATAATAAATTAATAAAATAAAACAAAATAAAATGATATAAAGCAACGAAAAATAAAAGTGGGAAGCATGGCCATGTATGTTATAAGATAAACATTTAAAAAAAATTCAAAAAGAGAGGAGCCTACAACACACAGTATTCCCAGGCGGTCACCCATCCAAGTACTAACTGCTCTCGATGTTGCTTAACTTCGGTGATCGGACGAGAACCGGTGCATTCAACATGATATGGTCGTAGGCATTTGCTTACGACTTTTTAGAGACCAAATGCATCTCAAACAGGAAGTGTCCCAACATCATGCCTTACTCTCTTTATTTCCTGTTTCTCCTGCCCAGGAAATACTCTAGAATAACGCCAAGGCTCAGGGATCTGTCCACACGTCAGCCTATACACTCTTGGCAGTCATGTTCTCGTCCATTGGCTTAGCACCACATTTCAGTGCTGCCATCTATTCGCAGCTAGCAGAATTGCTACCACCTCGTATCTCGCTGCCAAACTCTGGACTGTCCATGGTCTTATGGGGTTAAGTTGTGAATATCCAGTTGTTTAAAATGTTTCAAAGCTACACACTCATCCTCATAATAGAACCAACTGTGACTGTCTAGGCCATCGGTGAGCAGAGCATTTAAGGTACCACTTACGGTATCTCCAAACCTTACATAGGCTTGCACACAGAAAGGAAAGATTTTGGCTTTTAATTTTCTCGATATTGAATTTCACCAAATCGAGGGCACTTTAAAGTAGCACTTTGGGCATCAAGTCTTATCGGATTTGCTTTAAACGTTGGATCTAAATAGCTAATAGTATTACAAATATTAATAGTTAGATTATGCAATCTAGAAGTTTAGAAATATGCCTTTTTCTCATTTTCAATGAAAAATCGGAAAGAAATGGTCATGCAATTTGAACACAGCAAAAAGTAGAGAAAGTGCGATAGTTTTCCCTCTGTTTTGATATTTTCTCCAGATTAATGGAATTTGATGGTCGGCAAGTGTGGATAGCATCTCTGTTTGATAACACTATGCATGTTTTTAATGTGTTTACCCCAAATATTTACAACCTGCAAGGAGCTTACATTTATGATTCTCAATGTTTTCTCAATTAAAAGACCTTTCAGGCAATATATACTTTATATAGGCCAAGAAGTCAAATTAAAGCAGGGTAGAGGAAAAACCAGGCCCAAAAAAATGATCCCCGTAAGCTACGTTAAAAGTATTATAGAAATAATAAATTAATAACATAAAACAAAATAAAATGATATAAAGCAACGAAAAATAAAAGTGGGAAGCATGGCCATGTATGTTATAAGATAAACATTTAAAAAAAATTCAAAAAGAGAGCAGCCTACAACACACAGTATTCCCAGGCGGTCACCCATCCAAGTACTAACTGCGCTCGATGTTGCTTAACTTCGGTGATCGGACGAGAACCGGTGCATTCAACAAGATATGGTCGTAGGCATTTGCTTACGACTTTTTAGAGACCAAATGCATCTCAAACAGGAAGTGTCCCAACATCATGCCTTACTCTCTTTATTTCCTGTTTCTCCTGCCCAGAAAATACTCTAGAATAACGCCAAGGCTCAGGGATCTGTCCACACGTCAGCCTATACACTCTTGGCAGTCATGTTCTCGTCCATTGGCTTAGCACCACATTTCAGTGCTGCCATCTATTCGCAGCTAGCAGAATTGCTACCACCTCGTATCTCGCTGCCAAACTCTGGACTGTCCATGGTCTTATGGGGTTAAGTTGTGAATATCCAGTTGTTTAAAATGTTTCAAAGCTACACACTCATCCTCATAATAGAACCAACTGTGACTGTCTAGGCCATCGGTGAGCAGAGCATTTAAGGTACCACTTACGGTATCTCCAAACCTTACATAGGCTTGCACACAGAAAGGAAAGATTTTGGCTTTTAATTTTCTCGATATTGAATTTCACCAAATCGAGGGCACTTTAAAGTAGCACTTTGGGCATCAAGTCTTATCGGATTTGCTTTAAACGTTGGATCTAAATAGCTAATAGTATTACAAATATTAATAGTTAGATTATGCAATCTAGAAGTTTAGAAATATGCCTTTTTCTCATTTTCAATGAAAAATCGGAAAGAAATGGTCATGCAATTTGAACACAGCAAAAAGTAGAGAAAGTGCGATAGTTTTCCCTCTGTTTTGATATTTTCTCCAGATTAATGGAATTTGATGGTCGGCAAGTGTGGATAGCATCTCTTTTTGATAACACTATGCATGTTTTTAATGTGTTTACCCCAAATATTTACAACCTGCAAGGAGCTTACATTTATGATTCTCAATGTTTTCTCAATTAAAAGACCTTTCAGGCAATATATACTTTATATAGGCCAAGAAGTCAAATTAAAGCAGGGTAGAGGAAAAACCAGGCCCAAAAAAATGATCCCCGTAAGCTACGTTAAAAGTATTATAGAAATAATAAATTAATAACATAAAACAAAATAAAATGATATAAAGCAACGAAAAATAAAAGTGGGAAGCATGGCCATGTATGTTATAAGATAAACATTTAAAAAAAATTCAAAAAGAGAGCAGCCTACAACACACAGTATTCCCAGGCGGTCACCCATCCAAGTACTAACTGCGCTCGATGTTGCTTAACTTCGGTGATCGGACGAGAACCGGTGCATTCAACATGATATGGTCGTAGGCATTTGCTTACGACTTTTTAGAGACCAAATGCATCTCAAACAGGAAGTGTCCCAACATCATGCCTTACTCTCTTTATTTCCTGTTTCTCCTGCCCAGGAAATACTCTAGAATAACGCCAAGGCTCAGGGATCTGTCCAAACATCAGCCTATACACTCTTGGCAGTCATGTTCTCGTCCTTTGGCTTAGCACCACATTTCAGTGCTGCCATCTATTAGCAGCTAGCAGAAGTGCTACCACCTCGTATCTCGCTGCCAAACTCTGGACTGTCCATGGTCTTATGGGGTTAAGTTGTGAATATCCAGTTGTTTAAAATGTTTCAAAGCTACACACTCATCCTCATAATAGAACCAACTGTGACTGTCTAGGCCATCGGTGAGCAGAGCATTTAAGGTACCACTTACGGTATCTCCAAACCTTACATAGGCTTGCACACAGAAAGGAAAGATTTTGGCTTTTAATTTTCTCGATATTGAATTTCACCAAATCGAGGGCGCTTTAAAGTAGCACTTTGGGCATCAAGTCTCATCGGATTTGCTTGAAACGTTGGATCTAAATAGCTTATAGTATTACAAATATAAATAGTTAGATTATGCAATCTAGAAGTTTAGAAATATGCCTTTTTCTCATTTTCAATGAAAAATCGGAAAGAAATGGTCATGCAATTTGAACACAGCAAAAAGTAGAGAAAGTGCGATAGTTTTCCCTCTGTTTTGATATTTTCTCCAGATTAATGGAATTTGATGGTCGGCAAGTGTGGATAGCATCTCTGTTTGATAACACTATGCATGTTTTTAATGTGTTTACCCCAAATATTTACAACCTGCAAGGAGCTTACATTTATGATTCTCAATGTTTTCTCAATTAAAAGACCTTTCAGGCGATATATACTTATATAGGCCAAGAAGTCAAATTAAAGCAGGGTAGAGGAAAAACCAGGCCCAAAAAATGATCCCCGTAAGCTACGTTAAAAGTATTATAAAAATAATAAATTAATAAAATAAAACAAAATAAAATGATATAAAGCAACGAAAAATAAAAGTGGGAAGCATGGCCATGTATGTTATAAGATAAACATTTAAAAAAAATTCAAAAAGAGAGGAGCCTACAACACACAGTATTCCCAGGCGGTCACCCATCCAAGTACTAACTGCGCTCGATGTTGCTTAACTTCGGTGATCGGACGAGAACCGGTGCATTCAACATGATATGGTCGTAGGCATTTGCTTACGACTTTTTAGAGACCAAATGCATCTCAAACAGGAAGTGTCCCAACATCATGCCTTACTCTCTTTATTTCCTGTTTCTCCTGCCCAGGAAATACTCTAGAATAACGCCAAGGCTCAGGGATCTGTCCACACGTCAGCCTATACACTCTTGGCAGTCATGTTCTCGTCCATTGGCTTAGCACCACATTTCAGTGCTGCCATCTATTCGCAGCTAGCAGAATTGCTACCACCTCGTATCTCGCTGCCAAACTCTGGACTGTCCATGGTCTTATGGGGTTAAGTTGTGAATATCCAGTTGTTTAAAATGTTTCAAAGCTACACACTCATCCTCATAATAGAACCAACTGTGACTGTCTAGGCCATCGGTGAGCAGAGCATTTAAGGTACCACTTACGGTATCTCCAAACCTTACATAGGCTTGCACACAGAAAGGAAAGATTTTGGCTTTTAATTTTCTCGATATTGAATTTCACCAAATCGAGGGCACTTTAAAGTAGCACTTTGGGCATCAAGTCTTATCGGATTTGCTTTAAACGTTGGATCTAAATAGCTAATAGTATTACAAATATTAATAGTTAGATTATGCAATCTAGAAGTTTAGAAATATGCCTTTTTCTCATTTTCAATGAAAAATCGGAAAGAAATGGTCATGCAATTTGAACACAGCAAAAAGTAGAGAAAGTGCGATAGTTTTCCCTCTGTTTTGATATTTTCTCCAGATTAATGGAATTTGATGGTCGGCAAGTGTGGATAGCATCTCTGTTTGATAACACTATGCATGTTTTTAATGTGTTTACCCCAAATATTTACAACCTGCAAGGAGCTTACATTTATGATTCTCAATGTTTTCTCAATTAAAAGACCTTTCAGGCAATATATACTTTATATAGGCCAAGAAGTCAAATTAAAGCAGGGTAGAGGAAAAACCAGGCCCAAAAAAATGATCCCCGTAAGCTACGTTAAAAGTATTATAGAAATAATAAATTAATAACATAAAACAAAATAAAATGATATAAAGCAACGAAAAATAAAAGTGGGAAGCATGGCCATGTATGTTATAAGATAAACATTTAAAAAAAATTCAAAAAGAGAGCAGCCTACAACACACAGTATTCCCAGGCGGTCACCCATCCAAGTACTAACTGCGCTCGATGTTGCTTAACTTCGGTGATCGGACGAGAACCGGTGCATTCAACATGATATGGTCGTAGGCATTTGCTTACGACTTTTTAGAGACCAAATGCATCTCAAACAGGAAGTGTCCCAACATCATGCCTTACTCTCTTTATTTCCTGTTTCTCCTGCCCAGGAAATACTCTAGAATAACGCCAAGGCTCAGGGATCTGTCCAAACATCAGCCTATACACTCTTGGCAGTCATGTTCTCGTCCTTTGGCTTAGCACCACATTTCAGTGCTGCCATCTATTAGCAGCTAGCAGAAGTGCTACCACCTCGTATCTCGCTGCCAAACTCTGGACTGTCCATGGTCTTATGGGGTTAAGTTGTGAATATCCAGTTGTTTAAAATGTTTCAAAGCTACACACTCATCCTCATAATAGAACCAACTGTGACTGTCTAGGCCATCGGTGAGCAGAGCATTTAAGGTACCACTTACGGTATCTCCAAACCTTACATAGGCTTGCACACAGAAAGGAAAGATTTTGGCTTTTAATTTTCTCGATATTGAATTTCACCAAATCGAGGGCGCTTTAAAGTAGCACTTTGGGCATCAAGTCTCATCGGATTTGCTTGAAACGTTGGATCTAAATAGCTTATAGTATTACAAATATAAATAGTTAGATTATGCAATCTAGAAGTTTAGAAATATGCCTTTTTCTCATTTTCAATGAAAAATCGGAAAGAAATGGTCATGCAATTTGAACACAGCAAAAAGTAGAGAAAGTGCGATAGTTTTCCCTCTGTTTTGATATTTTCTCCAGATTAATGGAATTTGATGGTCGGCAAGTGTGGATAGCATCTCTGTTTGATAACACTATGCATGTTTTTAATGTGTTTACCCCAAATATTTACAACCTGCAAGGAGCTTACATTTATGATTCTCAATGTTTTCTCAATTAAAAGACCTTTCAGGCGATATATACTTATATAGGCCAAGAAGTCAAATTAAAGCAGGGTAGAGGAAAAACCAGGCCCAAAAAATGATCCCCGTAAGCTACGTTAAAAGTATTATAAAAATAATAAATTAATAAAATAAAACAAAATAAAATGATATAAAGCAACGAAAAATAAAAGTGGGAAGCATGGCCATGTATGTTATAAGATAAACATTTAAAAAAAATTCAAAAAGAGAGGAGCCTACAACACACAGTATTCCCAGGCGGTCACCCATCCAAGTACTAACTGCGCTCAATGTTGCTTAACTTCGGTGATCGGACGAGAACCGGTGCATTCAACACGATATGGTCGTAGGCATTTGCTTACGACTTTTTAGAGACCAAATGCATCTCAAACAGGAAGTGTCCCAACATCATGCCTTACTCTCTTTATTTCCTGTTTCTCCTGCCCAGGAAATACTCTAGAATAACGCCAAGGCTCAGGGATCTGTCCACACGTCAGCCTATACACTCTTGGCAGTCATGTTCTCGTCCATTGGCTTAGCACCACATTTCAGTGCTGCCATCTATTCGCAGCTAGCAGAATTGCTACCACCTCGTATCTCGCTGCCAAACTCTGGACTGTCCATGGTCTTATGGGGTTAAGTTGTGAATATCCAGTTGTTTAAAATGTTTCAAAGCTACACACTCATCCTCATAATAGAACCAACTGTGACTGTCTAGGCCATCGGTGAGCAGAGCATTTAAGGTACCACTTACGGTATCTCCAAACCTTACATAGGCTTGCACACAGAAAGGAAAGATTTTGGCTTTTAATTTTCTCGATATTGAATTTCACCAAATCGAGGGCACTTTAAAGTAGCACTTTGGGCATCAAGTCCTCTCGGATTTGCTTTAAACGTTGGATCTAAATAGCTAATAGTATTACAAATATTAATAGTTAGATTATGCAATCTAGAAGTTTAGAAATATGCCTTTTTCTCATTTTCAATGAAAAATCGGAAAGAAATGGTCATGCAATTTGAACACAGCAAAAAGTAGAGAAAGTGCGATAGTTTTCCCTCTGTTTTGATATTTTCTCCAGATTAATGGAATTTGATGGTCGGCAAGTGTGGATAGCATCTCTGTTTGATAACACTATGCATGTTTTTAATGTGTTTACCCCAAATATTTACAACCTGCAAGGAGCTTACATTTATGATTTTCAATGTTTTCTCAATTAAAAGACCTTTCAGGCAATATATACTTTATATAGGCCAAGAAGTCAAATTAAAGCAGGGTAGAGGAAAAACCAGGCCCAAAAAAATGATCCCCGTAAGCTACGTTAAAAGTATTATAGAAATAATAAA
Source organism: Maea johnstoni (assembly GCA_963942565.1). Taxonomy (NCBI): domain Eukaryota; kingdom Metazoa; phylum Annelida; class Polychaeta; order Spionida; family Magelonidae; genus Maea; species Maea johnstoni. The sequence continues at coordinate 42,555,082 of OZ012695.1, read as the reverse complement.
TTAATAACATAAAACAAAATAAAATGATATAAAGCAACGAAAAATAAAAGTGGGAAGCATGGCCATGTATGTTATAAGATAAACATTTTAAAAAAATTCAAAAAGAGAGCAGCCTACAACACACAGTATTCCCAGGCGGTCACCCATCCAAGTACTAACTGCGCTCGATGTTGCTTAACTTCGGTGATCGGACGAGAACCGGTGCATTCAACATGATATGGTCGTAGGCATTTGCTTACGACTTTTTAGAGACCAAATGCATCTCAAACAGGAAGTGTCCCAACATCATGCCTTACTCTCTTTATTTCCTGTTTCTCCTGCCCAGGAAATACTCTAGAATAACGCCAAGGCTCAGGGATCTGTCCAAACATCAGCCTATACACTCTTGGCAGTCATGTTCTCGTCCTTTGGCTTAGCACCACATTTCAGTGCTGCCATCTATTAGCAGCTAGCAGAAGTGCTACCACCTCGTATCTCGCTGCCAAACTCTGGACTGTCCATGGTCTTATGGGGTTAAGTTGTGAATATCCAGTTGTTTAAAATGTTTCAAAGCTACACACTCATCCTCATAATAGAACCAACTGTGACTGTCTAGGCCATCGGTGAGCAGAGCATTTAAGGTACCACTTACGGTATCTCCAAACCTTACATAGGCTTGCACACAGAAAGGAAAGATTTTGGCTTTTAATTTTCTCGATATTGAATTTCACCAAATCGAGGGCACTTTAAAGTAGCACTTTGGGCATCAAGTCTTATCGGATTTGCTTTAAACGTTGGATCTAAATAGCTAATAGTATTACAAATATTAATAGTTAGATTATGCAATCTAGAAGTTTAGAAATATGCCTTTTTCTCATTTTCAATGAAAAATCGGAAAGAAATGGTCATGCAATTTGAACACAGCAAAAAGTAGAGAAAGTGCGATAGTTTTCCCTCTGTTTTGATATTTTCTCCAGATTAATGGAATTTGATGGTCGGCAAGTGTGGATAGCATCTCTGTTTGATAACACTATGCATGTTTTTAATGTGTTTACCCCAAATATTTACAACCTGCAAGGAGCTTACATTTATGATTCTCAATGTTTTCTCAATTAAAAGACCTTTCAGGCAATATATACTTTATATAGGCCAAGAAGTCAAATTAAAGCAGGGTAGAGGAAAAACCAGGCCCAAAAAAATGATCCCCGTAAGCTACATTAAAAGTATTATAGAAATAATAAATTAATAACATAAAACAAAATAAAATGATATAAAGCAACGAAAAATAAAAGTGGGAAGCATGGCCATGTATGTTATAAGATAAACATTTAAAAAAAATTCAAAAAGAGAGCAGCCTACAACACACAGTATTCCCAGGCGGTCACCCATCCAAGTACTAACTGCGCTCGATGTTGCTTAACTTCGGTGATCGGACGAGAACCGGTGCATTCAACATGATATGGTCGTAGGCATTTGCTTACGACTTTTTAGAGACCAAATGCATCTCAAACAGGAAGTGTCCCAACATCATGCCTTACTCTCTTTATTTCCTGTTTCTCCTGCCCAGGAAATACTCTAGAATAACGCCAAGGCTCAGGGATCTGTCCAAACATCAGCCTATACACTCTTGGCAGTCATGTTCTCGTCCTTTGGCTTAGCACCACATTTCAGTGCTGCCATCTATTAGCAGCTAGCAGAAGTGCTACCACCTCGTATCTCGCTGCCAAACTCTGGACTGTCCATGGTCTTATGGGGTTAAGTTGTGAATATCCAGTTGTTTAAAATGTTTCAAAGCTACACACTCATCCTCATAATAGAACCAACTGTGACTGTCTAGGCCATCGGTGAGCAGAGCATTTAAGGTACCACTTACGGTATCTCCAAACCTTACATAGGCTTGCACACAGAAAGGAAAGATTTTGGCTTTTAATTTTCTCGATATTGAATTTCACCAAATCGAGGGCGCTTTAAAGTAGCACTTTGGGCATCAAGTCTCATCGGATTTGCTTGAAACGTTGGATCTAAATAGCTTATAGTATTACAAATATAAATAGTTAGATTATGCAATCTAGAAGTTTAGAAATATGCCTTTTTCTCATTTTCAATGAAAAATCGGAAAGAAATGGTCATGCAATTTGAACACAGCAAAAAGTAGAGAAAGTGCGATAGTTTTCCCTCTGTTTTGATATTTTCTCCAGATTAATGGAATTTGATGGTCGGCAAGTGTGGATAGCATCTCTGTTTGATAACACTATGCATGTTTTTAATGTGTTTACCCCAAATATTTACAACCTGCAAGGAGCTTACATTTATGATTCTCAATGTTTTCTCAATTAAAAGACCTTTCAGGCGATATATACTTATATAGGCCAAGAAGTCAAATTAAAGCAGGGTAGAGGAAAAACCAGGCCCAAAAAATGATCCCCGTAAGCTACGTTAAAAGTATTATAAAAATAATAAATTAATAAAATAAAACAAAATAAAATGATATAAAGCAACGAAAAATAAAAGTGGGAAGCATGGCCATGTATGTTATAAGATAAACATTTAAAAAAAATTCAAAAAGAGAGGAGCCTACAACACACAGTATTCCCAGGCGGTCACCCATCCAAGTACTAACTGCGCTCGATGTTGCTTAACTTCGGTGATCGGACGAGAACCGGTGCATTCAACATGATATGGTCGTAGGCATTTGCTTACGACTTTTTAGAGACCAAATGCATCTCAAACAGGAAGTGTCCCAACATCATGCCTTACTCTCTTTATTTCCTGTTTCTCCTGCCCAGGAAATACTCTAGAATAACGCCAAGGCTCAGGGATCTGTCCACACGTCAGCCTATACACTCTTGGCAGTCATGTTCTCGTCCATTGGCTTAACACCACATTTCAGTGCTGCTATCTATTCGCAGCTAGCAGAATTGCTACCACCTCGTATCTCGCTGCCAAACTCTGGACTGTCCATGGTCTTATGGGGTTAAGTTGTGAATATCCAGTTGTTTAAAATGTTTCAAAGCTACACACTCATCCTCATAATAGAACCAACTGTGACTGTCTAGGCCATCGGTGAGCAGAGCATTTAAGGTACCACTTACGGTATCTCCAAACCTTACATAGGCTTGCACACAGAAAGGAAAGATTTTGGCTTTTAATTTTCTCGATATTGAATTTCACCAAATCGAGGGCACTTTAAAGTAGCACTTTGGGCATCAAGTCTTATCGGATTTGCTTTAAACGTTGGATCTAAATAGCTAATAGTATTACAAATATTAATAGTTAGATTATGCAATCTAGAAGTTTAGAAATATGCCTTTTTCTCATTTTCAATGAAAAATCGGAAAGAAATGGTCATGCAATTTGAACACAGCAAAAAGTAGAGAAAGTGCGATAGTTTTCCCTCTGTTTTGATATTTTCTCCAGATTAATGGAATTTGATGGTCGGCAAGTGTGGATAGCATCTCTGTTTGATAACACTATGCATGTTTTTAATGTGTTTACCCCAAATATTTACAACCTGCAAGGAGCTTACATTTATGATTCTCAATGTTTTCTCAATTAAAAGACCTTTCAGGCAATATATACTTTATATAGGCCAAGAAGTCAAATTAAAGCAGGGTAGAGGAAAAACCAGGCCCAAAAAAATGATCCCCGTAAGCTACATTAAAAGTATTATAGAAATAATAAATTAATAACATAAAACAAAATAAAATGATATAAAGCAACGAAAAATAAAAGTGGGAAGCATGGCCATGTATGTTATAAGATAAACATTTAAAAAAAATTCAAAAAGAGAGCAGCCTACAACACACAGTATTCCCAGGCGGTCACCCATCCAAGTACTAACTGCGCTCGATGTTGCTTAACTTCGGTGATCGGACGAGAACCGGTGCATTCAACATGATATGGTCGTAGGCATTTGCTTACGACTTTTTAGAGACCAAATGCATCTCAAACAGGAAGTGTCCCAACATCATGCCTTACTCTCTTTATTTCCTGTTTCTCCTGCCCAGGAAATACTCTAGAATAACGCCAAGGCTCAGGGATCTGTCCAAACATCAGCCTATACACTCTTGGCAGTCATGTTCTCGTCCTTTGGCTTAGCACCACATTTCAGTGCTGCCATCTATTAGCAGCTAGCAGAAGTGCTACCACCTCGTATCTCGCTGCCAAACTCTGGACTGTCCATGGTCTTATGGGGTTAAGTTGTGAATATCCAGTTGTTTAAAATGTTTCAAAGCTACACACTCATCCTCATAATAGAACCAACTGTGACTGTCTAGGCCATCGGTGAGCAGAGCATTTAAGGTACCACTTACGGTATCTCCAAACCTTACATAGGCTTGCACACAGAAAGGAAAGATTTTGGCTTTTAATTTTCTCGATATTGAATTTCACCAAATCGAGGGCGCTTTAAAGTAGCACTTTGGGCATCAAGTCTCATCGGATTTGCTTGAAACGTTGGATCTAAATAGCTTATAGTATTACAAATATAAATAGTTAGATTATGCAATCTAGAAGTTTAGAAATATGCCTTTTTCTCATTTTCAATGAAAAATCGGAAAGAAATGGTCATGCAATTTGAACACAGCAAAAAGTAGAGAAAGTGCGATAGTTTTCCCTCTGTTTTGATATTTTCTCCAGATTAATGGAATTTGATGGTCGGCAAGTGTGGATAGCATCTCTGTTTGATAACACTATGCATGTTTTTAATGTGTTTACCCCAAATATTTACAACCTGCAAGGAGCTTACATTTATGATTCTCAATGTTTTCTCAATTAAAAGACCTTTCAGGCGATATATACTTATATAGGCCAAGAAGTCAAATTAAAGCAGGGTAGAGGAAAAACCAGGCCCAAAAAATGATCCCCGTAAGCTACGTTAAAAGTATTATAAAAATAATAAATTAATAAAATAAAACAAAATAAAATGATATAAAGCAACGAAAAATAAAAGTGGGAAGCATGGCCATGTATGTTATAAGATAAACATTTTAAAAAAATTCAAAAAGAGAGGAGCCTACAACACACAGTATTCCCAGGCGGTCACCCATCCAAGTACTAACTGCGCTCGATGTTGCTTAACTTCGGTGATCGGACGAGAACCGGTGCATTCAACACGATATGGTCGTAGGCATTTGCTTACGACTTTTTAGAGACCAAATGCATCTCAAACAGGAAGTGTCCCAACATCATGCCTTACTCTCTTTATTTCCTGTTTCTCCTGCCCAGGAAATACTCTAGAATAACGCCAAGGCTCAGGGATCTGTCCACACGTCAGCCTATACACTCTTGGCAGTCATGTTCTCGTCCATTGGCTTAGCACCACATTTCAGTGCTGCCATCTATTCGCAGCTAGCAGAATTGCTACCACCTCGTATCTCGCTGCCAAACTCTGGACTGTCCATGGTCTTATGGGGTTAAGTTGTGAATATCCAGTTGTTTAAAATGTTTCAAAGCTACACACTCATCCTCATAATAGAACCAACTGTGACTGTCTAGGCCATCGGTGAGCAGAGCATTTAAGGTACCACTTATGGTATCTCCAAACCTTACATAGGCTTGCACACAGAAAGGAAAGATTTTGGCTTTTAATTTTCTCGATATTGAATTTCACCAAATCGAGGGCACTTTAAAGTAGCACTTTGGGCATCAAGTCTTATCGGATTTGCTTTAAACGTTGGATCTAAATAGCTAATAGTATTACAAATATTAATAGTTAGATTATGCAATCTAGAAGTTTAGAAATATGCCTTTTTCTCATTTTCAATGAAAAATCGGAAAGAAATGGTCATGCAATTTGAACACAGCAAAAAGTAGAGAAAGTGCGATAGTTTTCCCTCTGTTTTGATATTTTCTCCAGATTAATGGAATTTGATGGTCGGCAAGTGTGGATAGCATCTCTGTTTGATAACACTATGCATGTTTTTAATGTGTTTACCCCAAATATTTACAACCTGCAAGGAGCTTACATTTATGATTCTCAATGTTTTCTCAATTAAAAGACCTTTCAGGCAATATATACTTTATATAGGCCAAGAAGTCAAATTAAAGCAGGGTAGAGGAAAAACCAGGCCCAAAAAAATGATCCCCGTAAGCTACGTTAAAAGTATTATAGAAATAATAAATTAATAACATAAAACAAAATAAAATGATATAAAGCAACGAAAATTAAAAGTGGGAAGCATGGCCATGTATGTTATAAGATAAACATTTAAAAGAAATTCAAAAAGAGAGGAGCCTACAACACACAGTATTCCCAGGCGGTCACCCATCCAAGTACTAACTGCGCTCGATGTTGCTTAACTTCGGTGATCGGACGAGAACCGGTGCATTCAACATGATATGGTCGTAGGCATTTGCTTACGACTTTTTAGAGACCAAATGCATCTCAAACAGGAAGTGTCCCAACATCATGCCATACTCTCTTTATTTCCTGTTTCTCCTGCCCAGGAAATACTCTAGAATAACGCCAAGGCTCAGGGATCTGTCCAAACATCAGCCTATACACTCTTGGCAGTCATGTTCTCGTCCTTTGGCTTAGCACCACATATCAGTGCTGCCATCTATTCGCAGCTAGCAGAAGTGCTACCACCTCGTATCTCGCTGCCAAACTCTGGACTGTCCATGGTCTTATGGGGTTAAGTTGTGAATATCCAGTTGTTTAAAATGTTTCAAAGCTACACACTCATCCTCATAATAGAACCAACTGTGACTGTCTAGGCCATCGGTGAGCAGAGCATTTAAGGTACCACTTACGGTATCTCCAAACCTTACATAGGCTTGCACACAGAAAGGAAAGATTTTGGCTTTTAATTTTCTCGATATTGAATTTCACCAAATCGAGGGCGCTTTAAAGTAGCACTTTGGGCATCAAGTCTCATCGGATTTGCTTGAAACGTTGGATCTAAATAGCTTATAGTATTACAAATATAAATAGTTAGATTATGCAATCTAGAAGTTTAGAAATATGCCTTTTTCTCATTTTCAATGAAAAATCGGAAAGAAATGGTCATGCAATTTGAACACAGCAAAAAGTAGAGAAAGTGCGATAGTTTTCCCTCTGTTTTGATATTTTCTCCAGATTAATGGAATTTGATGGTCGGCAAGTGTGGATAGCATCTCTGTTTGATAACACTATGCATGTTTTTAATGTGTTTACCCCAAATATTTACAACCTGCAAGGAGCTTACATTTATGATTCTCAATGTTTTCTCAATTAAAAGACCTTTCAGGCGATATATACTTTATATAGGCCAAGAAGTCAAATTAAAGCAGGGTAGAGGAAAAACCAGGCCCAAAAAATGATCCCCGTAAGCTACGTTAAAAGTATTATAAAAATAATTAATTAATAAAATAAAACAAAATAAAATGATATAAAGCAACGAAAAATAAAAGTGGGAAGCATGGCCATGTATGTTATAAGATAAACATTTAAAAAAAATTCAAAAAGAGAGGAGCCTACAACACACAGTATTCCCAGGCGGTCACCCATCCAAGTACTAACTGCGCTCGATGTTGCTTAACTTCGGTGATCGGACGAGAACCGGTGCATTCAACACGATATGGTCGTAGGCATTTGCTTACGACTTTTTAGAGACCAAATGCATCTCAAACAGGAAGTGTCCCAACATCATGCCTTACTCTCTTTATTTCCTGTTTCTCCTGCCCAGGAAATACTCTAGAATAACGCCAAGGCTCAGGGATCTGTCCACACGTCAGCCTATACACTCTTGGCAGTCATGTTCTCGTCCATTGGCTTAGCACCACATTTCAGTGCTGCCATCTATTCGCAGCTAGCAGAATTGCTACCACCTCGTATCTCGCTGCCAAACTCTGGACTGTCCATGGTCTTATGGGGTTAAGTTGTGAATATCCAGTTGTTTAAAATGTTTCAAAGCTACACACTCATCCTCATAATAGAACCAACTGTGACTGTCTAGGCCATCGGTGAGCAGAGCATTTAAGGTACCACTTACGGTATCTCCAAACCTTACATAGGCTTGCACACAGAAAGGAAAGATTTTGGCTTTTAATTTTCTCGATATTGAATTTCACCAAATCGAGGGCACTTTAAAGTAGCACTTTGGGCATCAAGTCTTATCGGATTTGCTTTAAACGTTGGATCTAAATAGCTAATAGTATTACAAATATTAATAGTTAGATTATGCAATCTAGAAGTTTAGAAATATGCCTTTTTCTCATTTTCAATGAAAAATCGGAATGAAATGGTCATGCAATTTGAACACAGCAAAAAGTAGAGAAAGTGCGATAGTTTTCCCTCTGTTTTGATATTTTCTCCAGATTAATGGAATTTGATGGTCGGCAAGTGTGGATAGCATCTCTGTTTGATAACACTATGCATGTTTTTAATGTGTTTACCCCAAATATTTACAACCTGCAAGGAGCTTACATTTATGATTCTCAATGTTTTCTCAATTAAAAGACCTTTCAGGCAATATATACTTTATATAGGCCTAGAAGTCAAATTAAAGCAGGGTAGAGGAAAAACCAGGCCCAAAAAAATGATCCCCGTAAGCTACGTTAAAAGTATTATAGAAATAATAAATTAATAACATAAAACAAAATAAAATGATATAAAGCAACGAAAAATAAAAGTGGGAAGCATGGCCATGTATGTTATAAGATAAACATTTTAAAAAAATTCAAAAAGAGAGGAGCCTACAACACACAGTATTCCCAGGCGGTCACCCATCCAAGTACTAACTGCGCTCGATGTTGCTTAACTTCGGTGATCGGACGAGAACCGGTGCATTCAACATGATATGGTCGTAGGCATTTGCTTACGACTTTTTAGAGACCAAATGCATCTCAAACAGGAAGTGTCCCAACATCATGCCTTACTCTCTTTATTTCCTGTTTCTCCTGCCCAGGAAATACTCTAGAATAACGCCAAGGCTCAGGGATCTGTCCAAACATCAGCCTATACACTCTTGGCAGTCATGTTCTCGTCCTCTGGCTTAGCACCACATTTCAGTGCTGCCATCTATTCGCAGCTAGCAGAAGTGCTACCACCTCGTATCTCGCTGCCAAACTCTGGACTGTCCATGGTCTTATGGGGTTAAGTTGTGAATATCCAGTTGTTTAAAATGTTTCAAAGCTACACACTCATCCTCATAATAGAACCAACTGTGACTGTCTAGGCCATCGGTGAGCAGAGCATTTAAGGTACCACTTACGGTATCTCCAAACCTTACATAGGCTTGCACACAGAAAGGAAAGATTTTGGCTTTTAATTTTCTCGATATTGAATTTCACCAAATCGAGGGCACTTTAAAGTAGCACTTTGGGCATCAAGTCTTATCGGATTTGCTTGAAACGTTGGATCTAAATAGCTAATAGTATTACAAATATTAATAGTTAGATTATGCAATCTAGAAGTTTAGAAATATGCCTTTTTCTCATTTTCAATGAAAAATCGGAAAGAAATGGTCATGCAATTTGAACACAGCAAAAAGTAGAGAAAGTGCGATAGTTTTCCCTTTGTTTTGATATTTTCTCCAGATTAATGGAATTTGATGGTCGGCAAGTGTGGATAGCATGTCTGTTTGATAACACTATGCATGTTTTTAATGTGTTTACCCCAAATATTTACAACCTGCAAGGAGCTTACATTTATGATTCTCAATGTTTTCTCAATTAAAAGACCTTTCAGGCGATATATACTTTATAAAGGCCAAGAAGTCAAATTAAAGCAGGGTAGAGGAAAAACCAGGCCCAAAAAATGATCCCCGTAAGCTACGTTAAAAGTATTATAAAAATAATAAATTAATAAAATAAAACAAAATAAAATGATATAAAGCAACGAAAAATAAAAGTGGGAAGCATGGCCATGTATGTTATAAGATAAACATTTAAAAAAAATTCAAAAAGAGAGGAGCCTACAACACACAGTATTCCCAGGCGGTCACCCATCCAAGTACTAACTGCGCTCGATGTTGCTTAACTTCGGTGATTGGACGAGAACCGGTGCATTCAACACGATATGGTCGTAGGCATTTGCTTACGACTTTTTAGAGACCAAATGCATCTCAAACAGGAAGTGTCCCAACATCATGACTTACTCTCTTTATTTCCTGTTTCTCCTGCCCAGGAAATACTCTAGAATAACGCCAAGGCTCAGGGATCTGTCCACACGTCAGCCTTTACACTCTTGGCAGTCATGTTCTCGTCCATTGGCTTAGCACCACATTTCAGTGCTGCCATCTATTCGCAGCTAGCAGAATTGCTACCACCTCGTATCTCGCTGCCAAACTCTGGACTGTCCATGGTCTTATGGGGTTAAGTTGTGAATATCCAGTTGTTTAAAATGTTTCAAAGCTACACCCTCATCCTCATAATAGAACCAACTGTGACTGTCTAGGCCATCGGTGAGCAGAGCATTTAAGGTACCACTTACGGTATCTCCAAACCTTACATAGGCTTGCACACAGAAAGGAAAGATTTTGGCTTTTAATTTTCTCGATATTGAATTTCACCAAATCGAGGGCACTTTAAAGTAGCACTTTGGGCATCAAGTCTTATCGGATTTGCTTGAAACGTTGGATCTAAATAGCTAATAGTATTACAAATATTAATAGTTAGATTATGCAATCTAGAAGTTTAGAAATATGCCTTTCTCTCATTTTCAATGAAAAATCGGAAAGAAATGGTCATGCAATTTGAACACAGCAAAAAGTAGAGAAAGTGCGATAGTTTTCCCTTTGTTTTGATATTTTCTCCAGATTAATGGAATTTGATGGTCGGCAAGTGTGGATAGCATCTCTGTTTGATAACACTATGCATGTTTTTAATGTGTTTACCCCAAATATTTACAACCTGCAAGGAGCTTACATTTATGATTCTCAATGTTTTCTCAATTAAAAGACCTTTCAGGCAATATATACTTTATATAGGCCAAGAAGTCAAATTAAAGCAGGGTAGAGGAAAAACCAGGCCCAAAAAAATGATCCCTGTAAGCTACGTTAAAAGTATTATATAAATAATAAATTAATAACATAAAACAAAATAAAATGATATAAAGCAACGAAAAATAAAAGTGGGAAGCATGGCCATGTATGTTATAAGATAAACATTTAAAAAAAATTCAAAAAGAGAGGAGCCTACAACACACAGTATTCCCAGGCGGTCACCCATCCAAGTACTAACTGCGCTCGATGTTGCTTAACTTCGGTGATCGGACGAGAACCGGTGCATTCAACATGATATGGTCGTAGGCATTTGCTTACGACTTTTTAGAGACCAAATGCATCTCAAACAGGAAGTGTCCCAACATCATGCCTTACTCTCTTTATTTCCTGTTTCTCCTGCCCAGGAAATACTCTAGAATAACGCCAAGGCTCAGGGATCTGTCCAAACATCAGCCTATACACTCTTGGCAGTCATGTTCTCGTCCTTTGGCTTAGCACCACATTTCAGTGCTGCCATCTATTCGCAGCTAGCAGAAGTGCTACCACCTCGTATCTCGCTACCAAACTCTGGACTGTCCATGGTCTTATGGGGTTAAGTTGTGAATATCCAGTCGTTTAAAATGTTTCAAAGCCTACACCCTCATCCTCATAGTAGAACCAACTGTGACTGTCTAGGCCATCGGTGAGCAGAGCATTTAAGGTACCACTTACGGTATCTCCAAACCTTACATAGGCTTGCACACAGAAAGGAAAGATTTTGGCTTTTAATTTTCTCGATATTGAATTTCACGCAATCGAGGGCGCTTTAAAGTAGCACTTTGGGCATCAAGTCTTATCGGATTTGCTTGAAACATTGGATCTAAATAGCTAATAGTATTACAAATATAAATAGTTAGATTATGCAATCTAGAAGTTTAGAAATATGCCTACGACCATATCATGTTGAATGCACCGGTTCTCGTCCGATCACCGAAGTTAAGCAACATCGAGCGCAGTTAGTACTTGGATGGGTGACCGCCTGGGAATACTGTGTGTTGTAGGCTCCTCTCTTTTTGAATTTTTTAAAAATGTTTATCTTATAACATACATGGCCATGCTTCCCACTTTTATATTTCGTTGCTTTATATCATTTTATTTTGTTTTATTTTATTAATTTATTATTTTTATAATACTTTTAACGTAGCTTACGGGGATCATTTTTTGGGCCTGGTTTTTCCTCTACCCTGCTTTAATTTGACTTCTTGGCCTATATAAAGTATATATCGCCTGAAAGGTCTTTTAATTGAGAAAACATTGAGAATCATAAATGTAAGCTCCTTGCAGGTTGTAAATATTTGGGGTAAACACATTAAAAACATGCATAGTGTTATCAAACAGAGATGCTATCCACACTTGCCGACCATCAAATTCCATTAATCTGGAGAAAATATCAAAACAGTGGGAAAACTATCGCACTTTCTCTACCTTTTGCTGTGTTCAAATTGCATGACCATTTCTTTCCGATTTTTAATTGAAAATGAGAAAAAAGCATATTTCTAAACTTCTAGATTGCATAATCTAACTATTTATATTTGTAATAGTATTAGCTATTTAGATCCAACGTTTCAAGCAAATCCGATGAGACTTGATGCCCAAAGTGCTACTTTAAAGCGCCCTCGATTTGGTGAAATTCAATATCGAGAAAATTAAAAGCCAAAATCTTTCCTTTCTGTGTGCAAGCCTATGTAAGGTTTGGAGATACCGTAAGTGGTACCTTAAATGCTCTGCTCACCGATAGCCTAGACAGTCACAGTTGGTTCTATTATGAGGATGAGGGTGTAGCTTTGAAACATTTTAGACAACTGGATATTCACAACTTAACCCCATAAGACCATGGACAGTCCAGAGTTTGGCAGCGAGATACGAGGTGGTAGCACTTCTGCTAGCTGCGAATAGATGGCAGCATGTATATATATATATATATATATATATATATATATATATATATATATATATATATATATATATATATATATATATATATATATATGTATATATACATATATATATATGACGTCACCATAGAATGTGTTGACGTCATCGTTTCCCACATAGCTCGACTCTGCGGCGTTCTCAATACCCGAGATAAACTGGCTGTATCACGTAAGTATTGAACGTCGTAGCTTCATGCTAAATTTATGCTGAAATACAATGACGACATCTGTTGACAAATTCGACAACTACATTTTAGACATCTATTGACAGATACTTATCCCGACGGCATAGCCCAACCTTGGATACGATGTTCCAACATCGAGATCGGGAACGGCATAGAAGGTGATATGCTAACCCGATCTCGATGTCGGAAACGGGATAGCCCAACCTCTCTATTTTCGCTGTTTCCCGGTAGCGTCCCGAGATTCCATGACGACATTTCTTGACGCTAACACCCAATCTTGACACTGTATTAGGGGGGGGGGGGGAGGGGAAGAGAGGATTTTTATGGCTCAGGGGGGGGCCGAATTCTGAATTGCTTTACCCCCCCCTCCGCCCCCGAATTCTGAACTGTGGCTGGAAGGGGGGGGGGGGGGGGGGGGGGGTGGGTGCCGAATTTTTTTTAATTAGCTTCCGTTCCTCCCCCCCCCCCCACACACACTTTTAAATGGAACGGCCCTAACATTCTGTTTCTTCCATGAATGGGTTAAGCTTATTGCGGGTTCAAATCCGCCCAGCGTCACTGAATTCTTTCTGTCCTTCAGCAAGACAGTTAACTCGTTGCTCAGTGCTTCGGAGGGCACTTAAAGCCGTCGGTCCAGTCGGCCAAGAGCCTTAATTGCTCGTGTTTCTTGTAATTGATATACCGACTTAAAATAAAGATTACATTTACATTTATATTTACATTTATTGTGACATCAGACTTTTGTTGATCGGTGGTTTTTAATGGGTCCTTTGATTGATGGTTTAATATCCTGGTTTACTTGTGAGATAAGGATCGTTTGCAAGGATGAAATAGGTATCACCGTACGGTATAGAGGACATTCTGATACATTTAATGATACCATAATAGAAGAAGCTGGACAATAGGATAAATTGCAGTTTCCGACATATAGGGATTTATATTACGAGACATAAGAGGATACAGTGCCATCTAGACGATAGCGACGCCAAGAGGTTAATGTGAGAACTAATTTCTTGCAGATATATTTCTGCCCCAATATTTAGAAAGCTGGGAAAATGCCTGTTCTGGTTATACATACATAAGCGGTGAATTTTGACTGGGATTTGATGTTTACTACCAATCAAGCTGTGGGTCAGTAGAGAACGGCAAAAACGCAGTCTGTATGTAAGAAATATTGGGTTACGGAAATAGAGCAAGTTAGGTCTTTGGTGATTCGACAACTTTATAACTACAAATGCGACTTACATATGTTGAGAAGATAGGTTGCTAAGAGATTCTGATTTTTGATTTTGCTTTAAGGGGCAGCGCGGACGCTTATATATCGTAGAGCTGATCCGCATATTGAGAAACTGTGCCTCTTCAAGCAACTCTCAATACACAATCCCCTGCCTCTGACATCAGCCTACTGACTAGAAATGGATCATTATGCTAGCATATCAAATGTTCAATACCACATAACCCCTTTTAACATCAACTTTAACTATAATGAGATGAATCATGTTTTCAGTCAATTTCTTTCTTGTGTATAAAGGTGAAAAATTCTTAGATAAAACCATTCGGGGCAGTGGCAAGTAGTCATACTTCGCAATGGAATACCGTTATGTGGGGGCGCCTGGCGAGGAAATGATGAACTAATACAGGGCTCAACATTAACTTTCGAAGGTACCTGAAGAGCAGGGCTTGTTTGCTTAAATTTCAACCTGGAGAAATTATTATATAATAATCTGATATAATATTATACTACAATTGTATTAGACTACAAAAATGCGTGGGTAACCCCTCACAATGCCGCACATTTTTATAACCCCAAAGCGGAGACTCGAACCTATAGGCCGTGTACAACAGGGGCGGGTTATCAATAGAGGTTTGCATTAATTGATTCCATCGGATCATTTATGGGTGGATTGTTGATCAAGGAATTTCTGATTTGTTTTGATAGTCATTTTTTTCGTTCACGAGTGTGAGGAAGCGGGACATACCTGGTAAAAAACGAGGATGACGTGTGTGTGTAGGGGTGGGGGAGGGGTTGTGATAAAAGGAGGGGTAGTATAGCCATAAAAATATGATAGTTGGGGTTGAGATGGTTAAGAAACAGTGAAGTGACAGATAAGATGGGTAAGGACCAACCTCAACTACTTTCTAACATTAGTGTATGTGATGAGCTGTGGTCACAGGTGTGAGACTATGCGAGCCCTCCACATTCAATTATTCTGATATCGAGTATTCTGATTTCTGACTGTACCTGCACCTTGGGCACATGAAGGGACAGAAATGCCACTGTCTGTCTGAATATAAGACTGACTCGATGCATAAATGCCTACAAATCGTGTTTCTTCCCCTGTGTTTTGCGTTCTTCGTGTCGTTTCTTTTCCCTTTAACCACGATGTTTAGCTGTGACATTTACTTATAAATAGGATGTTGCTTTTTGTGATTAACCTTCTCCGAACGCTAATTTATGACTAGACGCGAGGTTCCGGAACCCGCCGATAGGCGGCTTCAAACACGTCGAATGCCTTTGTGGAACGCCTTGGATTGTTTCATTAGAGAAAACTTGGTTCTTCCAGTTACGTATGATAGCGTCCACTCTGTTTTGGTCAAACAGCATGGATACATTCAATGGACTAATTTTACTAAGAATACACTTTTAGGAAATTAAATAACCTTTTTTAAATCAGTGAAATTAGCGATTTTACAGTTTTGATGACGTCACAAGTAATTGGAAGCTAATTATAGAACGCGACGGTGGCGACGCGTAGCTATAGCGGCGTTCATTTACACTACAGACCTGTAGTGTAAATGAACGCCGAGCACGAACACGTTACAGTCAACCTCCCCCCCCCCCCCCCACCCCCTACTACACCCATTCTACTGCCGACACATGGCATCCAACCCTAGTTCCGAGAAACTCTGGGTGTTTTTATATTATACAAATATGCCATGCCAGTGTGGGTATCCTGATGGAATGTCTCCCAGAGGGAGGATGGTTTTCCCGATGGTCTTTCTCCGCCCTCGGGAAAATTCCATCAGGATACCCACACTGGGATGGCATATTTGTATAATGTCGCGTCTATAAAACGCACCCATATATAAGAGGCACCCCTTGTTCAGACCTTTAAAATGAGGTATCGACCTGAGTTTCATGTAGAGTGCGCACCCCTAGGTATTCATGGGTATCAATAGATTATTTGGATTATGAAAAAATATCTTACGGACGGAATAACGGGACGATATCCACATCAATGAAATACATCATTTTCCTGACTAGCTACAGTCACTATCTTCTTTCTAGGCAACACCATTTAGATAACACAGGGAAAACCTAACATGCATATTAGTTATCAAATATATCTTAACCCTTTTAACTCAATATTCATTTGATTTTTCTTTATTTTCATGCTTGCATAGCATCATGGCATCCTTTATAATGTATTTGTACCTGGAAATAAACAATTACAAACTATTTTTTCATTGTAAAGAGACATTTATTCAAAAGATTTACATATCCATTCAATATATTCGGTAATCAGATTCATCGGTTAGCATTTCTACTTGGTTCCCACGATAGAAACATTTGCAGGTCTGCTTCAATATGAATGCACGCCAAATATATGGAGGTATTGAACATGAACACCACAGTACATAAAAGATAAGCTGGAGTATTTTAATTTTATTTATTCCATAAGTCCATGCCTAAGTGAAATAATATAATACATACAGTGGAAAACAGAGGCTGCCTCCTCTTGTTAGAGGCTGATTTTCTCTTTTAATCTTAAGCTTACGAATCTTAAACTGAACTGTAAAATAGGTCCCTAGCTTTATCCATATTAACCCCAATGGTGCTGATGGCTAATTTGACCAATACAAAATGATGCAAAAGACCTGAAAAATGACTAAAACCCTGGCACATGGGTACTTGTCTGAGTGCTCTGCAAGAGCTTTCAAATGAATACCAACATGATAGGGTTTAGATGTTTTTCAAAAATCTTTGTGCTTTGGATGGAATGGATGGATTTAACCCTTCCAATGCTAAGGCTACTTTCACCCAGAGCGCAAGGACTCAAAGACTTTTGAAAATCATCGAAACCCTGTCATGTTGGTATTCATTGAATAGCTCTCGTTGAGTACTCTCAGATGAGTACCCATGTGCCAGGGTTCAATCCATTTTTCAGGGTTTTTTTGCATCCTTTTTAAATGACCAAATTAGCCAGCAGCAGCAAAAGGGTTAACACTCTCTAATTTGAGCAAGTCAATCACCCTATTCACCATCAAGTGTCCATATAATACCTATTAAAATCATTGAATATGTGCACTTGCTCAGGTGAGAAATCTTGGCGGGCGAATCAGAGCCAGTTCTGCATCTCAATATCGAAGTACATAAACCTATCTTACCCCATTCATGCTTAACCCTTCTAATGCTAAGGCTACTTTTGTCCAAAGCACAAGGATGCAACGATTTTTGAAAAGCTTCTGAACCCTGTCATATTGGAATTCATTGGAAAGCCCTCGCTGAGTACTCTCAGATAAGTACCCATTTGCCAGGGTTTCAGTCATTTTTCAGGGTTTTTGCATCATTTTGGATTGGCCAAATTAGCCACCAGCAGCGTAAGGGTTAAGTACATAGAACTCATCTCAACCCATCCATGCTTAAGAGTCACTCTAGAAATTGTCTTAACCACTGATACTTTTGGCAGTAATTTCAAAAAGTTAGAACGAGTCTACAAAATAATTGAAAGCGGATTCGTTTTGAGTTCTGAATAACATTTCTCCTTCAGATATTTTGTTTCAAGTTATGCTTTAACATGGAAGATTTTGACGAATCAGTGAAACAGTTTTTGACCACTGCAAGCACTGATTTAATGGATAGACATTTCTCCTGATGACTTGATTGCGACAGAGTTGCCAGTGACTTGGCGTTACTCAGCTGTTTTATCTGGGTTCTCTGATTTTTCCATCATGAACGGCCGGCTGGTCAGTAATTAGACTTGATATGGCAAAAATATGACCATAATGAAAATTCCATTACATTCCCCACATGGCATTGCATTTCCTTTTTCCACGAACAATTTGTCTTCAAATATTTAAAAGGGAAGAAAAAACATCCATCCTCAATTGCTTGAGGCGATTTTTAAGAATCTACATTACTTTTGAAAAATAAATTAGAAATAAAACATAAATTCATAAAACATCTACAAAAATGTTGTTCTTTAAGTAATGATTGTCATTTCTATATCCAATACTTCCTATTAAATGCTTTGGTTTAAAAGATCACAAAGACGTCAGGCCTCCATAGGCACCATAGGCACTTATAAGTGTATCAGTGGGCAAAATCAAACTAACTTTTTCTACAAAGACAAGGAGTGAATTACAAGCAGGGCTCGAAATTGGGGGTGTCGGGAGTCCAGGGCCCTTAAGTATAAAGCTCTATGTAGTGCTTGCGATGTGCTTGTGGTTTGAAAGTCCATTGTTCTCCCTTTGTATTCCTAACCACAAGCACCTCGCAAGCACTATGTAAAAATAGGGCCCCAGGGCTGCCTTGAATTCTCCTGCAGTTACCTCAAATTTCTGCAGGGAGCCAAAAGATGTACCGGTTCCTATAAAACAATACCATAAGTTAGATTTTGAAGATACAATCAGGCTTACTGGAAAAAAACACTCAATTTCGAGCCCTAATAAGGAATGAAAATTACAATTCACGAAAACAATATTACCAATTAAAGATTAGATCATAGTCAAACTCGAACTTTGGACAAATCAGGTAACACGAAACAAGATTTCTCAGCCATATGTTTTGATTTCTATTGAATATCATAATGCTCATAGTGGCCAAAAAGCAGCCGGACAATTTTCATGAAATCATGGAGGTAAAAGCAAAGTAGCGAAAATATTTGATGGAGAAATGTTATTCAGAAGATTACCATCAACTCTCCTTCAAATATTTTGTCAAATCATTCTTAATTCAGAAGATATTGTAAAAAGTAAAAAGTATCATTGATCCGGACGACACTAGCGATCCTCCTTAGAATGAATGGGTAAAACCAGGCATGCTGGTAGATCTCCTGAACAAATGTCAAGTGCAAATATGATGCTTTGATAAATGACTTAGGAATAACCCTATAAATCACTAATTATCTGAAAGAGAGTTGTTGACTCTGTGCCAATACACATTTCTACTTCAAATATAAAATGTAATAATGCTTTTATCAGGAAAGCATTTTCAAAATAGTCCGGGCATTTCAGGCACTGCGGCCATAAATGGATAAACCCATTCATGCATGGAGATCTACTTGACAAGTGTCGTCTGGACCAGTCATAATTGTAGGAATAACTCTCTTATGAAGCATAAGTATGCAAAATATTTTAGCCAGAGTTTTAGATAGAGACACGATGAACAAATCTCCTTCAAATATTGTCTAAATATTTCTTTTGCTAATGAGATAAAACCAAAACAAATCAGGGCACTTCGGGCACTGCAGGCATAAATGGGTTAACCCATTCACACTCAGACGTACTCAGGAGAGTATAGTCTGCTACTCTTATACTTTTGGAAATAACTTGGGAATAAAGCGAAAATTCACAAGATATTTGAAGGAGAGTTGTTGTTTAGCTTCTGATCAACATTTCTCCTTCAAATGTTTTTTTCTGAAAATGCTTTCGTAAGTGAAATATTTCCAATATTGTCCGGCCTGTGTTGGCCGCTCTGAGTGTTAATGCGTTAAGAAAATGTATTCCTTCATTTAAGCGCATGTGCGGGTAACAGGTTAGGAAAATTTTGCTAGAAGGGGTATTGGCAATCTTCCATATAGTCTCACCCCACATCCTCTACCAGCTTGAACCCTTGTATGCTACGAGCTTGAACGTGCTCTTTTGACTTTTGTTGCACCATGCATGCTTGGACGCTTGTACGCTACGAGCTTGAACATGCTCTTTTGACTTTTGTTGCACCATGCATGCTTGGACGCTTGTACGCTACGAGCTTGAACATGCTCTTTTGACTTTTGTTGCACCATGCATGCTTGGACGCTTGTACGCTACGAGCTTGAACATGCTCTTTTGACTTTTGTTGCACCATGCATGCTTGGACGCATGTACGCTATGAGCTTGAACGTGCTCTTTTGACTTTTGTTACACCATGCATGCTTGAACGCTTAAGCGATTGCGTATCTTGGACCGATAGCGCCAAGTGTTCCAGTGCTTGAAAATATGATCAAGATACGGCCTATAGCAGTGAAAGTATGATCAATGTGCTGTCTTTGCGGTCACACTTGTAAAGATAAGGAAACATTTATGTTTGTGGAAGCATGTTGAAGAGGTTCAGATGGCCAGAAAATAAGGTCTACTTGCTTGCCGCTCCCAAAATTCTTTGGAAAAAAGGGGGGGGGGGTTTCTTATGACTCTCTCATCCAGCCTGCGTTTCTATTTCCTATATGAGCATCGCATATCACTGTTTTAACTTTGCGGAACCGAAGAGGAAGAGCAGTATCCGGTCGATGACCACGGACGCCAGCATGTCGGCCGCTAACACTTGCAGGACCACATTACGGAACTGGAAGAGAAAAACAAACGAGCCCAATAAGTTAACCCATTTACAGCATGTCGGCCGCTAACACTTGCAGGACCACATTACGGAACTGGAAGAGAAAAACAAACGAGCCCAATAAGTTAACCCATTTACAGCATGTCGGCCGCTAACACTTGCGGGACCACATTACGGAACTGGAAGAGAAAAACATACAAGTCCAATAAGTTAACCCATTTACAATCAGAGCCGCAAAAACGGGCCTGACAATTTTGAAAATACTTTGTATGCTAAAGCTTTTTCTGGAAGACATTTGAAGCAGAATTGTTGATCAGATGCCATACAACAACTCTCCTTCAAATATCTCGTGAAAATTTGCTTTATTCCAAAGTTATTTTCATAGATAGGAAAATAGCAGAGTGTGAACGGAGTGTGAACGGGTTAAATGTACACATAGCCCATCTAATGCTGCTCAGGCTACTTTCGCCCATAGCACAAAGATGCAAACATTTTTGAAAACCATTCTAACCCTGTCATGTTGGTATTCATTGGAAAGCTCTTGCCGAGTACTCTCATATGAGTACCCATATCCCAGGGTTTCAGTAATATTTCAGTTTTATTTCATCGTTTCGTTTTGGCCAAATTAGCCACCAGCAGCATAAGGGTTAAAACATACTCTCAAAATTAGATTTAACAAGGATTTGGGGTAGTTATCATTTATTGATTTTATTGACTGTTTCTCTGCTGTGCTTTTTATTAAATCACTTAGCCTATACAAAGTATTTGTTGACTGAATGGTCTTCTGATGGGGAATAAATTACTATTATAATTGCAATTGTACCCTCCCTGCAGGGTGTAAGATGTGAGGGTAAACCTGGAAAAAACTATAAACATGTCATAGTGTTGCTAAATTTCAAACAACATCCACAAATTAATTGGCCACTACAGGAACCATGTGGATAAATATCAAAGTATCGTAAAAAAAAATCGAAATTGAAAAGAAACTATCAATATATATCGAATCAACATTTTTTTTATTTTTAAAACAATGACAGCCCTAATGACCACCAATTTGGCAGCCAAGTATTTGAACCCTTCCAATGCTGAGGTTACTTTCATCCAAAGCACAAGCACAGAACGATTTTTGAAAATAATCTAAACCCTGTCATGTTGGTATTCATAGGGAAGCACTCATTATGTAATCTCAGATGAGTATCAATATGCCAGGGTTTCAGTTGTTTCCCAGCTTTTTGTCATCATTTCATGTTGACCAAGTTAGCCACCAGCAGAATAAGGGTTAGCCACTCCACAGTTTTCAACAACTACAATTTTTTATGGGATCAGGGTGGCCCATGCTTTCTGAAAATATCTTGATGATTTAGCAGCAAGATTTACAGCTAGGTCCATATTTTGTGAAATCGCGACTGGCGATATATGGAGGGTTTCCAGATTTCCCATGATTTTTTTTTTGCGGAATTAATATAGTGACCCAGATTCCTAGATGGTCTAAATTTCCAAGAATTTACGGTACTTACCTCTTGCCCAGATTTCCCATTTATTATTTTTCAAAATCATTGTAGTGGCCCATATTCCTAGGTGGTCTAAATTTCCAAGAATTTACGGTACTTACCTCTTGCCCAGATTTCCCATATACTATTTTTCAAAATTATCATAGTGGCACACAATCATAGGGTGGTCTAAATTTCAGAGAATTTACGGTACTTACCTCTGTAGGTAACTCTATTAATTCAAATTTCTCTGAGAGCTCGGGCAGCATTCCCGAGGCCAGCGCAACAATGGACGCTCCCGAGAAGAATAAACTGTACAACAATGGCTTGTTTTCCGTTAAACTCTCCATGAACGGATGACCCTGAAAGAACAGAACCAGACATGTCAATTTTTCTTTAAGGCACAGCTTCTAATACCTATGATTAGCCAATCAGAAACCATTTAACAAATCGCGCAAGTAAGTGAGCAGCAAATAAGAATGCCATTCAGATTCAATAAATGGCCTGCAACATCATCTAACCCACTTTGGCGAGTGTGGTTGCAACGCCTTGGATTGTCTTTCACCAGTTAAGAGCCCCTTCTTTAAATATATTCAATCCTCACTCACACATATATGTGCACGCTGTTCTCTGGGTTAGTGTTACCACAAACGCATGTATGCGTGTGTGGTATTGGAGGGATATGTAGTACTCACTCTGTAGTTGACAGCAAAGGTGGAGACCTGCATGGCTATAGATATGATATAGATAGTGGTGTTCTCTGGGTTAGTGTATGTATGCGTGTGTGGTATTGGAGGGATATGTAGTACTCACTCTGTAGTTGACTGCAAAGGTGGAGACCTACATGGCTATAGATATGATATAGATAGTGGTGTTCTCTGGGTTAGTGTATGTATGCGTGTGTGGTATTGGAGGGATATGTAGTACTCACTCTGTAGTTGACTGCAAAGGTGGAGACCTACATGGCTATAGATATGATATAGATAGTGGTGTTGAGCAACGTGGGCTTGAACTCTGCATCAAGGTTCACAAACTTCTCCTCCCTGAAAAAAGCAACACACTGAATTATAATAATAATGTTAATAATGTTAATAATAATAATAATGATAATAATAATAATAATAATAATGATAATAATAATAACAACAATAATAATAATAATAATAATGATAATAATTATAATAATAATGATAATGATGATGATTGATGATGATGATGATGATGATAATAATAATAATAATAATGATAATAATAATAATAATAATAATAATAATAAGAAGAAGAAGAAGAAGAAGAAGAAGAAGAAGAAGAAGAATTGGCACTTGATATAGCTTGAGGAGTCATAATAGTAGTATTTAACCTTGCTCTTGCTAATACCGGACATATCCGATGCTACATATCTTGCCTGTGTGAACAACACCGGATATATCCGGTCTTTGGGTATCCTAGCACTTAGCAAAATAAAAACTACATAGGTCGTTTAAGGGGTATTGAATTATACCAGATATCAAGGTTTTACCTTTTACTATGTTTCTTTTTCAGCTTGTGAGGCACATTGTTGAAACAGTAATAGAATGTTATCTATGAAATCCTTCTGATTTGGTGGGTAGACCAACAATAGGGTTAAACCAGTTGCCTTTCAGCAGAACTAAGCAGCATCGAGTTCAGAGGCCTGGCTATAATGCTAATAGTTCTTTTAGTAAAAACATATTTGAAAAATTTTGAAACAGAAATGTTCGTAATATCCTCGACTACAACTTCTTTTCAAATAGTTCATGAAATCATTCTTTCAATCAATTCCTTCAATCTAGGTCAGAGGCCTAGGGAAGTTGATTTAATTGCAATTTGATAAAGATAAGCATAGCTGCCATTAGGTGTACAATGTAACTGAGTAGACAGTGAATACCCCATGAGAACAGGAAGACTTAAGAGTCTGAGATTAGCTCCCCATCCTTATTCTCAATTCCTCTCATAGGAGGAGTATAGATGCCTTGCCTATAGGGTTTAAGACAGCAGGGTGTCTGGGAATCATTTGGACACCCTAACCTTCTGAAATCACCCCTAAGGACATCCCTAAAATATTTGAGTTATTTCTCAGAATGGTTCTACTTAAAACTGTAAAGGCTACCTGCAAGCTCTGTTTAACAGTTTTATTATTCACCTTTTAAAGAATATCATCAAACATCACATTTCAGAGGTTATTCTATAATCATGGTGACTTTGTAATGATCCCTTTGTCATATATTTTTTTTAAATACTAAAATGACTAGATGGTCTCCTACAAACAATGATTTCCCAATATAACTTTCTCAACATACATTCCAGCTTATTTTTAACTATATGTTTGTGACAAATAGTTATCATAAGATATAAATAAGAATAGGTGGACTTCCAGTTGGAACTGGTAGACTTCAATACTAAGGGGTATCATCATTTCCATGAATGATCTAGGTCATTGAAACCCAAGGTGATTCAAATTGCAATTGTAACTTCCTGTCACTAAGGACACTGTAGTACCCACTGCTTAGTGTGGCACTTAGAAATATTTCTTACTCAAAATAACAGTAGCTTTATTTCTGTTATTCTTTTTACTTTATTCTACTAAAATAAATTGTTGGTGTAAACCGCTGATCCCAGAAAGGAAGTCTGTCTGTATTGCCATTTGCTATAAGGGCGGATGACTTTATGTTGGGCCTTGACTAAAAACGATCTTTTATCTTAGATTTATAATAAACATTTCCACAGCTGTAAAGTTTTAAGGAAATATATAGTTTAATGCATGTAAGTAATGCCTAGCCTTCACATAAAATTTGAGATATGTGAAGTTGAATAGGTGTAAGTATTAATTTATATTTGTTGATGAAGGAAATGTTCCCTTAAGTTCCCTATGATGTTGGTATTGTCACTTGCATGCACACTTGCTGCACATGACTATCACTTTATGCAACTCCCAACCATTCACCTTCAATCTGCCCTTTCACAAGTCTGCATGTGTTGATCAGTGCCCTATCCAGGCACCTTCCAACTGTACATTTGGCTTGTATCCGTGCGCCCGCCACTCACTTTTTGGTCGCACGGATCCTTACTACACTGACAATTTCTACTCCTCCTGCTGCCTTAAGTGCCCTGCCACAACACTTGCCTTCCCCCTTCTCTGTAATTGTACTGACCTCCCAGTACCTCTTTCAACGGGGCCCTATCTGGATATCGACCAGTACGGCAGATCGTATCGGGAACAGAGGATTGACAAAATGCTGCAAAGGGAAGTAAATGTATATGGTATTATTTTGGAGGGGCAAAATGCATGAAGACTTGGGGAGGCAATATCCTTCAATTCAAGCCCAAAGTGGCTTCCAGAAAACACGAAGCACAATGGATCATCTTGTGCGATTTGAGAGTTTTGTAAGAGAGAGACCTTTGAATAGGAAACATGTGGTGTCTATCTTTTTCGACCTTGAAAAGGCATATGACGCCAATTGGAAATATGGAATTATGAAAGACTTACATGATATGGACCTCAGGGAACGTTTGCCCCTTTTTAACCATTTTTTTTTCGATCAAATCCCATGCACGCTATAGAAAGGCAGCTCCAACTTCATCTAAATAGAATATAAGATTGGGCTGATAATAATGGTTGTAAATTCTCCCAATCAAAGACTGTTTCTGTCCATTTTTGTCGAAGAAGGGGTCTTCATCCAGATCCCTTCTTAGCACTTTATGATAACCCCATTCCTGTAAAAAAGAAAACAAAGTTACTTGGCATTTTACTCAATTCAAAATTGACAGTTCTATCTCATATCAAAGGCCTGAAGAAAAAGTGTGTCAAGGCTTTTAATTTGTTGAGAGTAGTTTCCAACACTGACTGGGATGGGGATTGTACAGTTCTTTTACGACTGTATAGAGCCCTTAAAGCTAGACTATGGATGTTTTATTTACGGAGCAGCATCTTATATCTCCTTGCTGGATCCTATTCAAAACCAAGGTTTGAGGCTTTCTCTTGGAGCCTTTAGAACCTCTCCTACACAGAGTCTTTGTGTTGAGGCGAATGAGCTCCCTCTTCACCTCAGAAGAGAAAAGCTTGCTCTTCAATTTTCAACTAAAATAGCTACCAATCCGAACAACCCTGTTTATGATACTGTTTTTAACCCTCGGTATGTGGACCTTTTTGCTAGAAAACCAAGAGTCATTCCAACTTTTGGTATTCGTATCAAGGAGTCATTGGAAGAATTGCACTTTGATCCTGACATCATCGCAAAGTTTGAATTTCCTGAGAATCCTCCATGGACATATCCAACTGCTATGGTCAACCTCACTCTTTCGTATGCCAAGAAGGATCAAATGGATCCTTCAAAGTACTTGAGCCTACATAATGAGGTAAAGGATGTCTTTCGAGACTGATTTTATCTACACTGATGGCTCTGTTTCAGATGACAAGGCTGCAGCAGCAGCAGTCATAGATAACTATTCTTCCATTGAACGTCTTCCAGACAAGTCTTCTATATTCTCTGCAGAGTTGCATGCTCTGTACCTTGCTCTTGATAGGGTGGAGACGGCAGATGATGATAATAGGCAAGTTCCGCTATCCCGTGTACGGCTCCGGCTACGGCTAAGCATAGTGCCACGTCACGCAAAGTGATGCATCGTCATCACTTTGCGCGTAGCCTGCCGCGGAGCCGATGTCATGAACCGGCTGAGACACGCTGTAGGCCGTATGTCCAAAACGGCGCAGCTATTTGAATAAATGTGGAATATTGAATTGATAATCCACAAAAACATTGATTGCAACATTGAGTTAAATATGTTAGCTCAACATTGACCAAGCGGTTTTAAAAAATTCGCCGGTTTTGATATAGATATTTCAAATATAAAAATAGGCTCCGTTTGGCAGAGATGATCGCCACTTGATTTCTTTAATCAGTTACGGCGTAGCCGTAGTCCCGTAGAAGCGGAATTATATTTGTACCCACCCGCCTCCGCCTACGGCTCCGTACAAGCTTAGCCATTCGTGGAGGCGTTTATGACATAGCGGAATCTCTCTAAAAGTAATTTTATCATTTTCTCAGATTCAAAGTCTGCTCTTCAGGCCATTTCGGGACAAGACTGGACACATCCTTTCGTCCTCTACATACTGGAATGCCTCCATTGGCTAGTACAGTAATATTATTTTACTGGATTCCAAGTCATGTTGGCACCATAGGTAATGAAAAGGCAGACACTGCTGCCAAAGCTGGTCTTTCGGGAAGAGTCACAAATGTTCCAATTCCTTGTGGTGATTTTAGAAAACACATCAATTCTCTTTTAAAACGCAAATGGCAGTCTCAGTGGGATGTGACAGCAAACAACAAACTACATGAGATTCATCCACAGTTGGGTCTTTGGCCTGGAGGTTCTAGAATCATTAGGCGTGAGGAGAGTGTTTTGGCAAGAGTTCGAATTGGTGACACTCATTTGACTCGCTGCTTCCTTTTGAAAGGGGAAGATCCTCCCCAATGTACAGCGTGTGATTGTCAATTGACTGTCAAGGATATTTTATTTGAGTGTGCTGATTTTATAGAATCCAGAAATAGACATTTTAGTGTAAATAGCTTTAGGGAACTCTTTGAAAAGGTTCCTCCAGACAGCATTTCATCTTATTTACATGAGATTGGTTTTACGGATTGCAAAACCTTTTAAGAATTTATAGTTTTGAAACAACCTATTATATTGAAACTATATTTTGAAGTTGTTCATTGTTGTGTGATCATTTTTATTCATCTATTGCTTTGTTATTGTTTTCAACAATAACAGAGGACCATTGTTTTACACAAATATTATGGCACTAAATGGCCTTTGTATGCAAATGTGCCTTTAAGCAATCATTTGATTGCCAACTAAATAGTTTTGGTTTAGAAAACTACCCAAGAAGGTGTAGATAGAGAGAGACTGACGCAGACAGTCTTTGATTGTGGGAATTTAAAACCATTTTTGTCAGCCCAATCTTCAATTCTATTCAAATGGAGTTGGAGCTGCCTTGCTATGGTCGCATGTGTTTGGAACGATAGGAGACACCAAAGTCATCCACAAATAGAGACTTGTCAACACATCATTTCGTGATCATAAATGTCAGAGAGGGATGTCCCTACTCTGACTCGAAATTTCCTTTCAGATGAAAAGGATTGATTAAAAAGGGCCAAACGTACCCTAAGGTCCATATCATGTATATTATTCATAATTCCATATTTCCAAGTGGTCTCATATGCCTTTTCAAGGTCGAAAAAGATAGACACCACATGTTCCCTATTTAAAAATCCCTCAATTACAAATGTTTCAAATCACACAAGACAATCTATTGTGCTTCGTATTTAACAGAAGCCACTTGGGGCTTCTGTAATGAGTGAAGAAGATTCAAAATACCAAAACAAGACGATCATTGATCATTTGTTCAATTGTTTCAACAATAACAAAGGACCATTGTTTTACACAAGTTTTATGGCTCTAAATGGCCTTTGAGTGCGGATGTGCCTTTAAGCCAACATTCATT
Source organism: Maea johnstoni (assembly GCA_963942565.1). Classification (NCBI taxonomy): domain Eukaryota; kingdom Metazoa; phylum Annelida; class Polychaeta; order Spionida; family Magelonidae; genus Maea; species Maea johnstoni. Next base: position 42,526,476 of record OZ012695.1, on the reverse strand, counting down.
CATTCATTCATTCCATGGTCTTACATACATAACTGGTCAAAGCTATTGGGCGGTAATTGTTTGGATCTTTGGAGTCTTTGCCTGGCTTGGCAATGGGTATGATGATGGCTTCTCTCCTGGACGGGGGAAACTCTTCAGTTTTCCAAAATATTATTGAAAACCTTTAAAAGGCACTGGAGAGAAGCTTCAGGAAGATGCTTCAAAATCTGATAATGTATTTGATCTGGACCAGGAGCTGTGTCATGGGCTTTGCCAAGCGCAGTCCTGAGCTCATCTATTGAAAAGGGTTGATTATATGGTTCGGTATTGTCGGATTGGAATATAAGGGGGTGTCTCTGTTGTCTATTTTATATACATCTTACTCTAACCATTACCCTGATCCATATCTCATCTTAGCTATTAGCCTGAAAACGTACAGGCTGGGTACATGTTTATTTTCCGTGTTCTGACCCTCTGTCCCGGGAAACTCATAATAGCTATGAATCTATAACCTTCAGCTCCCATAGCTTGGCTACCTGTGTCCTATTCCACATATTATCCATATCCCTAATATGTTTGATATCAGTATTCCATGCAATCCATTACCCTGATCGTTTATAGGCTTGGTAATACTATGCCATTCCCACTATTGCCTTTAAATCTTGTAGACTGGGTACCTGCATCACATACCAGTATATCATCCTATTACCCTATTGGCTGGCTACCTGTTTTATCCTATTACCCTGAACTCTTATGGGCTGGCTGTCCATATCTCATGCCACCAATTACCCTGATTCCTAATATGTTTGAACCTGTATTAAAGCAGACAACAGGAAAACAGCATTGTGTCACAAAAGACGTCATGATATTGCACATAGTTTCACTTTCTCAAAATTACTTGACTTCTGACACTGTAATCAATAGTCCTGGGCAACTAGGCTACCTGAGGTTGATAAGCCCCAGCAGGTTAAGCCCCAACACGAGTCTATCCTGATCTTCTGACCCTGTTAAATCCACACACCGGCACTGACTCAATATATTTATTGTAGTAAAATTCCTTTTTGAGATCTTTGGTCTTCAAGATTACCTTCTGAATCGGGGTGAACTGAAATAAAACAATTGATATGTATCCAGCTACAACTAATTTCAATTGTAGAACACCTACAGCCTTAAACACCTTTTCAGTAGTCATTTAGTTATTCAAACTCTGATTTCATGCCTACAACTGGATTTTCAGCAAAGTTTGGTAAAATTTGGTTATTCCAGGCAACTGTGCAATCCAATTTTTTTAGCCCTGTCAGTCTTTGTCATGTTCAAACTATATCTAGTACCAAACATGTGTCAAATGAACGTTTCAGATTAAAAAAAAATATTCTTAGCATTTTACGCTATGTTTTGGTTCTTTTTCAAGGGTTTAGGGGAAATGAAAGTCCCGTAAACCATGTTCCAACTACCAAGGGAGCTTATTTTTGTTTTATTAAGAAGTTAAAAGAGTGCTTGTAATTTAGGTATATAATATGGGATGGTTTTGTACTCGTTTGACCACTAAAAACTTTCAATTGGCCCTCCAGAGCAAACACAACCGCGATATAAGTACAGACAAGCTGATCTGAACAGCTCAGGGCCTAAGGTTTTTGGAAATGTAGGTCTCCGAAATTCCCTCCTCTGCCTCTGCCCCCTCCGGCTCCTCCTCTGCCTCTGCCTCCTCCACCTCCGGCTCCTCCTCTGACTCTGCCACCTCCGGCTCCTCCTCTGCGTCTGCCTCCTCCACCTCCGGCTCCTCCTCTGCATCTGCCTCCTCCACCTCCGGCTCCTCCTCTGCCTCCGCCTCCTCCACCTCAGGCTCATCCACCACCAGCTCCGCCTCTCCTGAAAATACAACACAAATTTATAAGAACACACAAGGAAGGAATTGTTTTTTACTTTACTTTGATTAAAACCTGGTACAGGGAAGAATTCCCAAATCTCCAGGAATAGCTAATAGGGAAATTACAGTTGGAAAAGCAACATGTCTCCTCTGCCACGTCCACCGCCTCCTCTGCCGCCGCCGCCTCATCAGCCGCCGCCTCATCAGCCGCCGCCTCCTCTGCCGCCGCCGCCTCAGCCGCAGCCGCCTACTCTGCCGCCGCCGCCTCATCAGCCGCCGCCTCCTCTGCCGCCGCCTCAGCCGCAGCCTCCTCAGCCGCCGCCGCCTCCTCAGCCGCCGCCGCCTCCTCAGCCGCCGCCGCCTACTCTGCCGCCGCCGCCTCCTCAGCCGCAGCCTCCTCAGCCGCCGCCGCCTCCTCAGCCGCCGCCGCCTACTCTGCCGCCACCGCCTCCTCAGCTGCCGCCGCCTCCTCTGCTGCCGCCGCCTCCTCAGCCGCCGCCGCCTCCTCTGCTGCCGCCGCCTCCTCAGCCGCCGCCGCCTCCTCAGCCGCCGCCGCCTCCTCTGCCGCTGCCGCCTCAGCCTCCTCAGCCGCCGCCGCCTCCTCAGCCGCCGCCGCCTCCTCAGCCGCCGCCGCCTCCTCTGCCGCTGCCGCCTCAGCCTCCTCAGCCGCCGCCGCCTCCTCCACCAGCAGCTCCTCCACCAGCAGCTCCTCCACAAATGATATAAGAACACAGAAGGAAGGAATTGTTTTTTACTTAACCGCCTCCTCTGCCGCCGCCGCCTCAGCTGCAGCCTCCTCAGCCGCCACCCGCCTCAGCCGCCGCCGCTGCCTCCTCTTCTGCCGCCGCCGTCGCCTCCTCCACCAGCAGCTCCGCCACCGCCTCAGCCTCCTCGGCCGCCGCCGCCTCCTCGGCCGCCGCCTTACATATAGTAAAAAAGTATATATATATGACAATTACCTTACGCTTCAGTATCGTAGAGGGGCGAAAAACCCAGCGGTTTCTGGCCATCACCTCCTGGGCCTCGTCCACCGCCGCCTCCTCGTCCGCTGCCGCCTCCTCGTCTGCCGCCGCCTCCTCGTCAGCCGCCGCCTCCTCTGCCGCATCACCCTCCTCAGACGCCGCCTCCTCAGACGCCGCCTCCTCGGCCGCCGCCGCCTCCTCAGCCGCCGCCTCCTCTGCCGCCACCGCCTCATCAGCCGCCACCGCCTCCTCTGCCGCCGCCTCCTCTGCCGCCGCCGCCTCAGCCGCAGCCTCCTCAGCCGCCGCCGCCAACTCTGCCGCCGCCGCCTCCTCAGCCGCCGCCGCCAACTCTGCCGCCACCGCCTCATCAGCCGCCACCGCCTCCTCTGCCGCCGCCTCCTCAGCCGCCGCCTCCTCAGCCGCCGCCTCCTCAGCTGGCCTCCACCTCCTCCTGCACCTCCCTCACCTCCTGGGCCTCGTCCACCGCCGCCTCCTCGTCCGCCGCCGCCTCCTCGTCCGCCGCCGCCTCCTCTGCCGCGTCACCCTCCTCAGATGCCGCCGCCGCCGCCTCCTCGGCCGCCGCCGTCGCCTCCTCCACCAGCAGCTCCGCCACCGCCACCGCCTCAGCCTCCTCGGCCGCCGCCGCCTCCTCGGCCGCCGCCGTCGCCTCCTCCACCAGCAGCTCCGCCACCGCCGCCGCCGCCGCCTCCTCTGCCGCTGCCGCCTCCTCTGCCGCTGCCGCCTCCTCTGCCGCCGCCGCAGCCTCCTCAGCCGCCGCCGCCTCCTCAGCCGCCGCCGCCTCCTCAGCCGCCGCCGCCTCCTCAGCCGCCGCCGCCTCAGCCTCCTCAGCCGCCGCCGCCTCCTCCACCAGCAGCTCCTCCACCAGCAGCTCCTCCACCAGCAGCTCCGGCTCTCCTGAAAATACAACACAAATGATATAAGAACACAGAAGGAAGGAATTGTTTTTTACTTAACCGCCTCCTCTGCCGCCGCCGCCTCAGCTGCAGCCTTTTCAGCCGCCGCCGCCTCCTCAGCCGTCGCCGCCTACTCTGCCGGCGCCGCTTCAGTATCGTAGAGGGGCGAAAAACCCAGCGGTTTCTGGCCATCATGGCCTCCACCTCCTCCTGCACCTCCCTCACCTCCTGGGCCTCGTCCACCGCCGCCTCCTCGTCCGCCGCCGCCTCCTCGTCCGCCGCTGCCTCCTCGTCAGCAGCCGCCTCCTCGTCAGCCGCCGCCTCCTCTGCCGCGTCACCCTCCTCAGACGCCGCCTCCTCAGCCAGGTCACCCTCCTCAGACGCCGCCTCCTCAGACGCCACCGCCTCAGCCGCCGCCGCCTCAGCCGCCGCCGTCGCCTCCTCTTCTGCCGCCGCCGTCGCCTCCTCCACCAGCAGCTCCGCCACCGCCTCAGCCTCCTCGGCCGCCGCCGCCTCCTCGGCCGCCGCCTTACATATAGTAAAAAAGTATATATATATGACAATTACCTTACGCTTCAGTATCGTAGAGGGGCGAAAAACCCAGCGGTTTCTGGCCATCACCTCCTGGGCCTCGTCCACCGCCGCCTCCTTGTCCGCCGCCGCCTCCTCGTCCGCCGCCGCCTCCTCGTCAGCCGCCGCCTCCTCTGCCGCGTCACCCTCCTCAGACGCCGCCTCCTCAGACGCCGACGCCGCCGCCTCCTCTTCTGCCGCTGCCGTCGCCTCCTCCACCAGCAGCTCCGCCACCGCCTCAGCCTCCTCGGCCGCCGCCGCCTCATCAGCCGCCGCCGCCGCCTCCTCTTCTGCCGCTGCCGTCGCCTCCTCCACCAGCAGCTCCGCCACCGCCTCAGCCTCCTCGGCCGCCGCCGCCTCCTCGGCCGCCGTCTTACATATAGTAAAAAAGTATATATATATGACAATTACCTTAAGCTTCAGTATCGTAGAGGGGCGAAAAACCCAGCGGTTTCTCGCCATCATGGCCTCCACCTCCTCCTGCACCTCCCTCACCTCCTGGGCCTCGTCCACCGCCACCTCCTTGTCCGCCGCCGCCTCCTCGTCCGCCGCCGCCTCCTCGTCAGCAGCCGCCTCCTCTGCCGCGTCACCCTCCTCAGACGCCGCATCCTCAGACGCCGCCGCCGCCGCCTCCTCTTCTGCCGCCGCCGCCTCGTCTTCTGCCGCCGCCGTCGCCTCCTCCACCAGCAGCTCCGCCACCGCCTCAGCCTCCTCGGCCGCCGCCGCCTCCTCGGCCGCCGTCTTACATATAGCCGTTGCCTCCTCCACCAGCAGCTCCGCCACCGCCTCAGCCTCCTCGGCCGCCGCCGCCTCCTCGGCCGCCGTCTTACATATAGTAAAAAAGTATATATATATGACAATTACCTTAAGCTTCAGTATCGTAGAGGGGCGAAAAACCCAGCGGTTTCTCGCCATCATGGCCTCCACCTCCTCCTGCACCTCCCTCACCTCCTGGGCCTCGTCCACCGCCGCCTCCTTGTCCGCCGCCGCCTCCTCGTCCGCCGCCGCCTCCTCGTCAGCAGCCGCCTCCTCTGCCGCGTCACCCTCCTCAGACGCCGCCTCCTCAGACGCCGTCGCCGCCGCCTCCTCTTCTGCCGCCGCCGTCGCCTCCTCCACCAGCAGCTCCGCCACCGCCTCAGCCTCCTCGGCCGCTGCCGCCTCCTCGGCCGCCGTCTTACATATAGTAAAAAAGTATATATATATGACAATTACCTTAAGCTTCAGTATCGTAGAGGGGCGAAAAACCCAGCGGTTTCTGGCCATCATGGCCTCCACCTCCTCCTGCACCTCCCTCACCTCCTGGGCCTCGTCCACCGCCGCCTCCTCGTCCGCCGCCGCCTCCTCGTCAGCCGCCGCCTCCTCTGCCGCGTCACCCTCCTCAGATGCCGCCGCCTCAGCCGCCGCCGCCGCCTCTTCTTCTGCCGCCGTCGTCGCCTCCTCCACCAGCAGCTCCGCCACCGCCTCAGCCTCCTCGGCCGCCGCCGCCTCCTCGGCCGCCGTCTTACATATAGTAAAAAAGTATATATATATGACAATTACCTTAAGCTTCAGTATCGTAGAGGGGCGAAAAACCCAGCGGTTTCTGGCCATCACCTCCTGGGCCTCGTCCACCGCCGCCTCCTTGTCCGCCGCCGCCTCCTCGTCAGCCGCCGCCTCCTCTGCCGCGTCACCCTCCTCAGACGCCGCCTCGTCAGATGCCGCCGCCGCCGCCTCCTCTTCTGCCGCCGCCGTCGCCTCCTCCACCAGCAGCTCCGCCACCGCCTCAGCCTCCTCGGCCGCCGCCGCCTCCTCGGCCGCCGTCTTACATATAGTAAAAAAGTATATATATATGACAATTACCTTAAGCTTCAGTATCGTAGAGGGGCGAAAAACCCAGCAATTTCTGGCCATCATGGCCTCCACCTCCTCCTGCACCTCCCTCACCTCCTGGGCCTCGTCCACCGCCCCCTCCTCGTCCGCCGCCGCCTCCTCGTCCGCCGCCGCCTCCTCGTCAGCCGCCGCCTCCTCTGCCGCGTCACCCTCCTCAGATGCCGCCGCCTCAGCCGCCGCCGCCGCCTCCTCTTCTGCCGCCGTCGTCGCCTCCTCCACCAGCAGCTCCGCCACCGCCTCAGCCTCCTCGGCCGCCGCCGCCTCCTCGGCCGCCGCTGTCGCCTCCTCCACCAGCAGCTCCGCCACCGCCGCCGCCGCCGCCTCATCAGCCGCCGCCGCCTCCTCTGCCGCCGCCGCCTCATCAGCCGCCGCCGCCGCCTCCTCTTCTGCCGCCGCCGTCGCCTCCTCCACCAGCAGCTCCGCCACCGCCTCAGCCTCCTCGGCCGCCGCCGCCTCCTCGGCTGCCGTCTTACATATAGTAAAAAAGTATATATATATGACAATTACCTTAAGCTTCAGTATCGTAGAGGGGCGAAAAACCCAGCGGTTTCTGGCCATCATGGCCTCCACCTCCTCCTGCACCTCCCTCACCTCCTGGGCCTCGTCCACCGCCGCCTCCTCGTCCGCCGCCGCCTCCTCGTCCGCCGCCGCCTCCTCGTCAGCCGCCGCCTCCTCTGCCGCGTCACCCTCCTCAGACGCCGCCTCCTCAGACGCCGCCGCCGCCGCCGCCTCCTCTTCTGCCGCCGCCGTCGCCTCCTCCACCAGCAGCTCCGCCACCGCCTCAGCCTCCTCGGCCGCCGCCGCCTCCTCGGCCGCCGTCTTACATATAGTAAAAAAGTATATATATATGACAATTACCTTAAGCTTCAGTATCGTAGAGGGGCGAAAAACCCAGCAATTTCTGGCCATCATGGCCTCCACCTCCTCCTGCACCTCCCTCACCTCCTGGGCCTCGTCCACCGCCCCCTCCTCGTCAGCCGCCGCCTCCTCTGCCGCGTCACCCTCCTCAGACGCCGCCTCCTCAGACGCCGCCGCCTCAGCCACCGCCGCCTCCTCCACCAGCAGCTCCTCCACCAGCAGCTCCTCCACCAGCAGCTCCGGCTCTCCTGAAAATACAACACAAATGATATAAGAACACAGAAGGAAGGAATTGTTTTTTACTTAACTTTGATTAAAACCTGGTACAGGGAAGAATTCCCATATCGCCAGGAATAGCTACTAGGGAATTTACAGTTGGAAAAGCAACATAGGCAGCTCTCCAAAATGCTGCAAATCTATAATGTGACACGACCAACCCTCTATTGGGAATCAAGAGGAGATTAGAACCTGCAACCTCCCACTTAGGAGCCAGGCATCTTAACCAATATGAATATCTAACATTGGAAAGACTCCCCCCCCCCCCCCCACCATAGAGGTAGGGCAAGATGATACAACACAAATGATTTAAGGACACAGAAGGAAGGAATTGTTTTTTACTTTACTTTGATTAAAACCCTGTACAGGGAAGAATTCCCATATCGAGGTGAGAGAGGGGTCTGCTGCTGCTGCTGAAACTGATTGGCGGAGAATCCTGCAGCTATTCCGCTACGTCCTCCTCCTCCACCGCCACGTCCTCCTCCTTCACCGCCACGTGCTTCTCCTCCACTGCCACGTCCTCCTCCTCCTGATGGTGACCTGAAAATACAACACAAATGATACAAGAACACACAAGGAAGGAATTGTTTTTTACTTTACTTTGATTAAAACCTGGTACAGGGAAGAATTCCCATATCTCCAGGAATAGCTACTAGGAAATTACAGTTGGAAAAGCAACATAGGCAGCTCTTTAAAATGCTGCTAATCTAATTTTCAATTAGACCAACCCTCTATTGGGAATCAAGAGGAGACTAGAACCTGCAACCTCCCACTTAGTAGCCATGCATCTTAACCAATATGAAAATCTAACATTGGAAAGACTCCCCCCCCCCCCCCCCCCCCCCCCCATAGAGGTAGGGCAAGATGCTTCTGCTGGTGTGGCAAAGTCCACCTCTGCCTCCTCCACCTCTGCCACGTCCACAGCCACCTCTGCCACATCCACCTCTGCCTCCTCTGCCAAGTCCACCGCCTCCTCTGCCAAGTCCACCGCCACCTCTGCCACGTCCACCGCCACCTCTACCATGTCCACCTCTGCCACGTCCGCCTCCTCCACCTCTGCCTCCTCTACTGCCACCTGCTCCTGATGGTGACCTGATGATACAACACAAATGATTTAAGGACACAGAAGGAAGAAATTGTTTTTTACTTTACTTTGATTAAAACCCTGTACAGGGAAGAATTCCCATATCGCCAGGAATAGCTACTAGGGAATTTACAGTTGGAAAGCAGAGGAAACGGCAAGGATTTCTCACTTTAATAACAAACCATAATCCGTTTTTATTACATTTTGCAATCACCATCAGCTCCCCCCCCCCCCCCCCCCCAATTTGAATTATGATAAGCACAAGTTCTAGGCTCAAGGTTCTTGCAACTGTAATCCGAGAAAACACCTGACGAAGAGCGAACGGCAAGGATTTCTCACTTGATTGTGAGATATATGAACTGAAATCCATCTTAATTGCTTTCTGCAATCTTTATTTCCCAATATACACCATTTTGGATATAAAGCGCAAATAGTGTTTTAGAGGCCCCCCCCAAATTCTAGCGGCGGTGCAAAGAGCAATTCTCCCATCTTATTTGCGTTGTCAAAAGAAGCGGCCTCTCTCGAGGGAGAAAGTAGTTACGTTCACAATGATATTTTAGGGTCCAAAAGGAGGCAGATGGTGGTCGTTACAATAAGTGGGGTACTAACATTGACAATTAATAAAAAGCAACGTTAGTACCCTGATACAGCACAGTACAACAAGGAAATTGCCCAATCAGCTGCTAGTTTGAGAGTGGAGATGATGATAATCCTGCATATATATATTCATTCTCCCACAGCAGGGATTGAAGAAGTGGTCAATTTTGCAGGTAGCCAATTTGACCGGAGGGTTGCACTATCTATTCACAACTACTAGACTTACTACGCCTCTGAACACCTCTTGAAGGAAATTGAAAAGTAAACCGTGTTTTAGACATAAAATTATCCGCAGCATCCCCTTTTCCTGCCAGACACACCATCACTGTGCACCTTGTAAATGCATATTCTGCTCATTTAGCACTCATTACCCCTAATAAACGCGATGAACGTCCTAAGACATATTAGACTTCTGCTTATTATCCCTATAAGTAATAATGATTTCAGCCATTACTGTGGGGTTCAATAAATCTATATAGAGCAATAGAATAATTTCGAGTTTTTGAAAACAGATACTGCTAGAACTAGGAGCAGTTTCAGTCGCTATTTGAAACGACCAGGGCTCATTTTTAATTTTTTAGTGAGAGCACGGACAATTTCTAGTTATATAACCAATTCCATCTTGATCACTTTCTGCCATGTTATCTGCCAAATATAACGATATGTGAAAATGCACTATTTAGTTTTTAACTCCTAAAACAATTTTAGGTGGACTGGGATTCAATGGTGATCATGTACTTGGATTTTCCGGCCTTTTTATCATTGTACATGATTGTCATGGTACTAGAGCAACTCCTAATGAAGATCGCGCTACTATCAAAGACAGTTACGAAAACGATTGTAAGGATACCAATACAGATTGGTCAATTTGTATGTTGTACTTGGCTCTATCGGGATTCTACTAATTCTTTTAAATAATAATTTAACTGTAACTGTTACGAGTCAATATTTATCTCCCAGCACCAGTGCCATGGCAATAAAGGGATTTCAAGATGGCAGCCAATGTTGAATCCCAATCCCAATATTTTTAATATGAATTCCCATATATATGCAATGTTTTTTTGTTTTCTGAACACCACCTACAATTTTTTTTCAAAGGAACCCGATTTTGATTTTGATTTTTTAAGGGACTCCTATCAATTAATAGCTGAAAAAACTGATAGCCTGTCTTGTGCAATCTCTATTCTATCAATACTAATAGGGATCTCGCATCATCCCCATGGGTGTAGACTCCTGCAATGCACGCTTGCCTAAAGATAAACATCGATAGATTGATGGGGGGTTTGTAAGTGTTGGGTGTTTCAGTAGATAAACAGTAAACAATGTGGAGATTCCCTTGCACCCAACGATGACAACAGAGATGCAGTGTGGCCAACCATTGCGTACATACAGAAGCCCATATGAATGTTCTACTATTAAAATGCGGGAATCTACCCACTACATGGATGAAGCGAGATCCTTATTATTATCAATAGAAAAATAGCACGAGACGGGCTAAATATTTTTCAGAGCTCAGTTAGAGACATGTTACAGTAGGCGCATTGCTTCCGAATTCAGTATGCACCAAGTTTGCCTGCAGGTAAATGGTAGAGGCTAGCGTCTAGAAGCCATATCGAGTTTTTGTCCTAGTAGGCACTCCAAAAAGACGCCTCACCAGAAATTGTAAATTTAACCAACTTACCTTTGTCTCAATCGCAAATCCTTTCTATATATGACAGAGAACAAATGTAAAAATTCTTCCATTAGGTCTACTTTAATATTTTCGAAATTATACAAACACACAATGTTTTCGGCAACCGTGCCGATTTTGCAATCGCAAAAAAAAAGGAAAACACACAATCTATATGGGATTCGTTTAAAAAAAAAACGGTGTGGGGTCTTTTAAAAATCATTTTAGGTGGATTAAAAAAATCAATGTTGGGGAGGTGACACGGTCCTGAATCTCTGAGGGGTTTGGCGTGGTCTAGTGGTTACGATGCCTGGCTCCCACGCGTGAGTTCACAGGTCCAAGGCTACGCTCTGACAAGGGTTGGCCTCGCCGTCATGTAAATGTGCGGTATTGTGGAGGGCTGTTTATGGTCCTTCAGCAAGCGAAAGACCCGTGGGAGCTATTTGTAAAGAGAAGGGTATTTCTTCTTAGTTCCGGGGTTTCTATCTCGTCGCGATTTGACCTAAGCTGTTGAAAGCGACGTAAAACCCCCTTACTTCCTTCCTCCCTGAATCTCTGTTGTTATCATTGGATGCAGAATAACCCCCTCCACCCACCCACTGTTTGTTATGTATTTATTACAAACCCTACCGTCTATGATTATTTGTTTGCCCTACCCCCCTCCCCCATAAATCTTTCCTTTTTGGCATGATTAATTTTCTGCTATGAAACTTTGAAACACAAAATTATTATTGTCCATTAAAATTTTGGAATTCCTAGCTTTGGAAATGAGCTTTGGAAATGAATGTTTACCCTCCCCCTCTGCACATACGAGAAATCAAATGGATGATGCATTTCTTTTCGTTTCTTTCCATAGTACAAATGCCTCACTGGGAACTTGAGTATGGCAACCTGGGTGCCACAATAGAGTAAAACTGGTGTATATTGCAAGGTCCACCATGCCCTCTCCATTATGAATATACGTATCAACGCCTATATAGAGTAAAACTGGTGTATATTGCAAGGTACGCCATGCCCTTTCCATTATGAATATACGTAGTAACGCCTATATAGAGTAAAACTGGTGTATATTGCAAGGTACACCATGCCCTTTCCATTATGAATATACGTAGCAACGCCTATATAGAGTAAAACTGGTGTATATTGCAAGGTACACCATGCCCTTTCCATTATGAATATACGTAGCAACGCCTATATAGAGTAAAACTGGTGTATATTGCAAGGTACGCCATGCCCTTTCCATTATGAATATACGTAGCAACGCCTATATAGAGTAAAACTGGTGTATATTGCCAGGTCCACCATGCCCTTTCCATTATGAATATACGTAGCAACGCTTATATAGAGTAAAACTGGTGTATAAATGACGGTATCTACCGTTAATTCGAAAACCGTTTTAAAAACGGTAAAACGGAAAAGGGTAACAGCATCTAAAACCGTTTTACCGTTTTCAAAACAGTCAAAGCAAAAACAGTAACAGCGGCTTAAACCGTTTTGAAAACAGCAAAAGCGAAAAGGGTAACAGCTTCTGAAACCGTTTTACAGTTTTCAAAACAGTAAAACGGTTTCAGAAGGACTTTCAGTCCGCTCTTGAACCGGTTGGTTAATATTGAATGCGCCTATCAAAGACACAGGTTCGGGAGATTCTAGTTCTGACATAAACCCTACCTATTTTCCCATTTCTGATATCATGGACGGTAGAGTTTAGTCCCATCTCTCATAAAGTATGTTACCAGTTTTCCGCCTAAAGCTAAGGCAGAAGTATTTTGCCATAGGGGATCTCGGCACATACAAACAGCTATAGTCAGTCTGACTCGAGTTTGGCAATCACTTTTGCCACTTTTTTGTGACAAAACGTTCGAGTTTTCCATCCAAACTTCGCAAACCTCTTTGGAACACTACTACGTATATGTACAGACATACTTTTTGTCTCAACTGCGCAACATATTGATTTTGCTTATTAGTTCCTGTTGTAAAATGTGCACATTGCCGACAATACAACCTCGCTTGTGTGTCTGTTGCGAACAATACAAACACGCGAGATAGTATTGTTGGCAATGGGCATATTTTACAAGTATGTTTATTCATACTCGTAGTAGTGCATCTAAGATATTTGCCAAGTTTGGATGGAAAACTCGAACATTTTGCTACAAAAAAATGGACAAAGCAGTTGCCAAACTGCAGTCAGACAGACTATAGTATATGGCAGTGGCGCCTGGTGAAAATGAATGTCGCACAGCGCCTACCGAAAATTGCTGTGTTCTGGGACCAATTGTCTACTATAGTCTGTCTGACCGCCTTTTCCACTTTTTTTTGTGACAAAACGTTCCAGTGAAATAACCCAATGCAAGAGGTTGTGAGATAGATGTTTATATTAACTTTTCAGGAGGGAAATCGCGCTGTTTTGCATGGGGCGCCCGCGGTTGCAAAAATAGGGCTTGTTGTAGAATGGTTGTGGGGATCCGTGCGCCGAAACTGATGGCCGGCGCACAGATCCAAGGCCCAAATACAGGGCATCACTGGTTGCACACTCCATAATTGTGGAAGTAAACTGTTTGAAATCACTTTGTATGTCTTACAGCAATTCTGATTTTTTTTCATTAAAGTAGCACATGGGGTTCAAACCAGGAATTCAAGAAACACCATCTTAACTCCTGAGTGGTAGCAGGTAGAAAATATCATAACCAAGCGTCCTTAGTCAGCCCATATTCTATGTCATTTCAATATTTACAACTTTTCACTCAAATGACATAATCTCACTACTTGCACATGTGCATTTAACTAGCTTACAATGGTTCTCATCACCATAACTTAAGTAAATTATCATATTAACTAAATTACCTTGATTCAGATATTTAAGCAGTTTGATATACTGGCTAGATTTACATTTAATACATCTGACACAACTTAAAAGAGAGCCAAATCTGATTAGATAAATTAGCCATCCACGCCAATAGAATAAATCTTTTCTAAGGATAAATTCTGATTTAATACATTACTACAAGTTAATGTTCCTATTCCATACTTAAAAAACCTTATAAATCCGTGAAAGGCAGTCAGTAGCGTGTCATGACTGCACCATTCCGGGATAAAGTACATGCAATTACGAGACGAGTGTACAGGCTTGGTACAGTATTTGAATTTGGCGCCAATACTACGCGGTCGATGACGTCACCAATCAGGTCAGCGTGAGTTTCCGGCTTCAATAATTTTCGTTGCAATAGACATTCCTATGGGACAACAGCTCAGGTCTAAATGATTAGGTGTGATTCAATAGATGCCAATGTTTTACCATACTCCCCCCACATGTGCTTGAAGATCGGACATATTTGTGGCACTATATCTTGTCTCGCGTGCACTACTTTTGTACGCTGTGAGGACTGGTTGCCGTTCGCAGCATATGGTGTGCAGGAGTTTGAAAGAAATAGTGCACGGAAGATCAGGCGCACCGGACACGGGAACCTTTCCATTGAAAAAAACTGCAAGCCCTGCTGATCTAATACTACATGTAAAAAATGTGTGTTTTCTGGTATCCGCTTTCTTTCAGGGCAGATAAAGTTAGCCACGTGACCTGACCATCTAAAACCGTTTTACCGTTTTCAAAACAGTCAAAGCAAAAACAGTAACAGCGGCTTAAACCGTTTTGAAAACAGCAAAAGCGAAAAGGGTAACAGCTTCTGAAACCGTTTTACAGTTTTCAAAACAGTAAAACGGTTTCAGAAGGACTTTCAGTCCGCTCTTGAACCGGTTGGTTAATATTGAATGCGCCTATCAAAGACACAGGTTCGGGAGATTCTAGTTCTGACATAAACCCTACCTATTTTCCCATTTCTGATATCATGGACGGTAGAGTTTAGTCCCATCTCTCATAAAGTATGTTACCAGTTTTCCGCCTAAAGCTAAGGCAGAAGTATTTTGCCATAGGGGATCTCGGCACATACAAACAGCTATAGTCAGTCTGACTCGAGTTTGGCAATCACTTTTGCCACTTTTTTGTGACAAAACGTTCGAGTTTTCCATCCAAACTTCGCAAACCTCTTTGGAACACTACTACGTATATGTACAAACATACTTTTTGTCTCAACTGCGCAACATATTGATTTTGCTTATTAGTTCCTGTTGTAAAATGTGCACATTGCCGACAATACAACCTCGCTTGTGTGTCTGTTGCGAACAATACAAACACGCGAGATAGTATTGTTGGCAATGGGCATATTTTACAAGTATGTTTATTCATACTCGTAGTAGTGCATCTAAGATATTTGCCAAGTTTGGATGGAAAACTCGAACATTTTGCTACAAAAAAATGGACAAAGCAGTTGCCAAACTGCAGTCAGACAGACTATAGTATATGGCAGTGGCGCCTGGTGAAAATGAATGTCGCACAGCGCCTACCGAAAATTGCTGTGTTCTGGGACCAATTGTCTACTATAGTCTGTCTGACCGCCTTTTCCACTTTTTTTTGTGACAAAACGTTCCAGTGAAATAACCCAATGCAAGAGGTTGTGAGATAGATGTTTATATTAACTTTTCAGGAGGGAAATCGCGCTGTTTTGCATGGGGCGCCCGCGGTTGCAAAAATAGGGCTTGTTGTAGAATGGTTGTGGGGATCCGTGCGCCGAAACTGATGGCCGGCGCACAGATCCAAGGCCCAAATACAGGGCATCACTGGTTGCACACTCCATAATTGTGGAAGTAAACTGTTTGAAATCACTTTGTATGTCTTACAGCAATTCTGATTTTTTTTCATTAAAGTAGCACATGGGGTTCAAACCAGGAATTCAAGAAACACCATCTTAACTCCTGAGTGGTAGCAGGTAGAAAATATCATAACCAAGCGTCCTTAGTCAGCCCATATTCTATGTCATTTCAATATTTACAACTTTTCACTCAAATGACATAATCTCACTACTTGCACATGTGCATTTAACTAGCTTACAATGGTTCTCATCACCATAACTTAAGTAAATTATCATATTAACTAAATTACCTTGATTCAGATATTTAAGCAGTTTGATATACTGGCTAGATTTACATTTAATACATCTGACACAACTTAAAAGAGAGCCAAATCTGATTAGATAAATTAGCCATCCACGCCAATAGAATAAATCTTTTCTAAGGATAAATTCTGATTTAATACATTACTACAAGTTAATGTTCCTATTCCATACTTAAAAAACCTTATAAATCCGTGAAAGGCAGTCAGTAGCGTGTCATGACTGCACCATTCCGGGATAAAGTACATGCAATTACGAGACGAGTGTACAGGCTTGGTACAGTATTCGAATTTGGCGCCAATACTACGCGGTCGATGACGTCACCAATCAGGTCATCGTGAGTTTCCGGCTTCAATAATTTTCGTTGCAATAGACATTCCTATGGGACAACAGCTCAGGTCTAAATGATTAGGTGTGATTCAATAGATGCCAATGTTTTACCATACTCCCCCCACATGTGCTTGAAGATCGGACATATTTGTGGCACTATATCTTGTCTCGCGTGCACTACTTTTGTACGCTGTGAGGACTGGTTGCCGTTCGCAGCATATGGTGTGCAGGAGTTTGAAAGAAATAGTGCACGGAAGATCAGGCGCACCGGACACGGGAACCTTTCCATTGAAAAAAACTGCAAGCCCTGCTGATCTAATACTACATGTAAAAAATGTGTGTTTTCTGGTATCCGCTTTCTTTCAGGGCAGATAAAGTTAGCCACGTGACCTGACCATCTAAAACCGTTTTACCGTTTTCAAAACAGTCAAAGCAAAAACAGTAACAGCGGCTTAAACCGTTTTGAAAACAGCAAAAGCGAAAAGGGTAACAGCTTCTGAAACCGTTTTACAGTTTTCAAAACAGTAAAACGGTTTCAGAAGGACTTTCAGTCCGCTCTTGAACCGGTTGGTTAATATTGAATGCGCCTATCAAAGACACAGGTTCGGGAGATTCTAGTTCTGACATAAACCCTACCTATTTTCCCATTTCTGATATCATGGACGGTAGAGTTTAGTCCCATCTCTCATAAAGTATGTTACCAGTTTTCCGCCTAAAGCTAAGGCAGAAGTATTTTGCCATAGGGGATCTCGGCACATACAAACAGCTATAGTCAGTCTGACTCGAGTTTGGCAATCACTTTTGCCACTTTTTTGTGACAAAACGTTCGAGTTTTCCATCCAAACTTCGCAAACCTCTTTGGAACACTACTACGTATATGTACAAACATACTTTTTGTCTCAACTGCGCAACATATTGATTTTGCTTATTAGTTCCTGTTGTAAAATGTGCACATTGCCGACAATACAACCTCGCTTGTGTGTCTGTTGCGAACAATACAAACACGCGAGATAGTATTGTTGGCAATGGGCATATTTTACAAGTATGTTTATTCATACTCGTAGTAGTGCATCTAAGATATTTGCCAAGTTTGGATGGAAAACTCGAACATTTTGCTACAAAAAAATGGACAAAGCAGTTGCCAAACTGCAGTCAGACAGACTATAGTATATGGCAGTGGCGCCTGGTGAAAATGAATGTCGCACAGCGCCTACCGAAAATTGCTGTGTTCTGGGACCAATTGTCTACTATAGTCTGTCTGACCGCCTTTTCCACTTTTTTTTGTGACAAAACGTTCCAGTGAAATAACCCAATGCAAGAGGTTGTGAGATAGATGTTTATATTAACTTTTCAGGAGGGAAATCGCGCTGTTTTGCATGGGGCGCCCGCGGTTGCAAAAATAGGGCTTGTTGTAGAATGGTTGTGGGGATCCGTGCGCCGAAACTGATGGCCGGCGCACAGATCCAAGGCCCAAATACAGGGCATCACTGGTTGCACACTCCATAATTGTGGAAGTAAACTGTTTGAAATCACTTTGTATGTCTTACAGCAATTCTGATTTTTTTTCATTAAAGTAGCACATGGGGTTCAAACCAGGAATTCAAGAAACACCATCTTAACTCCTGAGTGGTAGCAGGTAGAAAATATCATAACCAAGCGTCCTTAGTCAGCCCATATTCTATGTCATTTCAATATTTACAACTTTTCACTCAAATGACATAATCTCACTACTTGCACATGTGCATTTAACTAGCTTACAATGGTTCTCATCACCATAACTTAAGTAAATTATCATATTAACTAAATTACCTTGATTCAGATATTTAAGCAGTTTGATATACTGGCTAGATTTACATTTAATACATCTGACACAACTTAAAAGAGAGCCAAATCTGATTAGATAAATTAGCCATCCACGCCAATAGAATAAATCTTTTCTAAGGATAAATTCTGATTTAATACATTACTACAAGTTAATGTTCCTATTCCATACTTAAAAAACCTTATAAATCCGTGAAAGGCAGTCAGTAGCGTGTCATGACTGCACCATTCCGGGATAAAGTACATGCAATTACGAGACGAGTGTACAGGCTTGGTACAGTATTCGAATTTGGCGCCAATACTACGCGGTCGATGACGTCACCAATCAGGTCAGCGTGAGTTTCCGGCTTCAATAATTTTCGTTGCAATAGACATTCCTATGGGACAACAGCTCAGGTCTAAATGATTAGGTGTGATTCAATAGATGCCAATGTTTTACCATACTCCCCCCACATGTGCTTGAAGATCGGACATATTTGTGGCACTATATCTTGTCTCGCGTGCACTACTTTTGTACGCTGTGAGGACTGGTTGCCGTTCGCAGCATATGGTGTGCAGGAGTTTGAAAGAAATAGTGCACGGAAGATCAGGCGCACCGGACACGGGAACCTTTCCATTGAAAAAAACTGCAAGCCCTGCAGATCTAATACTACATGTAAAAAATGTGTGTTTTCTGGTATCCGCTTTCTTTCAGGGCAGATAAAGTTAGCCACGTGACCTGACCATCTAAAACCGTTTTACCGTTTTCAAAACAGTCAAAGCAAAAACAGTAACAGCGGCTTAAACCGTTTTGAAAACAGCAAAAGCGAAAAGGGTAACAGCTTCTGAAACCGTTTTACAGTTTTCAAAACAGTAAAACGGTTTCAGAAGGACTTTCAGTCCGCTCTTGAACCGGTTGGTTAATATTGAATGCGCCTATCAAAGACACAGGTTCGGGAGATTCTAGTTCTGACATAAACCCTACCTATTTTCCCATTTCTGATATCATGGACGGTAGAGTTTAGTCCCATCTCTCATAAAGTATGTTACCAGTTTTCCGCCTAAAGCTAAGGCAGAAGTATTTTGCCATAGGGGATCTCGGCACATACAAACAGCTATAGTCAGTCTGACTCGAGTTTGGCAATCACTTTTGCCACTTTTTTGTGACAAAACGTTCGAGTTTTCCATCCAAACTTCGCAAACCTCTTTGGAACACTACTACGTATATGTACAAACATACTTTTTGTCTCAACTGCGCAACATATTGATTTTGCTTATTAGTTCCTGTTGTAAAATGTGCACATTGCCGACAATACAACCTCGCTTGTGTGTCTGTTGCGAACAATACAAACACGCGAGATAGTATTGTTGGCAATGGGCATATTTTACAAGTATGTTTATTCATACTCGTAGTAGTGCATCTAAGATATTTGCCAAGTTTGGATGGAAAACTCGAACATTTTGCTACAAAAAAATGGACAAAGCAGTTGCCAAACTGCAGTCAGACAGACTATAGTATATGGCAGTGGCGCCTGGTGAAAATGAATGTCGCACAGCGCCTACCGAAAATTGCTGTGTTCTGGGACCAATTGTCTACTATAGTCTGTCTGACCGCCTTTTCCACTTTTTTTGTGACAAAACGTTCCAGTGAAATAACCCAATGCAAGAGGTTGTGAGATAGATGTTTATATTAACTTTTCAGGAGGGAAATCGCGCTGTTTTGCATGGGGCGCCCGCGGTTGCAAAAATAGGGCTTGTTGTAGAATGGTTGTGGGGATCCGTGCGCCGAAACTGATGGCCGGCGCACAGATCCAAGGCCCAAATACAGGGCATCACTGGTTGCACACTCCATAATTGTGGAAGTAAACTGTTTGAAATCACTTTGTATGTCTTACAGCAATTCTGATTTTTTTTCATTAAAGTAGCACATGGGGTTCAAACCAGGAATTCAAGAAACACCATCTTAACTCCTGAGTGGTAGCAGGTAGAAAATATCATAACCAAGCGTCCTTAGTCAGCCCATATTCTATGTCATTTCAATATTTACAACTTTTCACTCAAATGACATAATCTCACTACTTGCACATGTGCATTTAACTAGCTTACAATGGTTCTCATCACCATAACTTAAGTAAATTATCATATTAACTAAATTACCTTGATTCAGATATTTAAGCAGTTTGATATACTGGCTAGATTTACATTTAATACATCTGACACAACTTAAAAGAGAGCCAAATCTGATTAGATAAATTAGCCATCCACGCCAATAGAATAAATCTTTTCTAAGGATAAATTCTGATTTAATACATTACTACAAGTTAATGTTCCTATTCCATACTTAAAAAACCTTATAAATCCGTGAAAGGCAGTCAGTAGCGTGTCATGACTGCACGATTCCGGGATAAAGTACATGCAATTACGAGACGAGTGTACAGGCTTGGTACAGTATTCGAATTTGGCGCCAATACTACGCGGTCGATGACGTCACCAATCAGGTCAGCGTGAGTTTCCGGCTTCAATAATTTTCGTTGCAATAGACATTCCTATGGGACATCAGCTCAGGTCTAAATGATTAGGTGTGATTCAATAGATGCCAATGTTTTACCATACTCCCCCCACATGTGCTTGAAGATCGGACATATTTGTGGCACTATATCTTGTCTCGCGTGCACTACTTTTGTACGCTGTGAGGACTGGTTGCCGTTCGCAGCATATGGTGTGCAGGAGTTTGAAAGAAATAGTGCACGGAAGATCAGGCGCACCGGACACGGGAACCTTTCCATTGAAAAAAACTGCAAGCCCTGCTGATCTAATACTACATGTAAAAAATGTGTTTTTTCTGGTATCCGCTTTCTTTCAGGGCAGATAAAGTTAGCCACGTGACCTGGCTAGAAATGATGCCGATTTCCCAACTAGTCTAACCCATATTGCGGAGGGTGCCAGTTTCAGAGTTTGCTAATAAGGGAACGGCTTGCAGCCGTATTTAAAGGCACTAAGCGTCGAGTTTGCCATCCAATTAACTTGGCAAATCAAGTTTATAGGACTTCCCATATTTATAGGAAATCATTTATCAATTGTATTTGATATAGGCATTGGCCATCAAAATGAACTTCGTTTCTTTTTCTTTTGAAGTACGTTGGAAGTGCACTTCTCAGACAGACACTCAAGTACTGGCCATTTTTTACAAGTTATCACCCTATAACAGATATACAACAGGGAATGCTGGGAGTTATCGATTGTCCTAAACATTGGTAAATTAAAGTGGTATTTTGATGACAAAATTGCTGAAACAGCAATTATAAGACAAAACTGCTGTTATCTGAAAGTATTTGTAAGTATTTGTTTTCAAAAACAATGGGTACATTTTACTTGTAGCAAGAAATTACAAACACTTATGTAAATTTTAATGAATGACTAATGTTCGTGCATAATAACTATAGGACGAGTGCAAATGACATACGCTACAGCCGGTTTGATATCTTATCCATCGATTTCATATATGTTAGCCAAGCTTTCTGAAATATTGATACATAGGTTAGGTAGCCCCAAGTTTGGTGGCAGGGATATCTATAGGTGCTCTGGTCTTTTTTGGCAATCTGAAAATTTTCATGCTTACTGTCCGCAGGGCGGGTACTAACTAGTTAAGTATGAATTCATGGTATGGTAGGGCCTTTTTGTGACTATTGTAAAGCTTTAACATGTCCAGCGCAGAACAAAGTAACCTCAGGGGAAGGGAATGGGTTCAGATATCATCGTTGATTCTTAATCCACATTAACCAATGATTAAAGATAATTGGTTTCGCATCGTTTTTCTTGTGTTGTCCTGCCACTGAAGAATCAGTGATAATTAATATTTCATATTTTCCATTCAATATAACTCTATCCTCTGAATGCAATTTAACTGCCAGCAGACTCACCGCAGGGCTAAATGTTCTATTTAAAAAATGGCACAAACACCATAGTCAAATATGCAAACTTTGCAGAACAATAAAGAAAATGGTTCATTAAATCCATCATGAATGATACATGCCATTCTCTAGCACATGTAACTAAATATTTCAGGCAAGCCAAAAACTACAGTGGGCAAGTTATAATCTATCTGACAGCTTTTTCAACTTTTTCCCCACAAAAAGTTCGTTTATGCCATCCAAACTTGGCAAACCTCTTATGGGCAATACCGTGTGTATGTATAAACATACTTTTTGTCGCAACTCCGCAAAATGTTGATTTTGCGCATTAGGTTACATTGTAAAATTTGCCCATTGCCATAAATGACGATCTCGCGTGTTTGTACTGTTGGCAATTGTTGGCAATGGGCAAATTCTACAATGGGACCTAATGGACAAAATCAACATTTTGCGGAGTTGAGACAAAAAGGTATGTTTATGCATACACGAGGTAGTGTCTATAATTTGTGTTATTATTCATCTCTGAGAAGAGACGTTTTAGGATTTAATTGGACAGCTGGCTGCATTCATGGTATTTAGATCACCCTCGGCCACTCTTGGTTTCAAATTCATAGGTATTTTCATGCCTATAATTAAAACATCATAAATTTGCTCCGGGCCGGCTGAGATACATCCCCTACTCTCAGGAGCCGGCAGATAGTGAGATACAGAAGTATTTCGACATTTTACCATCTCAAAAGCTAGACCGAAATATCTGACTCTACATTTGCTTAGATGTTGATTTTCTATGTAAATTTGGCTATTTAGACGTTTATTTAATATGTTCAGGATTTCGTTGGCATATGTGCAAATGTCAAAAGCAACCCAATATGACACTAGCGCAAACTTCTATAAATTTCCCGCTCAAAGGAGGCGCATTCAATTCATCAACCGGTTCACGAACGAACTAAAAGTCCTGAAGCCGTTTTACTGTTTTGAAAATTGTAAAACGGTTTCAGAAGCTGTTACCCTTTTCCGTTTTACCGTTTTCAAAACGGTTTAAGCCGCTGTTACTGTTTTTGCTTTGACTGTTTTGAAAACGGTTTTAGATGCTGTTACCCTTTTCCGTTTTACCGTTTTCAAAACGGTTTTCGAATTAACGGTAGATACCGTCATTTGTATATTGCAAGGTACACCATGCCCTTTCCATTATGAATATACGTAGCAACGCCTATATAGAGTAAAACTGGTGTATATTGCAAGGTACACCATGCCCTTTCCATTATGAATAATGACGGTATCTACCGTTAGTTCGAAAACCGTTTTGAAAACGGTAAAACGGAAAAGGGTAACAGCATCTAAAACCGTTTTACCGTTTTCAAAACAGTCAAAGCAAAAACAGTAACAGCGGCTTAAACCGTTTTGAAAACGGTAAAACGGAAAAGAGTTACAGCTTCTGAAACCGTTTTACAGTTTTCAAAACAGTAAAACGGTTTCAGAAGGACTTTCAGTCCGCTCTTGAACCGGTTGGTTAATTGAATGCGCCTATCACAGACACAGGTGCGGGAGATTCGGTAGATGGTCAAAATCGCCGATTTCGAAATCGCCGTTCACAAAAAGGCCGACGCTTAAAAGGGCCCTATTTATTGGAAATCAATTAGGCTTAGTGTCCGTGTATACGAGTGTGGAAAGTGATAAAAAAGTTTTGGATTAGTTTTAAGTGATGTCATTTATCATTTGACGTATTTTGAACTTAAAAAAGAATATTTCAAGAAGAAAAGTCGGCGTAGCTATCCACTCTAACTTTAGGATGTTTTGGCTTTATGGCGTAATTACGTCTAGAATTAACATTCAGATTTAAACAAAAACATATATTGAAACACACAATACTTAATAAGAATGTTTATGACACTTGACATGTAGAGAATGTAACGTTCAATCAATGAATTAGGGAATATGAAGGTTTATTTCAGGAGGGCCCAATGAGTCATCGGCCGTTTTTTCGATCGGCCATTCAGGTAGTCGGCGATTTTCGGATCGGCGATTTTGACCTACAATCGGAGATTCTAGTTCTGACATAAACCCTACCTATTTTCCTATTTCTGATATCATGGACGGTAGGGTTTAGTCCCATCTCTCATAAAGTATGTTACCAGTTTTCCGCCTAAATCTAAGGCAGAAGTATTTTGCCATAGGGGATCTCGGCACATACAAACAGCTATAGTCAGTCTGACTCGAGTTTGGCAATCACTTTTGCCACTTTTTTGTGACAAAACGTTCGAGTTTTCCATCCAAACTTCGCAAACCTCTTTGGAACACTACTACGTATATGTACAAACATACTTTTTGTCTCAACTGCGCAAAATATTGATTTTGCTTATTAGTTCCTGTTGTAAAATGTGCACATTGCCGACAATACAACCTCGCTTGTGTGTCTGTTGCAAACAATACAAACACGCGAGATAGTATTGTTGGCAATGGGCATATTTTACAATGGGACCTAATGAGTAACATTTTGCGGAGTTGAGACGAAAGGTATGCGTATTCATACTCGTAGTAGTGCATCTAAGATATTTGCCAAGTTTGGATGGAAAACTCGAACGTTTTGCTACAAAAAAATGGACAAAGCAGTTGCCAAACTCCAGTCAGACAGACTATAGCATATGGCAGTGGCGCCTGGTGAAAGTGAATGTCGCACAGCGCCTACCGAAAATTGCTGTGTTCTGGGACCAATTGTCTACTATAGTCTGTCTGACCGCCTTTTCCACTTTTTTGTGACAAAACGTTCCAGTGAAATAACCCAATGCAAGAGGTTGTGAGATAGGTGTTTATATTAACTGTTCAGGAGGGAAATCGCGCTGTTTTGCATGGGGCGCCCGCGGTTGCAAAAATAGGGCTTGTTGTAGTGTGGTTGTGGGGATTCGTGCGCCGAAACTGATGGCCGGCGCACGGATCCAAGGCCCAAATACAGGGCATCACTGGTTGCACACTCCATAATTGTGGAAGTAAACTGTTTGAAATCACTTTTTATGTCTTACAGCAATTCTGATTTTTTTCATTAAAGTAGCACATGGGGTTCAAACCAGGAATTCAAGAAACACCATCTTAACTCCTGAGTGGTAGCAGGTAGAAAATATCATAACCAAGCGTCCTTAGTCAGCCCATATTCTATGTCATTTCAATATTTACAACTTTTCACTCAAATGACATAATCTCACTACTTGCACAGGTGCATTTAACTAGCTTACAATGGTTCTCATCACCATAACTTAAGTAAATTATCATATTAAGTAAATTACCTTGATTCAGATATTTAAGCAGTTTGATATACTGGCTAGATTTACATTTAATACATCTGACACACAAGAGAGCCAAATCTGATTAGATAAATTAGCCATCCACGCCAATATAATGAATCTTTTCTTAGGATAAATTCTTATTTAATACATTACTACAAGTTAATGTTCCTATTCCATACTTAAAAAACCTTATAAATCCGTGAAAGGCAGTCAGTAGCGTGTCATGACTGCACGATTCCGGGATAAAGTACATGCAATTACGAGACGAGTGTACAGGCTTGGTACAGTATTTGAATTTGGCGCCAAAACTACGCGGTCGATGACGTCACCAATCAGGTCAGCGTGAGTTTCCGGCTTCAATAATTTTCGTGGCAATAGACATTCCTATGGGACATCGGCTCAGGTCTAAATGATTAGGTGTGATTCAATAGATGCCAATGTTTTACCATACTCCCACCACATGTGCTTGAAGATCGGACATATTTGTGGCACTATATCTTGTCTCGCGTGCACTACTTTCGTACGCTGTGAGGACTGGTTGCCGTTCGCAGCATATGGTGTGCAGGAGTTTGAAAGAAATAGTGCATGGGAGATCAGGCGCACCGGACACGTACATGGGAACCTTTCCATTGAAAAAAACTTCAAGCCCTGCTGATCTAATACTACATGTAAAAATGTGTGTTTTCTGGTTTCAATTTTCTTTCAGGGCAGATAAAGTTAGCCACGTGACCTGGCTAGAAATGATGCCGATTTCCCAACTAGTCTAACCCATATTGCGGAGGGTGCCAGTTTCAGAGTTTGCTAATAAGGGAACGGCTTGCAGCCGTATTTAAAGGCACTAAGCGTCGAGTTTGCCATCCAATAACTTGGCAAATCAAGTTTATAGGACTTTCCATATTTTGACACTCCTGATTTTCTTTTTATAGGAAATCATTTATCAATTGTATTTGATATAGTCATTGGCCATCAAAATGAACTTCGTTTCTTTTTCTTTTGAAGTACGTTGGAAGTGCACTTTTCAGAGAGACACTCAAGTATTGGCCATTTTTTACAAGTTATCACCCTATAACAGATATACAACAGGGAATGCTGGGAGTTATTGATTGTCCTAAACATTGGTAAATTAAAGTGGTATTTTGATGACAAAATTGCTGAAACAGCAATTATAAGACAAAACTGCTGTTATCTGAAAGTATTTGTAAGTATTTGTTTTCAAAAACAATGGGTACATTTTACTTGTAGCAAGAAATTACAAACACTTATGTAAATTTTAATGAATGACTAATGTTCGTGCATAATAACTATAGGACGAGTGCAAATGACATACGCTACAGCCGGTTTGATATCTTATCCATCGATTTCATATATGTTAGCCAAGCTTTCTGAAATATTGATACATAGGTTAGGTAGCCCTAAGTTTGGTGGCAGGGATGTCTATAGGTGCTCTGGTCTTTTTTGGCAATATGAAAAATTTCATGCTTACTGTCCGCAGGGCGGGTACTAACTAGTTAAGTATGAATTCATGAATCAATAGTTGTTTTGTTTTTATTTTTTCATTTCCACCATTTGAAATTAGCCCAAAGTATACCTTTATTAGACAGATATTACATGTACCTGGATGGTAGGGCCTTTTTGTGACTATTGTAAAGCTTTAACATGTCCATCACAGAACAAAGTAACCTCAGGGGAAGGGAATGGGTTCAGATATCATCGTTGATTCTTAATCCACATTAACCAATGATTAAAGATAATTGGTTTCGCATCGTTTTTCTTGTGTTGTCCTGCCACTGAAGAATCAGTGATAATTAATATTTCATATTTTCCATTCAATATAACTCTATCCTCTGAATGCAATTTAACTGCCAGCAGACTCACCGCAGGGCTAAATGTTCTATTTAAAAAATGACACAAACACCATAGTCAAATATGCAAACTTTGCAGAACAATAAAGAAAATGGTTCATTAAATCCATCATGAATGATACATGCCATTCTCTAGCACATGTAACTAAATATTTCAGGCAAGCCAAGAACTACGGTGGGCAAGTTATAGCCTGTCTGACCTGCTTTGGTTAACAGCTTTTTCATATTTTTCCCCACAAAAGGTTCGTTTATGCCATCCAAACTTGGCAAAGCTCTTATGGGCACTACCGTGTGTATGTATAAACATACTTTTTGTCGCAACTCCGCAAAATGTTGATTTTGCGCATTAGGTTACATTGTAAAATTTGCCCATTGCCATAAATGACGATCTCGCGTGTTTGTGTGTTGGCAATTGTTGGCAATGGGCAAATTCTACAATGGGTCCTAATGGACAAAATCAACATTTTGCGGAGTTGAGACAAAAAGGTATGTTTATGCATACACGAGGTAGTGCTCCTGAGAGGTCTTCCAAGTTTGGAAGGCAAAAACGATTTTTTTGTGGGAAAAAAGAGCAAAAAGCTGCATGTTAGCCAAATCAAGTCAGACAGACTATAACTTCCCCACCGTAGTTTTTGGCTTGCGTGAATTATTTAGTTACATGTGCTAGAATGGCATGTATCATTCATAGTTCAGAAACTTAATTATGTTGGTGCCTGTGTGTACACACATACGTTTGGAATAAAATTGTAAAGGATTTCAATGCACACCTTTTAATCAGCCAAGAGATAAATTGATTGAATATCTTCACGTAGGAGTTATAACATCATACACTTAAACATATCCATAGGTCTAGATCTATGTTTTTTCAAGAAGATGTCAGATTCGGAAGGCAATTTTGTGATGATTCAACATCACAAGTGTCTATTCATACGTTCTTCAAGGATTATTGGTAACCTCAATTTACGATAAAATCCTAGACACACAAATATACATGTATGCAGTTATACATTTATACATACAAACATACTTATATACATGCATATAAACATGCATATGATTTGTGTTATTATTCATCTCTGAGAAGAGACGTTTTAGGATTTAATTGGACAGCTGGCTGCATTCATGCTATTTAGATCACCCTCGGCCACTCTTGGTTTCAAATTCATTGGGATTTTCATGCCTATAATTAAAACATCATAAATTTGCTCCGAGCCGGCAGAGAAATACATCCCCTACTCTCAGGAGCCGGCAGATAGTGAGATACAGAAGTATTTCGACAATTTACCATCTCAAAAGCTAGACCGAAATATCTGACTCTACATTAGTCCAATGAATTAGACCTCGGTTACGCTGGTCGTTTTTATAACTGATGTTCCTATTCCAGCTTCCGAGGTCTAATCCAAATAAGCTAAATACAGTTGCACATGATTCCGCTAGCTTTCTAGGGCGGAACGAAAACTGCTTCCAAAAGTACTTTTTTTTGCAAGTTGTTTATACTTAGTTGCGTTTCCAATGTCCTTGATATCTGTTTAAACAGTCCGTGTGCTTGGTTGTCAATGTAGTCCCTGTAAATCCGATTTTTGAGGCCTAAAACACGATGACTTGGAGAAGTAATCACGCGAGAGCGTGTTAGTCAAGATGGCGGCCGTCACACACACAGATCAAGTTGAAGTTGATTAAAGACGTATTTGTGCCTATCAAACACAATATTGGACGTTGTGTGGGTGGCGGATTTAGTCATCTTAAAGGTAGGTAACGAATGCCCAGCGTGGGAAGTCAGTGAATACCGTTCACTTGGAAAAATCAACGTAAGTGTCCTCAGAGCCGAGTGCTATAGATAAAAGACCACAATTGCAATAAACGTTAAGGTGGCGACAAATCACATCTGGACAGAAATCTCGAGCTGCCTTTATGTTTATTGTAAATGAACTAACTCTACATTTGCTTAGATGTTGATTTTCTATGTAAATTTGGCTATTTAGACGTTTATTTAATATGTTCATGATTTCGTTGGCATATGTACAAATGTCAAAAGCGACCCAATATGACACTAGCGCAAACTTCTATAAATTTCCCGCTCAAAGGAGGCGCATTCAATTCATCAACCGGTTCACGAACAAACTAAAAGTCCTTCTGAAGCCGTTTTACTGTTTTGAAAACTGTAAAACGGTTTCAGAAGCTGTAACCCTTTTCCGTTTTACCGTTTTCAAAACGGTTTAAGCCGCTGTTACTGTTTTTGCTTTGACTGTTTTGAAAACGGTAAAACGGTTTTAGATGCTGTTACCCTTTTCCATTTTACCGTTTTCAAAACGGTTTTCGAATTAACGGTAGATACCGTCATTATTCATAATGGAAAGGGCATGGTGTACCTTGCAATATACACCAGTTTTACTCTATATAGGCGTTGCTACGTATATTCATAATGGAAAGGGCATGGCGTACCTTGCAATATACACCAGTTTTACTCTATATAGGCGTTGCTACGTATATTCATAATGGAAAGGGCATGGCGTACCTTGCAATATACACCAGTTTTACTCTATATAGGCGTTGCTACGTATATTCATAATGGAAAGGGCATGGTGTACCTTGCAATATACACCAGTTTTACTCTATATAGGCGTTGCTACGTATATTCATAATGGAAAGGGCATGGTGGACCTTGCAATATACACCAGTTTTACTCTATATAGGCGTTGCTACGTATATTCATAATGGAAAGGGCATGGCGTACCTTGCAATATACACCAGTTTTACTCTATATAGGCGTTGATACGTATATTCATAATGGAAAGGGCATGGTGGACCTTGCAATATACACCAGTTTTACTCTATTGTGGCACCCAGGTTGCCATACTCAAGTTCCCAGTGAGGCATTTGTACTATGGAAAGAAACGAAAAGAAATGCATCATCCATTTGATTTCTCGTATGTGCAGAGGGGGAGGGTAAACATTCATTTCCAAAGCTCATTTCCAAAGCTAGGAATTCCAAAATTTTAATGGACAATAATAATTTTGTGTTTCAAAGTTTCATAGCAGAAAATTAATCATGCCAAAAAGGAAAGATTTATGGGGGAGGGGGTAGGGCAAACAAATAATCATAGACGGTAGGGTTTGTAATAAATACATAACAAACAGTGGGTGGGTGGAGGGGGTTATTCTGCATCCAATGATAACAACAGAGATTCAGGGAGGAAGGAAGTAAGGGGGTTTTACGTCGCTTTCAACAGCTTAGGTCAAATCGCGACGAGATAGAAACCCCGGAACTAAGAAGAAATACCCTTCTCTTTACAAATAGCTCCCACGGGTCTTTCGCTTGCTGAAGGACCATAAACAGCCCTCCACAATACCGCACATTTACATGACGGCGAGGCCAACCCTTGTCAGAGCGTAGCCTTGGACCTGTGAACTCACGCGTGGGAGCCAGGCATCGTAACCACTAGACCACGCCAAACCCCTCAGAGATTCAGGACCGTGTCACCTCCCCAACATTGATTTTTTTAATCCACCTAAAATGATTTTTAAAAGACCCCACACCGTTTTTTTTTCAAACGAATCCCATATAGATTGTGTGTTTTCCTTTTTTTTTGCGATTGCAAAATCGGCACGGTTGCCGAAAACATTGTGTGTTTGTATAATTTCGAAAATATTAAAGTAGACCTAATGGAAGAATTTTTACATTTGTTCTCTGTCATATATAGAAAGGATTTGCGATTGAGACAAAGGTAAGTTGGTTAAATTTACAATTTCTGGTGAGGCGTCTTTTTGGAGTGCCTACTAGGACAAAAACTCGATATGGCTTCTGGACGCTAGCCTCTACCATTTACCTACAGGCAAACTTGGTGCATACTGAATTCGGAAGCAATGCGCCTACTGTAACATGTCTCTAACTGAGCTCTGAAAAATATTTAGCCCGTCTCGTGCTATTTTTCTATTGATAATAATAAGGATCTCGCTTCATCCATGTAGTGGGTAGATTCCCGCATTTTAATAGTAGAACATTCATATTGGCTTCTGTATGTACGCAATGGTTGGCCACACTGCATCTCTGTTGTCATCGTTGGGTGCAAGGGAATCTCCACATTGTTTACTGTTTATCTACTGAAACACCCAACACTTACAAACCCCCCATCAATCTATCGATGTTTATCTTTAGGCAAGCGTGCATTGCAGGAGTCTACACCCATGGGGATGATGCGAGATCCCTATTAGTATTGATAGAATAGAGATTGCACAAGACAGGCTATCAGTTTTTTCAGCTATTAATTGATAGGATTCCCTTAAAAAATCAAAATCAAAATCGGGTTCCTTTGAAAAAAAATTGTAGGTGGTGTTCAGAAAACCAAAAAACATTGCATATATATGGGAATTCATATTAAAAATATTGGGATTGGGATTCAACATTGGCTGCCATCTTGAAATCCCTTTATTGCCATGGCACTGGTGCTGCGAGATAAATATTGACTCGTAACAGTTACAGTTAAATTATTATTTAAAAGAATTAGTAGAATCCCGATAGAGCCAAGTACAACATACAAATTGACCAATCTGTATTGGTATCCTTACAATCGTTTTCGTAACTGTCTTTGATAGTAGCGCGATCTTCATTAGGAGTTGCTCTAGTACCATGACAATCATGTACAATGATAAAAAGGCCGGAAAATCCAAGTACATGATCACCATTGAATCCCAGTCCACCTAAAATTGTTTTAGGAGTTAAAAACTAAATAGTGCATTTTCACATATCGTTATATTTGGCAGATAACATGGCAGAAAGTGATCAAGATGGAATTGGTTATATAACTAGAAATTGTCCGTGCTCTCACTAAAAAATTAAAAATGAGCCCTGGTCGTTTCAAATAGCGACTGAAACTGCTCCTAGTTCTAGCAGTATCTGTTTTCAAAAACTCGAAATTATTCTATTGCTCTATATAGATTTATTGAACCCCACAGTAATGGCTGAAATCATTATTACTTATAGGGATAATAAGCAGAAGTCTAATAGGTCTTAGGACGTTCATCGCGTTTATTAGGGGTAATGAGTGCTAAATGAGCAGAATATGCATTTACCAGGTGCACAGTGATGGTGTGTCTGGCAGGAAAAGGGGATGCTGCGGATAATTTTATGTCTAAAACACGGTTTACTTTTCAATTTCCTTCAAGAGGTGTTCAGAGGCGTAGTAAGTCTAGTAGTTGTGAATAGATAGTGCAACCCTCCGGTCAAATTGGCTACCTGCAAAATTGACCACTTCTTCAATCCCTGCTGTGGGAGAATGAATATATATATGTAGGATTATCATCATCTCCACTCTCAAACTAGCAGCTGATTGGGCAATTTCCTTGTTGTACTGTGCTGTATCAGGGTACTAACGTTGCTTTTTATTAATTGTCAATGTTAGTACCCCACTTATTGTAACGACCACCATCTGCCTCCTTTTGGACCCTAAAATATCATTGCGAACGTAACTACTTTCTCCCTCGAGAGAGGCCGCTTCTTTTGACAATGCAAATAAGATGGGAGAATTGCTCTTTGCACCGCTGCTAGAATTTTGGGGGGGGGCCTCTAAAACACTATTTGCGCTTTATATCCAAAATGGTGTATATTGGGAAATAAAGATGGCAGAAAGCAATTAAGATGGATTTCAGTTCATATATCTCACAATCAAGTGAGAAATCCTTGCCGTTCGCTCTTCGTCAGGTGTTTTCTCCGATTACAGTTGCAAGAACCTTGAGCCTAGAACTTGTGCTTATCATAATTCAAATTGGGGGGGGGGGGGGGGGGAGCTGATGGTGATTGCAAAATGTAATAAAAACGGATTATGGTTTGTTATTAAAGTGAGAAATCCTTGCCGTTTCCTCTGCTTTCCAACTGTAAATTCCCTAGTAGCTATTCCTGGCGATATGGGAATTCTTCCCTGTACAGGGTTTTAATCAAAGTAAAGTAAAAAACAATTCCTTCCTTCTGTGTCCTTAAATCATTTGTGTTGTATCATCAGGTCACCATCAGGAGCAGGTGGCAGTAGAGGAGGCAGAGGTGGAGGAGGCGGACGTGGCAGAGGTGGACATGGTAGAGGTGGCGGTGGACGTGGCAGAGGTGGCGGGGGACTTGGCAGAGGAGGCGGTGGACTTGGCAGAGGAGGCAGAGGTGGATGTGGCAGAGGTGGCTGTGGACGTGGCAGAGGTGGAGGAGGCAGAGGTGGACTTTGCCACACCAGCAGAAGCATCTTGCCCTACCTCTATGGGGGGGGGGGGGGGGGAGTCTTTCCAATGTTAGATTTTCATATTGGTTAAGATGCATGGCTACTAAGTGGGAGGTTGCAGGTTCTAGTCTCCTCTTGATTCCCAATAGAGGGTTGGTCTTGTTGAAAATTAGATTAGC
This sequence comes from Maea johnstoni, assembly GCA_963942565.1. Lineage (NCBI taxonomy): Eukaryota > Metazoa > Annelida > Polychaeta > Spionida > Magelonidae > Maea > Maea johnstoni. The sequence continues at coordinate 42,493,271 of OZ012695.1, read as the reverse complement.
AGCATTTTAAAGAGCTGCCTATGTTGCTTTTCCAACTGTAATTTCCTAGTAGCTATTCCTGGAGATATGGGAATTCTTCCCTGTACCAGGTTTTAATCAAAGTAAAGTAAAAAACAATTCCTTCCTTGTGTGTTCTTGTATCATTTGTGTTGTATTTTCAGGTCACCATCAGGAGGAGGAGGACGTGGCAGTGGAGGAGAAGCACGTGGCGGTGAAGGAGGAGGACGTGGCGGTGGAGGAGGAGGACGTAGCGGAATAGCTGCAGGATTCTCCGCCAATCAGTTTCAGCAGCAGCAGCAGACCCCTCTCTCACCTCGATATGGGAATTCTTCCCTGTACAGGGTTTTAATCAAAGTAAAGTAAAAAACAATTCCTTCCTTCTGTGTCCTTAAATCATTTGTGTTGTATCATCTTGCCCTACCTCTATGGTGGGGGGGGGGGGGGGGGGGGGGGAGTCTTTCCAATGTTAGATATTCATATTGGTTAAGATGCCTGGCTCCTAAGTGGGAGGTTGCAGGTTCTAATCTCCTCTTGATTCCCAATAGAGGGTTGGTCGTGTCACATTATAGATTTGCAGCATTTTGGAGAGCTGCCTATGTTGCTTTTCCAACTGTAAATTCCCTAGTAGCTATTCCTGGCGATATGGGAATTCTTCCCTGTACCAGGTTTTAATCAAAGTTAAGTAAAAACAATTCCTTCCTTCTGTGTTCTTATATCATTTGTGTTGTATTTTCAGGAGAGCCAGAGCTGCTGGTGGAGGAGCTGCTGGTGGAGGAGCTGCTGGTGGAGGAGGCGGCTGCGGCTGAGGAGGCGGCGGCGGCAGAGGAGGCGGTTAAGTAAAAAACAATTCCTTCCTTCTGTGTTCTAATATCATTTGTGTTGTATTTTCAGGAGAGCCGGAGCTGCTGGTGGAGGAGCTGCTGGTGGAGGAGCTGCTGGTGGAGGAGGCGGCGGCGGCTGAGGAGGCTGAGGCGGCAGCGGCAGAGCAGGCGGCGGCGGCTGAGCAGGCGGCGGCGGCTGAGGAGGCGGCGGCGGCTGAGGAGGCGGCGGCGGCTGAGCAGGCGGCGGCGGCTGAGGAGGCTGCGCAGCTGCTGGTGGAGGAGCTGCTGGTGGAGGAGCTGCTGGTGGAGGAGGAGGCAGCTGAGGAGGCTGCGGCTGCGGCGGCGGCGGCAGAGGAGGCGGTTAAGTAAAAAACAATTCCTTCCTTCTGTGTTCTTATATCATTTGTGTTGTATTTTCAGGAGAGCCGGAGCTGCTGGTGGAGGAGCTGCTGGTGGAGGAGGCGGCGGCGGCTGAGGAGGCTGAGGCGGCAGCGTCAGAGGAGGCGGCGGCGGCTGAGGAGGCGGCGGCGGCTGAGGAGTCGGCGGCGGCAGAGGAGGCGGCGGCTGAGGAGGCGGCGCCGGCAGAGTAGGCGGCGGCGGCTGAGGAGGCGGCGGCGGCTGAGGAGGCTGCGGCTGAGGCGGCGGCGGCAGAGGAGGCGGTTAAGTAAAAAACAATTCCTTCCTTCTGTGTTCTTATATCATTTGTGTTGTATTTTCAGGAGAGCCGGAGCTGCTGGTGGAGGAGCTGCTGGTGGAGGAGCTGCTGGTGGAGGAGGCGGCGGCGGCTGAGGCGGCAGCGGCAGAGGAGGCGGCGGCGGCTGAGGAGGCGGCGGCGGCTGAGGAGGCGGCGCCGGCAGAGTAGGCGGCGGCGGCTAAGGAGGCGGCGGCGGCTGAGGAGGCTGCGGCTGAGGCGGCGGCGGCAGAGGAGGCGGTTAAGTAAAAAACAATTCCTTCCTTCTGTGTTCTTATATCATTTGTGTTGTATTTTCAGGAGAGCCGGAGCTGCTGGTGGAGGAGCTGCTGGTGGAGGAGCTGCTGGTGGAGGAGGCGGCGGCGGCAGAGGAGGCGGCAGCGGCAGAGGAGGCGGCGGCGGCTGAGGAGGCGGCGGCGGCAGAGGAGGCTGCGGCTGAGGCGGCGGCGGCAGAGGAGGCGGTTAAGTAAAAAACAATTCCTTCCTTCTGTGTTCTTATATCATTTGTGTTGTATTTTCAGGAGAGCCGGAGCTGCTGGTGGAGGAGCTGCTGGTGGAGGAGCTGCTGGTGGAGGAGGCGGCGGCGGCTGAGGAGGCTGAGGCGGCAGCGGCAGAGCAGGCGGCGGCGGCTGAGGAGGCGGCGGCGGCTGAGGAGGCGGCGGCGGCTGAGGAGGCGGCGGCGGCTGAGGAGGCTGCGCAGCTGCTGGTGGAGGAGCTGCTGGTGGAGGAGCTGCTGGTGGAGGAGGAGGCGGCTGAGGAGGCTGCGGCTGCGGTGGCGGCGGCAGAGGAGGCGGTTAAGTAAAAAACAATTCCTTCCTTCTGTGTTCTTATATCATTTGTGTTGTATTTTCAGGAGAGCCGGAGCTGCTGGTGGAGGAGCTGCTGGTGGAGGAGCTGCTGGTGGAGGAGGCGGCGGCGGCTGAGGAGGCTGAGGCGGCAGCGTCAGAGGAGGCGGCTGAGGAGGCGGCGGCGGCTGAGGAGGCGGCGGCGGCAGAGGAGGCGGCGGCAGCTGAGGAGGCGGCAGCTGAGGCGGCGGCGGCTGAGGAGGCGGCGGCTGAGGAGGCGGCGGCGGCAGAGTAGGTGGCGGCGGCTGAGGAGGCGGCGGCGGCGGCTGAGGAGGCTGCGGCTGAGGCGGCGGCGGCCAAGGAGGCGGCGGCGGCCGAGGAGGCGGCGGCGGCCGAGGAGGCGGCGGCGGCCGAGGAGGCTGAGGCGGTGGCGGAGCTGCTGGTGGAGGAGGCGACGGCGGCGGCAGAAGAGGAGGCGGCGGCGGCGGCTGAGGCGGCGGCGTCTGAGGAGGCGGCGTCTGAGGAGGGTGACGCGGCAGAGGAGGCGGCGGCTGACGAGGAGGCGGCGGCGGACGAGGAGGCGGCGGTGGACGAGGCCCAGGAGGTGAGGGAGGTGCAGGAGGAGGTGGAGGCCATGATGGCCAGAAACCGCTGGGTTTTTCGCCCCTCTACGATACTGAAGCGTAAGGTAATTGTCATATATATATACTTTTTTACTATATGTAAGGCGGCGGCCGAGGAGGAGGCGGCGGCGGCTGAGGCGGCGGCGGCTGAGGCGGCGGCGTCTGAGGAGGCGGCGTCTGAGGAGGGTGACGCGGCAGAGGAGGCGGCGGCTGACGAGGAGGCGGCGGTGGACGAGGCCCAGGAGGTGAGGGAGGTGCAGGAGGAGGTGGAGGCCATGATGGCCAGAAACCGCTGGGTTTTTCGCCCCTCTACGATACTGAAGCGTAAGGTAATTGTCATATATCTATACTTTTTTACTATATGTAAGGCGGCGGCCGAGGAGGCGGCGGCAGCCGAGGAGGCTGAGGCGGTGGCGGAGCTGCTGGTGGAGGAGGCGACGGCGGCGGCAGAAGAGGAGGCGGCGGCGGCGGCTGAGGCGGCGGCGTCTGAGGAGGCGGCGTCTGAGGAGGGTGACGCGGCAGAGGAGGCGGCGGCTGACGAGGAGGCGGCGGCGGACGAGGAGGCGGCGGTGGACGAGGCCCAGGAGGTGAGGGAGGTGCAGGAGGAGGTGGAGGCCATGATGGCCAGAAACCGCTGGGTTTTTCGCCCCTCTACGATACTGAAGCGTAAGGTAATTGTCATATATATATACTTTTTTACTATATGTAAGGCGGCGCCGGCAGAGTAGGCGGCGGCGGCTGAGGAGGCAGAGGTGGACGTGGCAGAGGTGGCGGTGGACGTGGCAGAGGTGGAGGAGGCAGAGGTGGACTTTGCCACATCAGCAGAAGCATCTTGCCCTACCTCTATGGGGGGGGGGGGGGGGGAGTCTCTCCAATGTTAGATTTTCATATTGGTTAAGAGGCCTGGCTACTAAGTGGGAGGTTGCAGGTTCTAGTCTTGATTCCTAATAGAGGGTTGGTCTTGTCGAAAATTAGATTAGCAGCATTTTAAAGAGCTGCCTATGTTGCTTTTCCAACTGTAATTTCCCTAGTAGCAATTCCTGGAGATATGGGAATTCTTCCCTGTACCAGGTTTTAATCAAAGTAAAGTAAAAAACAATTCCTTCCTTGTGTGTTCTTATATCATTTGTGTTGTATTTTCAGGCGTGGCTTGGCAGGAATACGTCGCGGGACAAGTGGAGGTTGTGGCAGGACAGGAGCGAGTGGCAAGACAAGAGGAGGTTGTGGCAGGACAGGAGGGCGTGGCGGGACAAGAAGAGGGCGTAGCGGGACAAGAAGAGGGCGTAGCGGGACAAGAAGTGTATTCGCTTGCCTTTTGTTATCTTTTGTGGGACGCCACAATACACGTATAATTGTCTGATTCTACCGTTCACATCACTGGGGATGAAAAGTAGCCATTGTCGCACTCGCGCGCATAGACTAGCGCCAGTCTCACTTCGCGTCATGGACCATCTTGGATAATAACGTCATCCGTGTCCTCGATTCCCGGCTCCGCGTAGTTAAGTCTTTGCTCAGAATGTGGGTCATCTTGTATTTTACGACCTCAATTCTGGTAGCAATTCTGGTACGTACCATGGTGCGGGTGTGAACAAAAAAAATGCATTTTTTTTTTAAATGCAATTTTTTTTCTCCACCGTTTTTCCAAAAACAGCTGAAAAAATTTTGAATTCTTTTTCTCCACCGTTTTTCCAAAACAGCAAAAAATATATAAACATTTTTATCGCCTATTTTTGTGCAAACTGGTTATCTGTTTCCCTTAACCACTTCCAGGGGAGCACTCATTATTTGATTTTGATGGTATTTGCCACTATTTGGTGACCAATATGGCAAGTAAAAGTGGACAAAAAAGACATTTTTGAATATTCCTAGTTAATATTGAATATTCATAAATGAATAACTAATATTCATTATTCATTATGCAGTCGTGGACAGACTTGGCACTACGAGCGAGCGGCGGCATGTATCAAGCTCTCCCATGTGCCGAGTGGAGAGACTTGAATTGTTGTAATAAAACAAAATGTAATGGTAGTAATGTCAGCCAAAATTAATTGCAAAGTTACAAGCCATGTTCAATACCGGTACAGCAAATGAAACTTCATCAGGTTCAAACATATTAGGAATCAGGGTAATTGGTGGCATGAGATATGGACAGCCAGCCCATAAGAGTTCAGGGTAATAGGATAAAACAGGTAGCCAGCCAATAGGGTAATAGGATGATATACTGGTATGTGATGCAGGTACCCAGTCTACAAGATTTAAAGGCAATAGTGGGAATGGCATAGTATTACCAAGCCTATAAACGATCAGGGTAATGGATTGCATGGAATACTGATATCAAACATATTAGGGATATGGATAATACGTGGAATAGGACACAGGTAGCCAAGCTATGGGAGCTGAAGGTTATAGATTCATAGCTATTATGAGTTTCCCGGGACAGAGGGTCAGAACACGGAAAATAAACATGTACCCAGCCTGTACGTTTTCAGGCTAATAGCTATGATGAGATATGGATCAGGGTAATGGTTAGAGTAAGATGTATATAAAATAGACAACAGAGACACCCCCTTATATTCCAATCCGACAATACCGAACCATATAATCAACCCTTTTCAATAGATGAGCTCAGGACTGCGCTTGGCAAAGCCCATGACACAGCTCCTGGTCCAGATCAAATACATTATCAGATTTTGAAGCATCTTCCTGAAGCTTCTCTCCAGTGCCTTTTAAAGGTTTTTAATAATATTTTGGAAAACTGAAGAGTTTCCCCCGTCCAGGAGAGAAGCCATCATCATACCCATTGCCAAGCCAGGCAAAGACTCCAAAGATCCAAACAATTACCGCCCAATAGCTTTGACCAGTTATGTATGTAAGACCATGGAATGAATGAATGAATGAATGTTGGCTTAAAGGCACATCCGCACTCAAAGGCCATTTAGAGCCATAAAACTTGTGTAAAACAATGGTCCTTTGTTATTGTTGAAACAATTGAACAAATGATCAATGATCGTCTTGTTTTGGTATTTTGAATCTTCTTCACTCATTACAGAAGCCCCAAGTGGCTTCTGTTAAATACGAAGCACAATAGATTGTCTTGTGTGATTTGAAACATTTGTAATTGAGGGATTTTTAAATAGGGAACATGTGGTGTCTATCTTTTTCGACCTTGAAAAGGCATATGAGACCACTTGGAAATATGGAATTATGAATAATATACATGATATGGACCTTAGGGTACGTTTGGCCCTTTTTAATCAATCCTTTTCATCTGAAAGGAAATTTCGAGTCAGAGTAGGGACATCCCTCTCTGACATTTATGATCACGAAATGATGTGTTGACAAGTCTCTATTTGTGGATGACTTTGGTGTCTCCTATCGTTCCAAACACATGCGACCATAGCAAGGCAGCTCCAACTCCATTTGAATAGAATTGAAGATTGGGCTGACAAAAATGGTTTTAAATTCCCACAATCAAAGACTGTCTGCGTCAGTCTCTCTCTATCTACACCTTCTTGGGTAGTTTTCTAAACCAAAACTATTTAGTTGGCAATCAAATGATTGCTTAAAGGCACATTTGCATACAAAGGCCATTTAGTGCCATAATATTTGTGTAAAACAATGGTCCTCTGTTATTGTTGTTTTGCAATCCGTAAAACAGACCAATCTCATGTAAATAAGATGAAATGCTGTCTGGAGGAACCTTTTCAAAGAGTTCCCTAAAGCTATTTACACTAAAATGTCTATTTCTGGATTCTATAAAATCAGCACACTCAAATAAAATATCCTTGACAGTCAATTGACAATCACACGCTGTACATTGGGGAGGATCTTCCCCTTTCAAAAGGAAGCAGCGAGTCAAATGAGTGTCACCAATTCGAACTCTTGCCAAAACACTCTCCTCACGCCTAATGATTCTAGAACCTCCAGGCTAAAGACCCAACTGTGGATGAATCTCATGTAGTTTGTTGTTTGCTGTCACATCCCACTGAGACTGCCATTTGCGTTTTAAAAGAGAATTGATGTGTTTTCTAAAATCACCACAAGGAATTGGAACATTTGTGACTCTTCCCGAAAGACCAGCTTTGGCAGCAGTGTCTGCCTTTTCATTACCTATGGTGCCAACATGACTTGGAATCCAGTAAAATAATATTACTGTACTAGCCAATGGAGGCATTCCAGTATGTAGAGGACGAAAGGATGTGTCCAGTCTTGGCCCGAAATGGCCTGAAGAGCAGACTTTGAATCTGAGAAAATGATAAAATTACTTTTAGAGAGATTCCGCTATGTCATAAACGCCTCCGCGAATGGCTAAGCTTGTACGGAGCCGTAGGCGGAGGCGGGTGGGTACAAATATAATTCCGCTTCTACGGGACTACGGCTACGCCGTAACTGATTAAAGAAATCAAGTGGCGATCATCTCTGCCAAACGGAGCCTATTTTTATATTTGAAATTTCTATATCAAAACCGGCGAATTTTTTAAAACCGCTTGGTCAATGTTGAGTTAACATATTTAACTCAATGTTGCAATCAATGTTTTTGTGGATTATCAATTCAATATTCCACATTTATTCAAATAGCTGCGCCGTTTTGGACTTACGGCCTACAGCGTGTCTCAGCCGGTTCATGACATCGGCTCCGCGGCAGGCTACACGCAAAGTGATGACGATGCATCACTTTGCGTGACGTGGATAGCGGGATTGCGGGATTGCCTATTATCATCATCTGACGTCTCCACCCTATCAAGAGCAAGGTACAGAGCATGCAACTCTGCAGAGAATATAGAAGACTTGTCTGGAAGACGTTCAATGGAAGAATAGTTATCTATGACTGCTGCTGCTGCAGCCTTGTCATCTGAAACAGAGCCATCAGTGTAGATAAAATCAGTCTCGAAAGACATCCTTTACCTCATTATGTAGGCTCAAGTACTTTGAAGGATCCATTTGATCCTTCTTGGCATACGAAAGAGTGAGGTTGACCATAGCAGTTGGATATGTCCATGGAGGATTCTCAGGAAATTCAAACTTTGCGATGATGTCAGGATCAAAGTGCAATTCTTCCAATGACTCCTTGATACGAATACCAAAAGTTGGAATGACTCTTGGTTTTCTAGCAAAAAGGTCCACATACCGAGGGTTAAAAACAGTATCATAAACAGGGTTGTTCGGATTGGTAGCTATTTTAGTTGAAAATTGATGAGCAAGCTTTTCTCTTCTGAGGTGAAGAGGGAGCTCATTCGCCTCAACACAAAGACTCTGTGTAGGAGAGGTTCTAAAGGCTCCAAGAGAAAGCCTCAAACCTTGGTTTTGAATAGGATCCAGCAAGGAGATATAAGATGCTGCTCCGTAAATAAAACATCCATAGTCTAGCTTTAAGGGCTCTATACAGTCGTAAAAGAACTGTACAATCCCCATCCCAGTCAGTGTTGGAAACTACTCTCAACAAATTAAAAGCCTTGACACACTTTTTCTTCAGGCCTTTGATATGAGATAGAACTGTCAATTTTGAATTGAGTAAAATGCCAAGTAACTTTGTTTTCTTTTTTACAGGAATGGGGTTATCATAAAGTGCTAAGAAGGGATCTGGATGAAGACCCCTTCTTCGACAAAAATGGACAGAAACAGTCTTTGATTGGGAGAATTTACAACCATTATTATCAGCCCAATCTTATATTCTATTTAGATGAAGTTGGAGCTGCCTTTCTATAGCGTGCATGGGATTTGATCGAAAAAAAAAATGGTTAAAAAGGGGCAAACGTTCCCTGAGGTCCATATCATGTAAGTCTTTCATAATTCCATATTTCCAATTGGCGTCATATGCCTTTTCAAGGTCGAAAAAGATAGACACCACATGTTCCCTATTCAAAAGTCTCTCTCTTACAAAACTGTCAAATCGCACAAGATGATCCATTGTGCATCGTGTTTTCTGGAAGCCACTTTGGGCTTGAATTGAAGGATATTGCCTCCCCAAGTCTTCATGCATTTTGCCCCTCCAAAATAATACCATATACATTTACTTCCCTTTGCAGCATTTTGTCAATCCTCTGTTCCCGATACGATCTGCCGTACTGGTCGATATCCAGATAGGGCCCCGTTGAAAGAGGTACTGGGAGGTCAGTACAATTACAGAGAAGGGGGAAGGCAAGTGTTGTGGCAGGGCACTTAAGGCAGCAGGAGGAGTAGAAATTGTCAGTGTAGTAAGGATCCGTGCGACCAAAAAGTGAGTGGCGGGCGCACGGATACAAGCCAAATGTACAGTTGGAAGGTGCCTGGATAGGGCACTGATCAACACATGCAGACTTGTGAAAGGGCAGATTGAAGGTGAATGGTTGGGAGTTGCATAAAGTGATAGTCATGTGCAGCAAGTGTGCATGCAAGTGACAATACCAACATCATAGGGAACTTAAGGGAACATTTCCTTCATCAACAAATATAAATTAATACTTACACCTATTCAACTTCACATATCTCAAATTTTATGTGAAGGCTAGGCATTACTTACATGCATTAAACTATATATTTCCTTAAAACTTTACAGCTGTGGAAATGTTTATTATAAATCTAAGATAAAAGATCGTTTTTAGTCAAGGCCCAACATAAAGTCATCCGCCCTTATAGCAAATGGCAATACAGACAGACTTCCTTTCTGGGATCAGCGGTTTACACCAACAATTTATTTTAGTAGAATAAAGTAAAAAGAATAACAGAAATAAAGCTACTGTTATTTTGAGTAAGAAATATTTCTAAGTGCCACACTAAGCAGTGGGTACTACAGTGTCCTTAGTGACAGGAAGTTACAATTGCAATTTGAATCACCTTGGGTTTCAATGACCTAGATCATTCATGGAAATGATGATACCCCTTAGTATTGAAGTCTACCAGTTCCAACTGGAAGTCCACCTATTCTTATTTATATCTTATGATAACTATTTGTCACAAACATATAGTTAGAAATAAGCTGGAATGTATGTTGAGAAAGTTATATTGGGAAATCATTGTTTGTAGGAGACCATCTAGTCATTTTAGTATTTAAAAAAAATATATGACAAAGGGATCATTACAAAGTCACCATGATTATAGCATAACCTCTGAAATGTGATGTTTGATGATATTCTTTAAAAGGTGAATAATAAGGCTGTTAAACAGAGCTTGCAGGTAGCCTTTACAGTTTTAAGTAGAACCATTCTGAGAAATAACTCAAATATTTTAGGGATGTCCTTAGGGGTGATTTCAGAAGGTTAGGGTGTCCAAATGATTCCCAGACACCCTGCTGTCTTAAACCCTACCTTATAGCCTCAAAATCAAGAGATTTGGTACCTGAAACCCATACCAGCAGGTATAGCAGGGATGAGGTAATGATAATTACTTTTTAGGATTCCGGTCAATGGCTAGGATGAGATAAAGGTACCAAGCTGATTAGGGATATGGATAATGGTTCGAATGAGGCATATGTACCCAGCTTTTAAGGATTGGTGGTATTAGATTGGATTATATACAGGTATCACACCTCTTAGTAGGGTTAACCCTGGAAAAGAGAGAAGGGATAAGATACAGGTATCCATCTTTATGCTTCTTAGGAGGGTTGCGTTGAGTTCAATTTTTGGTACAGCTTGATATTCAGACAATGCAGTTTGAATGCTTCACGCCAACCTAAAGGCTGTTTTTTTCACCTCAAATAGCTAGTATGGGAGGTAGGGGGGGGGGGGGGGATACAGGTGTCCATTGTTGTCTATTCAGGCATATTAGAGGAACTATTGAGTGTGTTTGATAATCAGGTGTTATGGTTTGAATGCTCCCTGTCAACAATTTGTGTTGGTCTTTGTGAGTTACAGTTACGATTTATGGCACAAAACTGTCCTATGGGGCACAAAATGTCCTATGCTTTCCTTCTGATAATGGATGGGGCTCCCTCACATATGTCCAGTGGTCAAAATCATTAAACAAGAAGAATGCAAACAACAGGAAAACAGCATCATGTCACAATAATTTAGATTTAAAGCAGATTTTGGTAAAATTCAATAGTCCCAGGCAACTGGGCTACCAGGTTGATAAGCCCCAGTAGGTTAAGGCCCAACAGCAGTCTATCCTGATCTTCTGACCATGTTAAAACCACACACCGGCATTGACATACTTCAATTATTGTAGTATAACTACATTTTGAGACCTTTGGCCTTCCAGATTACCTTCTAAATAGGGTTGAACTGAAATAAAACAATTGATAAGCATCCAGCTATGACTATTTTCAACTATAGAACACCTACAGTCTCACATAATAGCTTTAAACGTATTTTCAGTAGTCATATTGTTATTCAAACTGATTTCTAGCCTAAAACTGGACTTTTAGCAGATTTTGGTAAAATTTGGTTGTCCCGGGCAACTGGGCAATCCATTTTTTTCAGCCCAATCAGTCTTTGTCATTTTCAAACTATTTCCAGTACCAAACATGTGTTAAAGGAACATCTTGGATTTAAAAAAATATTTTTTAGTATTTTATGCTATTTTTCGGTTATTTTTTCAACATAGGGGTAGGGGAAAAGAAAGTCCTGTAAAATCACGCTCGAACAACCAATGGAGCTCATCTTTGTTTTATTATGCAGATAAGGTTGCTTGTAATTTAGGTATATAATATGGGGTGGTTTTGTACTCATTTGACTACTAAAAACTTAAAGTTTGTGAAAACTTTCAAAAAAACTGCAAAAAAGCGACGTTTTTCCATCAAAAACACTTATTTTCTCCAAAATTATCGCACCTAACCCAAATGTCTCTTTACAATAATTCTGCCAGTGGTATTTAGAATTGTCATACACAATTTGGTGTAGCTAGGGTTCTTATAATTGATTCTGTGATAGATTTAGTATTTTGTGATTTTTCACAGTCCGAGGCTGAGGTAGCAGACTTTGACAGGGCCTACCGGCCACACCCACCACTGGCCAGATCTTAGACAACCTGATTCTGGCAGCTCAGGCACCTAGGTTTCTAAAAATATAGGTCCGGAAAATTCCCTAGGGGGGGGGGGGGGGGGGGGAGGGTTTACCCCAGTAGCCCATGGTCTATAAGAGGATACAGTGTCATCTAGACGATAGCGACGCCAAGAGGTTAATGTGAGAACTAATTTCTTGCAGATATATTTCTGCCCCAATATTTAGAAAGCTGGGAAAATGCCTGTTCTGGTTATACATACATAAGCGGTGAATTTTGACTGGGATTTGATGTTTACTACCAATCAAGCTGTGGGTCAGTAGAGAACGGCAAAAACGCAGTCTGTATGTAAGAAATATTGGGTTACGGAAATAGAGCAAGTTAGGTCTTTGGTGATTCGACAACTTTAAAACTACAAATGCGACTTACATATGTTGAGAAGATAGGTTGCTAAGAGATTCTGATTTTTGATTTTGCTTTAAGGGGCAGCGCGGACGCTTATATATCGTAGAGCGGATCCGCATATTGAGAAACTGTGCGTCTTCAAGCAACTCTCAATACACAATCCCCTGCCTCCGACATCAGCCTACTGACTAGAAATGGATCATTATGCTAGCATATCAAATGTTCAATACCACATAACCCCTTTTAACATCAACTTTAACTATAATGAGATGAATCATGTTTTCAGTCAATTTCTTTCTTGTGTATAAAGGTGAAAAATTCTTAGATAAAACCATTCGGGGCAGTGGCAAGTAGTCATACTTCGCAATGGAATACCGTTAGGTGGGGGCGCCTGGCGAGGAAATGATGAACTAATACAGGGCTCAACATTAACTTTCGAAGGTACCTGAAGAGCAGGGCTTGTTTGCTTAAATTTCAACCTGGAGAAATTATTATATAATAATCTGATATAATATTATACTACAATTGTATAAGACTACAAAAATGCGTGGGTAACCCCTCACAATGCCGCACATTTTTATAACCCCAAAGCGGAGACTCGAACCTATAGGCCTTGTACAACAGGGGCGGGTTATCAATAGAGGTTTGCATTAATTGATTCCATTGGATCATTTATGGGTGGATTGTTGATCAAGGAATTTCTGATTTGTTTTGATAGTCATTTTTTTCGTTCACGAGTGTGAGGAAGCGGGACATACCTGGTAAAAAACGAGGATGACGTGTGTGTGTAGGGGTGGGGGGGGGGGGGGGGGGGGGGGGGGGTTGTGATAAAAGGAGGGGTAGTATAGCCATAAAAATATGATAGTTGGGGTTGAGATGGTTAAGAAACAGTGAAGTGACAGATAAGATGGGTAAGGACCAACCTCAACTACTTTCTAACATTAGTGTATGTCATGAGCTGTGGTCACAGGTGTGAGACTATGCGAGCCCTCCACATTCAATTATTCTGATATCGAGTATTCTGATTGCTGACTGTACCTGCACCTTGGGCACATGAAGGGACAGAAATGCCACTGTCTGTCTGAATCGAAGACTGACTCGATGCATAAATGCCTACAAATCGTGTTTCTTCCCCTGTGTTTTGCGTTCTTCGTGTCGTTTCTTTTCCCTTTAACCACGATGTTTAGCTGTGACATTTACTTATAAATAGGATGTTGCTTTTTGTGATTAACCTTCTCCGAACGCTAATTTATGACTAGACGCGAGGTTCCGGAACCCGCCGATAGGCGGCTTCAAACACGTCGAATGCCTTTGTGGAACGCCTTGGATTGTTTCATTACAGAAAACTTGGTTCTTCCAGTTACGTATGATAGCGTCCACTCTGTTTTGGTCAAACAGCATGGATACATTCAATGGACTAATTTTACTAAGAATACACTTTTAGGAAATTAAATAACCTTTTTTAAATCAGTGAAATTAGCGATTTTACAGTTTTGATGACATCACAAGTAATTGGAAGCTAATTATAGAACGCGACGGTGGCGACGCGTAGCTATAGCGGCGTTCATTTACACTACAGACCTGTAGTGTAAATGAACGCCGAGCACGAACACGTTACAGTCAACCTCCCCCCCCCCCCCCCCCCCCCCCCCCCACCCCCTACTACACCCATTCTACTGCCGACACATGGCATCCAACCCTAGTTCCGAAAAACTCTGGGTGTTTTTATATTATACAAATATGCCATGCCAGTGTGGGTATCCTGATGGAATGTCTCCCAGAGCGAGGATGGTTTTCCCGATGGTCTTTCTCCGCCCTCGGGAAAATTCCATCAGGATACCCACACTGGGATGGCATATTTGTATAATGTCGCGTCTATAAAACGCACCCATATATAAGAGGCACCCCTTGTTCAGACCTTTAAAATGAGGTATCGACCTGAGTTTCATGTAGAGTGCGCACCCCTAGGTATTCATGGGTATCAATAGATTATTTGGATTATGAAAAAATATCTTACGGACGGAATAACGGGACGATATCCACATCAATGAAATACATCATTTTCCTGACTAGCTACAGTCACTATCTTCTTTCTAGGCAACACCATTTAGATAACACAGGGAAAACCTAACATGCATATTAGTTATCAAATATATCTTAACCCTTTTAACTCAATATTCATTTGATTTTTCTTTATTTTCATGCTTGCATAGCATCATGGCATCCTTTATAATGTATTTGTACCTGGAAATAAACAATTACAAACTATTTTTTCATTGTAAAGAGACATTTATTCAAAAGATTTACATATCCATTCAATATATTCGGTAATCAGATTCATCGGTTAGCATTTCTACTTGGTTCCCACGATAGAAACATTTGCAGGTCTGCTTCAATATGAATGCACGCCAAATATATGGAGGTATTGAACATGAACACCACAGTACATAAAAGATAAGCTGGAGTATTTTAATTTTATTTATTCCATAAGTCCATGCCTAAGTGAAATAATATAATACATACAGTGAAAAACAGAGGCTGCCTCCTCTTGTTAGAGGCTGATTTTCTCTTTTAATCTTAAGCTTACGAATCTTAAACTGAACTGTAAAATAGGTCCCTAGCTTTATCCATATTAACCCCAATGGTGCTGATGGCTAATTTGACCAATACAAAATGATGCAAAAGACCTGAAAAATGACTAAAACCCTGGCACATGGGTACTTGTCTGAGTGCTCTGCAAGAGCTTTCAAATGAATACCAACATGATAGGGTTTAGATGTTTTTCAAAAATCTTTGTGCTTTGGATGGAATGGATGGATTTAACCCTTCCAATGCTGAGGCTACTTTCACCCAGAGCGCAAGGACTCAAAGACTTTTGAAAATCATCGAAACCCTGTCATGTTGGTATTCATTGAATAGCTCTCGTTGAGTACTCTCAGATGAGTACCCATGTGCCAGGGTTCAATCCATTTTTCAGGGTTTTTTTGCATCCTTTTTAAATGACCAAATTAGCCAGCAGCAGCAAAAGGGTTAACACTCTCTAATTTGAGCAAGTCAATCACCCTATTCACCATCAAGTGTCCATATAATACCTATTAAAATCATTGAATATGTGCACTTGCTCAGGTGAGAAATCTTGGCGGGCGAATCAGAGCCAGTTCTGCATCTCAATATCGAAGTACATAAACCTATCTTACCCCATTCATGCTTAACCCTTCTAATGCTAAGGCTACTTTTGTCCAAAGCACAAGGATGCAACGATTTTTGAAAAGCTTCTGAACCCTGTCATATTGGAATTCATTGGAAAGCCCTCGCTGAGTACTCTCAGATAAGTACCCATTTGCCAGGGTTTCAGTCATTTTTCAGGGTTTTTGCATCATTTTGGATTGGCCAAATTAGCCACCAGCAGCGTAAGGGTTAAGTACATAGAACTCATCTCAACCCATCCATGCTTAGAAGTCACTCTAGAAATTGCCTTAACCACTGATACTTTTGGCAGTAATTTCAAAAAGTTAGAACGAGTCTACAAAATAATTGAAAGCGGATTCGTTTTGAGTTCTGAATAACATTTCTCCTTCAGATATTTTGTTTCAAGTTATGCTTTAACATGGAAGATTTTGACGAATCAGTGAAACAGTTTTTGACCACTGCAAGCACTGATTTAATGGATAGACATTTCTCCTGATGACTTGATTGCGACAGAGTTGCCAGTGACTTGGCGTTACTCAGCTGTTTTATCTGGGTTCTCTGATTTTTCCATCATGAACGGCCGGCTGGTCAGTAATTAGACTTGATATGGCAAAAATATGACCATAATGAAAATTCCATTACATTCCCCACATGGCATTGCATTTCCTTTTTCCACGAACAATTTGTCTTCAAATATTTAAAAGGGAAGAAAAAACATCCATCCTCAATTGCTTGAGGCAATTTTTAAGAATCTACATTACTTTTGAAAAATAAATTAGAAATAAAACATGAATTCATAAAACATCTACAAAAATGTTGTTCTTTAAGTAATGATTGACATTTCTATATCCAATACTTCCTATTAAATGCTTTGGTTTAAAAGATCACAAAGACGTCAGGCCTCCATAGGCACCATAGGCACTTATAAGTGTATCAGTGGGCAAAATCAAACTAACTTTTTCTACAAAGACAAGGAGTGAATTACAAGCAGGGCTCGAAATTGGGGGTGTCGGGAGTCCAGGGCCCTTAAGTATAAAGCTCTATGTAGTGCTTGCGATGTGCTTGTGGTTTGAAAGTCCATTGTTCTCCCTTTGTATTCCTAACCACAAGCACCTCGCAAGCACTATGTAAAAATAGGGCCCCAGGGCTGCCTTGAATTCTCCTGCAGTTACCTCAAATTTCTGCAGGGAGCCAAAAGATGTACCGGTTCCTATAAAACAATACCATAAGTTAGATTTTGAAGATACAATCGGGCTTACTGGAAAAAAAACACTCAATTTCGAGCCCTAATAAGGAATGAAAATTACAATTCACGAAAACAATATTACCAATTAAAGATTAGATCATAGTCAAACTCGAACTTTGGACAAGTCAGGTAACACGAAACAAGATTTCTCAGCCATATGTTTTGATTTCTATTGAATATCATAATGCTCATAGTGGCCAAAAAGCAGCCGGACAATTTTCATGAAATCATGGAGGCAAAAGCAAAGTAGCGAAAATATTTGATGGAGAAATGTTATTCAGAAGATTACCATCAACTCTCCTTCAAATATTTTGTCAAATCATTCTTAATTCAGAAGATATTGTAAAAAGTAAAAAGTATCATTGATCCGGACGACACTAGCGATCCTCCTTAGAATGAATGGGTAAAACCAGGCATGCTGGTAGATCTCCTGAACAAATGTCAAGTGCAAATATGATGCTTTGATAAATGACTTAGGAATAACCCTATAAATCACTAATTATCTGAAAGAGAGTTGTTGACTCTGTGCCAATACACATTTCTACTTCAAATATAAAATGTAATATGCCAGGGCACGACGTTAACTTTTGCAGCGACTTGCCCCATAGGGCAAGTGAGATTCAATTTTCACTTGCCCTATACCAACTTTCACTTACCCTTGAAAAAATTGTATATAATAATTTTATGATATTTTATTTAAAACCAAGTAGAACATGGTTCTGGCATGTGAAAGCACATTTTCTAGGACAAGCTTGGATGGCAGACCACAAAAGTAAACCTGAAATATACAAAATGTTCTTTCCCAGTGGGGAAAGCAAGATGCAGTTTTCACTTGCCCCACAGCTATAATTTACAAATTCTACTTGCCCGGGGCAATGGGGCAAGCACCAATGTCGAGCCCTGATTATGCTTTTATCAGGAAAGCATTTTCAAAATAGTCCGGGCATTTCAGGCACTGCGGCCATAAATGGATAAACCCATTCATGCATGGAGATCTAATTGACAAGTGTCGTCTGGACCAGTCATAATTGTAGGAATAACTCTCTTATGAAGCATAAGTATGCAAAATATTTTAGCCAGAGTTGTAGATAGAGACACGATGAACAAATCTCCTTCAAATATTGTCTAAATATTTCTTTTGCTAATGAGATAAAACCAAAACAAATCAGGGCACTTCGGGCACTGCAGGCATAAATGGGTTAACCCATTCACACTCAGACGTACTCAGGAGAGTATAGTCTGCTACTCTTATACTTTTGGAAATAACTTGGGAATAAAGGGAAAATTCACAAGATATTTGAAGGAGAGTTGTTGGTTAGCTTCTGATCAACATTTCTCCTTCAAATGTTTTTTTCTGAAAATGCTTTCGTAAGTGAAATATTTCCAATATTGTCCGGCCTGTGTTGGCCGCTCTGAGTGTTAATGCGTTAAGAAAATGTATTCCTTCATTTAAGCGCATGTGCGGGTAACAGGTTAGGAAAATTCTGCTAGAAGGGGTATTGGCAATCTTCCATATAGTCTCACCCCACATCCTCTACCAGCTTGAACCCTTGTATGCTACGAGCTTGAACGTGCTCTTTTGACTTTTGTTGCACCATGCATGCTTGGACGCTTGTACGCTACGAGCTTGAACATGCTCTTTTGACTTTTGTTGCACCATGCATGCTTGGACGCTTGTACGCTACAAGCTTGAACATGCTCTTTTGACTTTTGTTGCACCATGCATGCTTGGACGCTTGTACGCTACGAGCTTGAACATGCTCTTTTGACTTTTGTTGCACCATGCATGCTTGGACGCATGTACGCTATGAGCTTGAACGTGCTCTTTTGACTTTTGTTACACCATGCATGCTTGAACGCTTAAGCGATTGCGTATCTTGGACCGATAGCGCCAAGTGTTCCAGTGCTTGAAAATATGATCAAGATACGGCCTATAGCAGTGAAAGTATGATCAATGTGCTGTTTTTGCGGTCACACTTGTAAAGATAAGGAAACATTTATGTTTGTGGAAGCATGTTGAAGAGGTTCAGATGGCCAGAAAATAAGGTCTACTTGCTTGCCGCTCCCAAAATTCTTTGGAAAAAAAGGGGGGGTTCTTATGACTCTCTCATCCAGCCTGCGTTTCTATTTCCTATGTGAGCATCGCATATCACTGTTTTAACTTTGCGGAACCGAAGAGGAAGAGCAGTATCCGGTCGATGACCACGGACGCCAGCATGTCGGCCGCTAACACTTGCAGGACCACATTACGGAACTGGAAGAGAAAAACAAACGAGCCCAATAAGTTAACCCATTTACAGCATGTCGACCGCTAACACTTGCGGGACCACATTACTGAACTGGAAGAGAAAAACAAACAAGCCCAATAAGTTAAGCCATTTACAGCATGTCGGCCGCTAACACTTGCAGGACCACATTACGGAACTGGAAGAGAAAAACAAACAAGCCCAATAAGTTAACCCATTTACAGCATGTCGACCGCTAACACTTGCAGGACCACATTACGGAACTGGAAGAGAAAAACAAACAAGCCCAATAAGTTAACCCATTTACAGCATGTCGACCGCTAACACTTGCAGGACCACATTACGGAACTGGAAGAGAAAAACAAACGAGCCCAATAAGTTAACCCATTTACAGCATGTCGACCGCTAACACTTGCGGGACCACATTACTGAACTGGAAGAGAAAAACAAACAAGCCCAATAAGTTAAGCCATTTACAGCATGTCGGCCGCTAACACTTGCAGGACCACATTACGGAACTGGAAGAGAAAAACAAACAAGCCCAATAAGTTAACCCATTTACAATCAGAGCCGCAAAAACGGGCCTGACAATTTTGAAAATACTTTGTATGCTAAAGCATTTTCTGGAAGACATTTGAAGCAGAATTGTTGATCAGATGCCATACAACAACTCTCCTTCAAATATCTCGTGAAAATTTGCTTTATTACTAAGTTATTTTCATAGATAGGAAAATAGCAGAGTGTGAATGGAGTGTGAATGGGTTAAATGTACACATAGCCCATCTAATGCTGAGGCTACTTTCGTCCATAGCACAAAGATGCAAACATTTTTGAAAAACATTCTAACCCTGTCATGTTGGTATTCATTGGAAAACTCTCGCCGAGTACTCTCATATGAGTACCCATATCCCAGGGTTTCAGTAATATTTCAGTTTTCTTTCATCGTTTTGTTTTGGCCAAATTAGCCACCAGCAGCATAAGGGTTAAAACATACTCTCAAAATTAGATTTAACAAGGATTTGGGGTAGTTATCATTTATTGATTTTATTGACTGTTTCTCTGCTGTGCTTTTTATTAAATCACTTAGCCTATACAAAGTATTTGTTGACTGAACGGTCTTCTGATGGGGAATAAATTACTATTATAATTGCAAAAGTACCCTCCCTGCAGGGTGTAAGATGTGAGGCTAAACCTGGAAAAAACTATAAACATGTCATAGTGTTGCTAAATTTCAAACAACAT
>OZ012695.1:42455607-42465607 GCA_963942565.1 Maea johnstoni | reverse complement strand
ATGTCGTCACCAGCGTACAGCGACCCTGCTTGATGATGTGACAGACTGAAGAGAAGCAAGTAGACAGTGTATATGTATGTATGTATGTCGTCACCAGCGTACAGCGACCCTGCTTGATGATGTGACAGACTGAAGAGAAGCAAGTAGACAGTGTATATGTATGTATGTATGTCGTCACCAGCGTACAGCGACCCTGCTTGATGATGTGACAGACTGAAGAGAAGCAAGTAGACAGTGTATATGTATGTATGTATGTCGTCACGAGTGTACAGCGACCCTGCTTGATGATGTGACAGACTGAAGAGAAGCAAGTAGACAGTGTATATGTATGTATGTATGTCGTCACCAGCGTACAGCGACCCTGCTTGATGATGTGACAGACTGAAGAGAAGCAAGTAGACAGTGTATATGTATGTATGTATGTCGTCACGAGTGTACAGCGACCCTGCTTGATGATGTGACAGACTGAAGAGAAGCAAGTAGACAGTGTATATGTATGTATGTATGTCGTCACGAGTGTACAGCGACCCTGCTTGATGATGTGACAGACTGAAGAGAAGCAAGTAGACAGTGTATATGTATGTATGTATGTCGTCACGAGTGTACAGCGACCCTGCTTGATGATGTGACAGACTGAAGAGAAGCAAGTAGACAGTGTATATGTATGTATGTATGTCGTCACGAGTGTACAGCGACCCTGCTTGATGATGTGACAGACTGAAGAGAAGCAAGTAGACAGTGTATATGTATGTATGTATGTCGTCACCAGCGTACAGCGACCCTGCTTGATGATGTGACAGACTGAAGAGAAGCAAGTAGACAGTGTATATGTATGTATGTATGTCGTCATGAGTGTACAGCGACCCTGCTTGATGATGTGACAGACTGAAGAGAAGCAAGTAGACAGTGTATATGTATGTATGTATGTCGTCACGAGTGTACAGCGACCCTGCTTGATGATGTGACAGACTGAAGAGAAGCAAGTAGACAGTGTATATGTATGTATGTATGTCGTCACGAGTGTACAGCGACCCTGCTTGATGATGTGACAGACTGAAGAGAAGCAAGTAGACAGTGTATATGTATGTATGTATGTCGTCACCAGCGTACAGCGACCCTGCTTGATGATGTGACAGACTGAAGAGAAGCAAGTAGACAGTGTATATGTATGTATGTATGTCGTCATGAGTGTACAGCGACCCTGCTTGATGATGTGACAGACTGAAGAGAAGCAAGTAGACAGTGTATATGTATGTATGTATGTCGTCACCAGCGTACAGCGACCCTGCTTGATGATGTGACAGACTGAAGAGAAGCAAGTAGACAGTGTATATGTATGTATGTATGTCGTCACTAGTGTACAGCGACCCTGCTTGATGATGTGACAGACTGAAGAGAAGCAAGTACACAAAAATATCATCTATCGGCTTACTATGTATTCTCATCTTGGCAGTCCAAAAAAGTCCTAATACGACAGGCCTTGACGCTAACTTATAAAGTTACTGGCGGGCCTGTAGGAACAGTAGGACCAAGGATCTACTGGTCCTGCAAATTTTTTACTGGCCCTAGAAATTTCTCTCATAACATTTTCAGGCATTTGATATGCCTGATTAGGGGAAAAACTGGTTAACAAGAATGTCCCCTAATGTTTACTGGCCCTGTACTACAGTTGAACACTGTTTCTTATGGCCCCAAGCCATTTTTGAGAATTCTTACTGGCCCGGGGCCAGTAGTTCACTGTTAGTGTCGAGCCAGTGAACTTGAACTTGACCGTCCAAAAGACAGGCTGGACGGGTCTTGGCAAAGGCGCTGTCTGGATCTATGATACTTTTGAAAATAACTTTTTACAAGACATTTTTAACAGAGTTGATCAGCATTTACTCTATCAATATTTTCTGAAAAATGCTCTGATCAACAAGATATCACAAAAATACTGTATACAGCTTCAACTTGGAGTGCTAAAATATTTTGCTTTACAACCCTGCTGGAGGGTATTTGTGCTACTTTAAATTTGCGCATTAAATACCCGAACAAAGCAGGATATTAACTAGTATTTAAAGGATGTTATGTTGGTGCTATCATGGGGAGCATGAAAATAGCAAAAATTGAATGTCTAAAAAAATACCAGTTATTCAATAGAAGGCACAGCTTTGGGTGCCACAGGCTTGGATCTACTTATCTTCTGTAAATCGTTCATAATGAACTGTTTTTATCCAGGTTTCAATATCATATTTGCAGCTTACAAGGAGAACGTTGTTCTCTCATCAACTGGGTGTCACCCAGGTCATCTATCCAGAGAGATAGAGATTGCTCTCCCAAAACATAACAATGATAAAATAGTTATGTACGCAACTGAAAACATATCTTTTCAAAGATGCAATATCAATTAACTATGTGGATATCAACATCTATCCTTTGAAAAGGAACGTGATGCGCCTTTGAGCATGTTTATATGGGAAGGGCGCAATATCAAATGACAATATTAATATTATTATTATTATTATTATTAATATTATTATCATTATTATTATTATCATTATTATTATCATTATTATTATCATTATTATTATTATTATTATTATTATTATTATTATCATTATTATTAATATCATCCTTATTATTATTATTATTATTATTAATATCATTATTATTATCATTATTATTATTATTATTATTATTATTATTATTATTATCATTATTATTAATATCATCCTTATTATTATTATTATTATTATTATTATCATTATTATTATCATTATTATTATAATGAACAATACAGTATAGTTTGTTTGTAGCAGTCATTGGTGTATCACATGGATGTTCTACTTACTGCACATGATGGTGGAGAGTTTGGATGTGAACGGGGAGGCGATGCTGGCGTCCCCCAGACGCACCACCTGCGACTTCTCCTCCTCCTCCATCTCCTTCATCAGCGCCATCAGACGCTTCTACAACACAAAACACAACAACGCTCATCAAACATCTCCTTCATCAGCGCCATCAGACACTTCTACAACACAAAACACAACAACGCTCATCAAACATCTCCTTCATCAGCGCCATCAAACGCTTCTACAACACAAAACACAACAACGCTCATCAAACAATAGGACATAGTCCCCCAGACGCACCACCTGCGACTTCTCCTCCTCCTCCATCTCCTTCATCAGCGCCATCAGACGCTTCTACAACACAAAACACAACAACGCTCATCAAACAATAGGACATAGTCCCCCAGACGCACCACCTGCGACTTCTCCTCCTCCTCCATCTCCTTCATCAGCGCCATCAGACGCTTCTACAACACAAAACACAACAACGCTCATCAAACAATAGGACATAGTCCCCCAGACGCACCACCTGCGACTTCTCCTCCTCCTCCATCTCCTTCATCAGCGCCATCAGACGCTTCTACAACACAAAACACAACAACGCTCATCAAACATCTCCTTCATCAGCGCCATCAGACGCTTCTACAACACAAAACACAACAACGCTCATCAAACATCTCCTTCATCAGCGCCATCAGACGCTTCTACAACACAAAACACAACAACGCTCATCAAACATCTCCTTCATCAGCGCCATCAGACGCTTCTACAACACAAAACACAACAACGCTCATCAAACATCTCCTTCATCAGCGCCATCAGACGCTTCTACAACACAAAACACAACAACGCTCATCAAACATCTCCTTCATCAGCGCCATCAGACGCTTCTACAACACAAAACACAACAACGC
Source organism: Maea johnstoni (assembly GCA_963942565.1). NCBI lineage: Eukaryota > Metazoa > Annelida > Polychaeta > Spionida > Magelonidae > Maea > Maea johnstoni. Next base: position 42,461,862 of record OZ012695.1, on the reverse strand, counting down.
TCATCAAACATCTCCTTCATCAGCGCCATCAGACGCTTCTACAACACAAAACACAACAACGCTCATCAAACATCTTCTTCATCAGCGCCATCAGACGCTTCTACAACACAAAACACAACAACGCTCATCAAACATCTCCTTCATCAGCGCCATCAACCGCTTCTACAACACAAAACACAACAACGCTCATCAAACATCTCCTTCATCAGCGCCATCAGACGCTTCTACAACACAAAACACAACAACGCTCATCAAACAATAGGACATAGTCCCCCAGACGCACCACCTGCGACTTCTCCTCCTCCTCCATCTCCTTCATCAGCGCCATCAACCGCTTCTACAACACAAAACACAACAACGCTCATCAAACATCTCCTTCATCAGCGCCATCAGACACTTCTACAACACAAAACACAACAACGCTCATCAAACATCTCCTTCATCAGCGCCATCAGACGCTTCTACAACACAAAACACAACAACGCTCATCAAACATCTCCTTCATCAGCGCCATCAGACGCTTCTACAACACAAAACACAACAACGCTCATCAAACATCTCCTTCATCAGTGCCATCAAACGCTTCTACAACACAAAACACAACAACGCTCATCAAACATCTCCTTCATCAGCGCCATCAACCGCTTCTACAACACAAAACACAACAACGCTCATCAAACATCTCCTTCATCAGCGCCATCAGACGCTTCTACAACACAAAACACAACAACGCTCATCAAACATCTCCTTCATCAGCGCCATCAACCGCTTCTACAACACAAAACACAACAACGCTCATCAAACATCTCCTTCATCAGCGCCATCAGACGCTTCTACAACACAAAACACAACAACGCTCATCAAACATCTCCTTCATCAGCGCCATCAACCGCTTCTACAACACAAAACACAACAACGCTCATCAAACATCTCCTTCATCAGCGCCATCAGACGCTTCTACAACACAAAACACAACAACGCTCATCAAACATCTCCTTCATCAGCGCCATCAGACGCTTCTACAACACAAAACACAACAACGCTCATCAAACATCTCCTTCATCAGCGCCATCAGACGCTTCTACAACACAAAACACAACAACGCTCATCAAACATCTCCTTCATCAGCGCCATCAAACGCTTCTACAACACAAAACACAACAACGCTCATCAAACATCTTCTTCATCAGCGCCATCAACCGCTTCTACAACACAAAACACAACAACGCTCATCAAACATCTCCTTCATCAGCGCCATCAGACGCTTCTACAACACAAAACACAACAACGCTCATCAAACATCTCCTTCATCAGCGCCATCAGACGCTTCTACAACACAAAACACAACAACGCTCATCAAACATCTCCTTCATCAGCGCCATCAGACGCTTCTACAACACAAAACACAACAACGCTCATCAAACATCTCCCTCATCAGCGCCATCAGACGCTTCTACAACACAAAACACAATGTTCATGAAACAGTAGGGTCTTATATTTAGAGGCATTCTGAGTTTAGATTTTTGAAAAATGGTCTCACACGGGAATGGTGGCGTTTTGTTTGCAATATCATTATTATTATCATTATTATTATCATTATTATCAATATCATTATTATTACGATACCTATTATTATTATTATTATTATTATTATTATTATTATCACTATTATTATCATTATTATTACTATCATTATTATTATAATTATTATTATAATTAGTATTACTATTATCATTATTATTATTATTATCAATATTATTATCATTCATATTAATTACTATTATTAACATTATTATTATCAATAATATTATTATTATGATCACTATTATTTTTTATTTTTCATTATCATTATTAATATTAATATTATCATTATTATCATTTTTATTATTATCATTATTATTATTATTTTTATAATCTTTATAATCACTAAATTTATCATCACCATCGTCATCATCAGCCAAGCAATACAAAATGCCACCTACCTGAGCTGCTGTCTGATTGGGTTGGTGGGAGTTACTTCCTCTTGCGACGGCCCTGGCGCGACTCGCCTTACCGGTTACCTTCCCTCTCTTCTCTAACGCAGCAAGCTTGTCCTTTCCCGCATCACCATTGCCCTCTGCTGCCTTAATGAGACAAGGAACCACACATGAACAGAGTAAATCAGGAAATACAAGGATTGAAGATGAGTAAATATTTCCTTGACAATATATGATATTTCAATATTTCTAATGATAGTGCCTGCCTCTCGGTGATCAGATAACATTAAGTTAACCCTTCCAATGCCGAGGCTATTTTCATCCAAAGAACAACAACGCAAAATTCTTTGAAAACCATCTAAACCCTTTCATGATGGTATTCATTGGATAGCTCTCGTTGAGTACTCTCAGATGAGTACCCATTTGCTAGGGTTTCAGTCTTTTTTAAGCTTTTTGCATCATATTCTATTGGCGAAATTAGCCATCAGCAGCATGAGGGTTAAGCACTTTTCAGCTCAGAAATTATGCCAGAAAATAGCACACTGCTTCATGCAGAGACGTCCAGGAAGCAACTAAGTCAATTTTGCATATATTTTTAAATCTTCCCCGTTCTGATATGATAGGACCATGAACTTTTTCAATACAATACTTTTTCCATTCTATCTTGGTATTTGCTATTCTATCGAGTACTTGTACTTATCCCTTCAAATCACATTCGGGTTTGTTGCAATATGAGAGCAGACCAATGATGTCTGGGTGTCATTTGGAAGTACCATATCTGTAATAACGTTATCAATTATCGAATCGGTAAAAAATTCTTATCAATGCCAGCCCTAGGTCCCACACCTACCTCTTCCCTCTCTTTAGTCTTATCAATGCCAGCCCTAGGTCCCACACCTACCTCTTCCCTCTCTTTAGTCTTATCAATGCCAGCCCTAGGTCCCACACCTACCTCTTCCCTCTCTTTAGTCTTATCAATGCCAGCCCTAGGTCCCACACCTACCTCTTCCCTCTCTTTAGTCTTATCAATGCCAGCCCTAGGTCCCACACCTACCTCTTCCCTCTCTTTAGTCTTTATCAATGACAGCCCTAGGTCCCACACCTACCTCTTCCCTCTCTTTAGTCTTATCAATGCCAGCCCTAGGTCCCACACCTACCTCTTCCCTCTCTTTAGTCTTATCAATGCCAGCCCTAGGTCCCACACCTACCTCTTCCCTCTCTTTAGTCTTATCAATGAGAGCCCTAGGTCCCACACCTACCTCTTCCCTCTCTTTAGTCTTATCAATGCCAGCCCTAGGTCCCACACCTACCTCTTCCCTCTCTTTAGTCTTATCAATGAGAGCCCTAGGTCCCACACCTACCTCTTCCCTCTCTTTAGTCTTATCAATGCCAGCCCTAGGTCCCACACCTACCTCTTCCCTCTCTTTAGTCTTATCAATGCCAGCCCTAGGTCCCACACCTACCTCTTCCCTCTCTTTAGTCTTATCAATGCCAGCCCTAGGTCCCACACCTACCTCTTCCCTCTCTTTAGTCTTATCAATGCCAGCCCTAGGTCCCACACCTACCTCTTCCCTCTCTTTAGTCTTATCAATGCCAGCCCTAGGTCCCACACCTACCTCTTCCCTCTCTTTAGTCTTATCAATGAGAGCCCTAGGTCCCACACCTACCTCTTCCCTCTCTTTAGTCTTATCAATGAGAGCCCTAGGTCCCACACCTACCTCTTCCCTCTCTTTAGTCTTATCAATGCCAGCCCTAGGTCCCACACCTACCTCTTCCCTCTCTTTAGTCTTATCAATGAGAGCCCTAGGTCCCACACCTACCTCTTCCCTCTCTTTAGTCTTATCAATGAGAGCCCTAGGTCCCACACCTACCTCTTCCCTCTCTTTAGTCTTATCAATGCCAGCCCTAGGTCCCACACCTACCTCTTCCCTCTCTTTAGTCTTATCAATGAGAGCCCTAGGTCCCACACCTACCTCTTCCCTCTCTTTAGTCTTATCAATGAGAGCCCTAGGTCCCACACCTACCTCTTCCCTCTCTTTAGTCTTATCAATGCCAGCCCTAGGTCCCACACCTACCTCTTCCCTCTCTTTAGTCTTATCAATGCCAGCCCTAGGTCCCACACCTACCTCTTCCCTCTCTTTAGTCTTATCAATGCAAGCCCTAGGTCCCACACCTACCTCTTCCCTCTCTTTAGTCTTATCAATGCCAGCCCTAGGTCCCACACCTACCTCTTCCCTCTCTTTAGTCTTATCAATGAGAGCCCTAGGTCCCACACCTACCTCTTCCCTCTCTTTAGTCTTATCAATGCCAGCCCTAGGTCCCACACCTACCTCTTCCCTCTCTTTAGTCTTATCAATGACAGCCCTAGGTCCCACACCTACCTCTTCCCTCTCTTTAGTCTTATCAATGCCAGCCCTAGGTCCCACACCTACCTCTTCCCTCTCTTTAGTCTTATCAATGCCAGCCCTAGGTCCCACACCTACCTCTTCCCTCTCTTTAGTCTTATCAATGAGAGCCCTAGGTCCCACACCTACCTCTTCCCTCTCTTTAGTCTTATCAATGCCAGCCCTAGGTCCCACACCTACCTCTTCCCTCTCTTTAGTCTTATCAATGCCAGCCCTAGGTCCCACACCTACCTCTTCCCTCTCTTTAGTCTTATCAATGCCAGCCCTAGGTCCCACACCTACCTCTTCCCTCTCTTTAGTCTTATCAATGCCAGCCCTAGGTCCCACACCTACCTCTTCCCTCTCTTTAGTCTTATCAATGACAGCCCTAGGTCCCACACCTACCTCTTCCCTCTCTTTAGTCTTATCAATGCCAGCCCTAGGTCCCACACCTACCTCTTCCCTCTCTTTAGTCTTATCAATGCCAGCCCTAGGTCCCACACCTACCTCTTCCCTCTCTTTAGTCTTATCAATGCCAGCCCTAGGTCCCACACCTACCTCTTCCCTCTCTTTAGTCTTTTTCTTCCTCTCCGGCGGGCGCTCAGGCGCGTTAGATAACAAAGCCACACCTGAAAACAACACAACAGCACAAGTTTAAATAGAATAGTGAGAATTTCATAAAAACTTCTCATGCAAACCCTTAAATCTGAGGGTCCCTGTAAACATACAACCCTTTATTCTATTGTGTTACCTTCTTGAAGTAAAGATTATTACAATATTACTATCATTTTTATAATTGTTATAATCATTACCATTTTTATTATTATCATTATTATTATGATTATTATTATTATCATTATCATTATTATCATTATCATTATTATTATTATTATAATTATTATTATTATCATTACTATCATTATTATTATCACTATTATTATCATTATTACTATTATTATCATTATAATTATTATTATTATTATTAGTAGTAGTAGTAGTAGTAGGAGCAGCAGTAGCAGTTGCATTATTACTATCATGATTATTATTATTATTATTATTGTTATATTATTTTCTATAATTATTATTATTATTATTATTATTAATATTATTATTATTATTATTATTATTATTATTATTATCATAATTATTATTATTATTATTATTATTATTATTATTATTATTATTATTATTATTATTATTATTATTATAATTATTATTATTATTATTAGTGTTATCATTATCATTAGTAGTAATAGTATTGTTATCATTAGTATTATCATAATCATTATTATTACTATCATCATTATTATGATTACTATTATTATTCTTATTATTATTTTTACATTATAAATATCATTGTTACTATTATCTTTATCATTATTATTATCATAGACAGTGAGCTCCCATATCATTGTTACCATATGTGGTAGTACTAACCACTAACCTAATCAAATTGCAGCTGGTGCATGTGAGAAAATTGCCAATGACTTAGGGTTAGGCGGTGGTTTTCACCAGGTTTGCAGGTTTCCTCCACTATTTACAACTGCCTAGTCATAACTTAGCTGTAATATGGCAGAAATAGTGATGAAAATTTAAATTCCTAGTACTTACCCACATGGGCGTGCTTTAGGGCGCCCACATCGTTGGTACCATCTCCGCACATAAGGGTCACAAAACCAAGAGCCTTCATTGACGTAACTACTGTTTCCTGCAAAGAGAAAAAGCCAAAATAAGCCAAAATGTAGGATATGTATCACATGCACTCTTCAAATAAAACCTGTAAGCAAAGAAAGCTTTAATACGAGTCTCTGCATAAAGAATTGTTATGGGGTGACAACCATTCCAATCCTAAGCTAATTCTGTTCAAAGCACAAGCACGCAAAGGTTTTTGAAAA
>OZ012695.1:42425607-42450607 GCA_963942565.1 Maea johnstoni | reverse complement strand
AGTATGACCTTAACATTTAATATAAAGGTTGACCAGGTGGCGCCATCTATCTACCACTGATGGTACTACACCACTCTGCTTGGGCAACACAAATAGAATGCCAACCTTTAGGGACAAGGAGCCTTGTCTACGCATTCACAAAAATTGACTAGCACTGATGATGCAGATATCACTGAATTCTCAACCCTATCAACTTTCTACACAGCACCTTTCTAGTAAAAAAAGAAATAATAATAATAGTAATAATAGCAATAGTAATAATAATAATAATAATAATAATAATAATAATAATAATAATAATAACAATAATGGTCATAATAATGATAATAGTGATAATAATACTAATAATGATAAAAATAATAATAATAATAATAATAATAATAATAACAGTAATGGTCATAATAATGATAATGATAATAATAATAATAATAATAATAATAATAATAATAATAATAATAATAATAATGATAATAATAATGATAATAATAATTACTACAATAATTACTACAATAATTACTACAATAATTATAATAATTGATATTTGATATAGCGCCCTTTCCACCTATAATGTTCAAAAGCGCTTTCAACACTGCAGTGTGTGATTATCTTCCTGATCAGCCCATGCCAAGCAACTAACCAATAGAAACGTCACATTCAACTTTCTGCTGAACCTACCATGTCTCGTAACGTCTCAGGAGCGCCCTTAACCGTAGCTATGTACTCAATCTCCACCGATCCGGGAGGGGTGTGGCCTGCTATGACGGACATGCGCTTCAGAGCACTGGCAAAGTGGAAGCGATGGAAGATCTTCAGGCCATGGGTCTTCATTTTACGTGGTACCACAGCGTCACCTAAGCAATAATAGGGAAGATCAAAGACATGGGTTTTCATTTTACGTGGTACCACAGCGTCACCTAAGCGATAATAGGGAAGATCAAAGACATGGGAGCTAGGCCTTAGTCGAGATTTTTTTAAACTGGTTGCACAAAATTTGTGATTATGAAAAAGACTTGGTTTGGTATATTATTCAATTAAGACAACATCATGTTAACATAACAACGGAATACATGTCATTTCAAAAACATCCAAACTGGTCAATAGCTGAGATTTTGAAGCTGGATGTGCAGAATGGGAAACAAACAGAAATTGATGTCTTATTCTGCTAAGTAGACCATCATATGGAAAAAGAACATACACGTAAATGCAAAATGAGAATGAAAATAAATTTCACTAAGATCAACCATTTTGGTCTATAAAATATGTAAACATAGTGACTTGAAAATGATGTTCAATGTGTTTGCACAAAAAAAAACTGGTAACTGATGTCTTGCTTGCATATACATTTTAATACTACTAGAAAATGAAATGAATATTATGGTCTAAGTTAAAGATAATAATTGATCGATAAATGAAGAAAATATTTTTTTTCCTTTTAACTCCACATTCCTTCACCATTGGCTATTTATCCTCAAATACTACAAAGAGAGACAACTAAAAACTATAATACAGCATGAAATACATTAGCAGCAGGGCTGGACATTGGTGCTTGACCCGTTATCTCGGGCAAGAAGCATTTGTAAATTATAGCTGAAGGGCAAGTGAAAACTGTATAATTGCTTGCCCCACTGGGCAAGTACACTGTATACAGTTTGGGTGTACTTTTGAGAATGTGTGCAAGTTTTGTTGTCTGGCATAGAAGCTTTTTCGAGAAAATATGCTTTCACAAGCCAGTACCATGTTCTCCTTGGTTTTAAATGAAAAATTATAAAACATACAATTTTTGAAGGGCAGGTGAAAGTTGGAGTAGGGCAAGTGAAATTCGAATCTCACTTGCCATACTCGGCAAGATGCCGCAAAAGTTAATGTCCTGCTCTAAGAAGTCTTACTTTTTGTAAGGTTCCAGTCTATGGCGCTGAGTGTGGCCTTCTCGAGGGGGTCTCCTATCAGCTCATCGTCCAGCTGAGCGAGGGAGTGGCAGGTACCCAGGACCTGTATGGTCGGCAGCGGGACGTCTCCCACGGACTGGATCTCATGCCCCCTAAAACAGAACAAAACAGGAAAAAGGGTAAAAAGAGGGGTTCTCCTATTAGCTCATCGTCCAGCTGAGTGAGGGAGTGACAGGTACCCAGGACCTGTATGGTCGGCAGCGGGACGCCTCCCACAGACTGGATCTCATGCCCCCTAAAACAGAACAAAACAGGAAAAAGGGTAAAAAGAGGGGTTCTCCTATTAGTTCATCGTCCAGCTGAGCGAGGGAGTGACAGGTACCCAGGACCTGTATGGTCGGCAGCGGGACGTCTCCCACAGACTGGATCTCATGCCCCCTAAAACAGAACAAAACAGGAAAAAGGGTAAAAAGAGGGCTTCTCCTATCAGCTCATCGTCCAGCTGAGCGAGGGAGTGACAGGTACCCAGGACCAGTATGGTCGGCAGCGGGACGTCTCCCACAGACTGGATCTCATGCCCCCTAAAACAGAACAAAACAGGAAAAAGGGTAAAAACAGTGAACTGTTTCATAGAAGCAACAACAAAACAGGAGGAAAACAAACCAACACTCTTCCTGGAAGATAGACAGGACTTAGAAACTGGGTACCCAAAATTGGAAATTCTGAAATTTTGGGGCCTCCTATTTTTCATGGGAGACCACAATATACTCCACAACCACAACCACAAACATGTATGTTCGTAGTCTATGATAAGATGCCTAGTAAAAGAAGGCATAATATCATTATACAATGCAGGGGCTTAGCCGCCTATGCGTCCAGCGCGTCATTTGGACACCCAGAACACTGTTTTTTGACAGTCTGGACACCCAAAAACCTTTGTCAGAATTTGCTGATGATGACTTTTCTTAGAAGATAGAAGATGTAGAAACTATAGTGTCACTTTTATAAGACATACAAAGCAGTTACTGGCCTAAAAAAGCAAAATCCGTAAATATATAGGGTTTATCTCATTAATAGTATATACTTTGTACCACACTTTGGACACGCAAAAGTCTATGAAACCTCTATTTGGACACCCTGTTTCCAAACATTGGCTAAGACCATGATACAATGTCATGGAAAGTGTATTCAGTTGAAAACAAGATGGCCGCCCCCATGCCTGAAAAATTAAATGCTTTTGATTCCAAGAAGAGGACTAAAGGTACTTAGTCCTCTTAAATAACGACAATTATATGCTTGAGAATGACATCTTAAAAAAAGTATTCACAAAACTATTTGGGTGCCCTGATGCCTGATATTTGAGGGTTTGGGTGTGCAAAGCTGCCCAGACACCACGCTGGCTGAGTCAGTGCTCTTCCATTATCAAGTTTTAGCAAAATCTGACACGCAGTTAGACTAATAACCTATTTTTCCTATTAGCAAATTGCTGTCATTTGGCTTACTGTTTTTGCTTCTCATAAATGAGTTTTGCACTCTCCTTGTAACGTTGTATTTCTATGGCCACTGAGAGTTTTATAGTTCCACCATCCAAGGTCAGAGTGCTTGTCTTATCATTAACCCTGACCACACTAGTCAAGATCTCCAGTCATGATGATAGGCACAGTCTTAGACCGCAGGATGTCTGGGTGTCATTTGGACACCCTGACCCTCAAAAATCACCCCTCGGGACACCCCAAACTATTTGTGAGTAATTTCTTAAAATGTCATTTTCAAGCTTATAACTGGTTTTTAATCAACTCAATATTATTCTCATGATATTGTATAAAGATATTATGCATTAATTCAATGAGCGAATAAATGTTAATTGTTGAAATCTGAGTATATTGCGGTCTACATTGAAAAATAGGACGCCCAAAATTTTACAATGACAAAGAATGGCAATGGCAAAAATCCTGGCTAAGACCCTGATGATGGGTGAGATAGGTAAAATAGGAAGTGTGGTAGGGATACCTACTTGAGCCCCGCTATGCCTTCCACCACTAGGTTATCACTGGTCAGAGTGCCCGTCTTATCAAAACAACAGATGTCCACCTTGCCAGCAAAGGGAATCCGGAAAGGCTCAGTGCAGAACACATCTGAAATTGAAAAGAACATTTGATAAACATATACAGTGTGAGATGAGTTTGGAAATTTGCTCATTGTCACTTTGGCAGCAACAATCTTTATCTGCATCAGTTATGATTGTGACTTGAGCCACTATGGTCTCAGCGAAAATCAAATCCTGTATTAGACAGTGTTACTCTTGCGAAATTAAGATTATTATTATTTTTATTATCAATTGTAGTAGTAGTTGTATTAGTAGTCAATAGTAGAAGAAACTGTACTAAAATTAGAACCAGTAACCTGGCTGTTTTATATTTTTCTTGCTTATAAAAAATTGACAATAAATACAAAACCCTTTGTTCTTAACTTCATGCAACTAAATATTTTCAAGCTAAGTACGTTTTAGGAACATCTGGAATTATATCTCCTATACTTACAGAGCTTAGAGAGTGCCAGTAGAGAAGTGTTGACAGCCAGAGAGAGTTCTATAGGTAACTCAGGGGGCACCACTGAGGTCAGGATCAATGTACATTCCAGGAACAATTTGTAGCGGTTACGATTTGGGTCCTCAGTGCCTGGAATAGCAGAAATAGAATTGATTTAAAAAATTGACATTTACACACACACATATAATATTTATATATATATATGTATATATATATATATATATATATATATATATATATATATATATATATATATATATATATATATATATATATATATATATATGTATATATATATATATATATATATGTATATATATATATTAATATATATATATATATATATATATATATATATATATATAAATATATAAATATATATGTATATATATATGTATATATATATTTATATATATATATATTTTTATATATATATATATATATATATATATATATATATATATATATATATATATATATATATATATATATATATATATATGTATATATATATGTATATATATATATATATGTATATGTATATATATATGTATATATATATGTATATATATATGTATATATATATATATATATATATATATATATATATATATATATATATATATATATATATATATATACAGGCCTCAACGCTAACTCAAAACGATACTGGCCCTGTAGGACCAGTAACACCTAGCATCTGCTGGTCCTGCAAAATCTTTACTGGTCCTACATTTTTTCTTTAACATAACAAGAAAGAACATTACATAAAATTCACCACAACAATTATCTTTATAGATTTTCTCTTCATTTAATTCAAAAACATTTGGGGACATTGTTGGGGGGAAACTTTTTAACAAGAATGTCTCCAAATGTTTACTGGGCCTGTAGGACCAGTTGAGGTCTGCTTTTACTGGCCCGAAGCTGTTTTTGGGAATTTTTACTGGCCTGGGGCCATAGGTTCACCCTTAGCGTCGAGCCCTGATATATATATATATATATATATATATATATATATATATATATATATATATTATAAATATATTATAAATATATTTATATATATATATATACATACACACATATATATATATATATATAAATGTATATATATATATAAATATATATATATATATATATATATATATATATATATATATATATATATATATATATATATATATATATAAGTATATATATATAAATATATATATATATATATATATATATATATATATATATATATATATATATAAATATATGGCAAAGATGAGGAGGAAGAGGAGTTTACTACTCACCTTTAATCCAGACATAAGCTGAAGCTGCTATGGCGAAGATGAGGAGGAAGAGGATGAAGAAGAATGTTTCGAGATTGTTGGCGGTGACCCGCTTGACCCCAAACAGGATGGTCCTCAGGAGTCGGCCTTGGAAAGTATGGAAGCTGTTTCGCAGAACGTACGCCACACACCCATTATCACTCGCTAAAAAAGAAAGAAATAGATGTTGGTATTTCATTTATTGTTCTTCTGCCCTTTCTTGGCACATCCATTGTCATTCCCTAAAAAAAAGTATTTCGATCAAGCACATGTTAGCATCTAAGCCAAAAAAAAATTTCATTCGTAACACATCATGCCTTATATTGCTAGAAAGCTGGTTATTTCTAGTTTCAGAATATCTTTGTTTTGTTTGTTTGTGTCCGCAAATAAAAAAGTTATGGATGTTTGAGTTAATGGTGTCCACGTTTTATCAAAATGAGACATAGGCATTCATTTTAGCTATCTGATTCACTAATACCATACTTTCCTTTGAATGATAAAATCAACTCAAATTTAGGTTTAAACTAGGTTTTTGGAAGTCCTCCTCTAATCACTTGACACAAAATTGTATTTGGAAACTTGAAAAGTGTTTTTTGTGGAAGTTGAAAATTTAGATACTTGTGACTCCGTCACACAAAAAACATGTTTTTTTAATTTTTCTCACATAGAAAATTGGACTAAAATGCTCAAAACTCAATAAAAACAGGTAAATTGGATGTGATGAATGATGAAATAGCCATTTTGGAAAAATTTCATTATTATGGTAGTTTTTGAACTAGGTAAAAATCAGTGACTCCGTCACGTGACGGAGTCACAGCTTATGTCATGCAGAATATTAGGAAGAATAAATGAGGGAAACATCAACCTCTGCAATAAAAAGGCTTCTAATGGTTTGATGATAACAATTTTAAGTTACTAAGATGTTATTTACTAGTAAAGAGATCATTACTTTGACTCAAAAATGGTCTTCTCAGTGGGAACAAGTGTTTCTAGGTACTGATGTACTCTTGATGTATACATCACTTCATACCTGAGATATAGCAGTCATGAAGATGTGATCTGAGTGAAGAAGTTACTTTTTCATAGCTTAACCCTTTGTAAGCAAGTAGGATGAGATATGGTATCAATTTATTTCTTAAAATGCATCTCTTTTCTGTGTTAGTAACTCTGGAAATGACCTTTCTCTGAGGTCTGTACCATATACCATAGCATTAAGATGACAGTTCCAATAGACAGGAGACTTGCCCTATGCATTTTCAAGATGATAGTGCTCAGTAAATAAGAATATTTCTCAATTGTATATACATATACAGTATCATTACTTCAATAGATTTTTCATTGAAAAGTGTTGTCTGGAACTACAAAACATTCGAAAATCACTGAAAGAAAGCTGTTGGTTTTGTATTAATGGCTATAAAAAAGAAATTCTTGAATTTTTTCAAACATAAAAGTACATGTAAATATCAAAAAGTTGGCAAATCATTTTAGTTGTCACAAGTATGAATAGGTTGAGAAAAGATGCTAATCCAAAACTCTTAATAGTTATGTGTTTCCTTGCATTGCCTTAATAAAGCAAGTACATTTCTGTAAATAATTCTGTTCCCCAGTTTTTCACATCTTCATAACTTACAACAGGATAGTTCCAAAATCCATACCCCATTGTCTTAACCTAAAGCTCTAAATTATCCTATTCTTCAGTTCTTTACAGTACCATAGCTTTGTTGTCCCAAAATACATGATGTTCTCCTAACTCGTGGCATTGGCTTAATATAGCAAAGTTCTTTTAGTCGGTCTATTCCATGGTTACACAGGTCCATAGCTTCAGACAGGATGCAGAGACAAAACATGATATTTTCCTGTCTCATTGCATTGTCTTAATCTACTGATGCGGATTGCCTTTACTCCAGTGCCACACCTTTCAGGGGCAGTACAGGATATACCTGTCTAATTGCAATCCCCTGGTCTGGGCCGTCTGGCTTCTGACCAGTAAGTACATCCCTGTCTGGAGCCTCAGCTATGCCTATTAGTACAGGATATCAACCCAATAAACACATGCCACACTGCTTTTGTTTCTCAGTTATGTATTTAAGGAAGTGAGAAGATGTAAGGGGGCTATGAGTAGATATCAAACCTCTCACCCTCTGTCAATGTAACTAACTCAAGACGGAAAGAATTTCTATGACAAAATACCTAAACTGTTAAGAGAATATACTATCTGCATTGTTGTGTTTTTCAAAATGTGTTTCATCTTTGTTGAGTGTTAATGTTTATTCAAACTTTAAATTTCAATGAGACACATAAATTTCCCAAAAAAATGATAATTAATGGCAAATAAGAAGAAAACCCATCATTTGCACTATCAGTGTGACTCCGTCACACTGGGCAGATGTGACTCCGTCACAAGACTTTGTCGGACATTTTGCTCAATAAAATCATTATTGGAGATCATTTTTACTAAATATTTAGTTTTCTCATAGAAAACAATATTTCAAAACATACCATCTAGTAAAACTTTGAAAATTCTGAAAAGAACAGCATGTTATGGGGTTTTGAATTAAAGTGTAACTCCACCTTCAAAATTAAAAAAGATATGTTGTAGAGCTCAATCTTACCTTTCATAGGATACCTTGATTACAATTGTACTCAGCAGATAAACTGAGATAATACCATTTAAAGGTAACTTTATGGGGGCTGCCATGTTTGCACAGAGGGAACCTAATCAGTGATGTTAATTAGATGCGTGTGATGTAATGCTGTGACTTCCTGTGGGAGTGCGGGAGCTTAGGGACTAGCTCTAGTGGCCAGGGTCTGACACTAAGATTCCAGGCAAGGGGCCCAAAAATGACTTTTGACAAAAATGATTGCCCAATAATAGGATTTCTGGTTATCATACTACTATTTTGGGCCCCTAGTTTGAAAAATCTTGAAGCCCACAGTAAAATCTAGGGGCATATGCCCCTTGGATAGTTGAACCCTAAGACTGTGGAGAGCTCAAAACCTGAGCACAAAGATGGTGAATTATCAAGCTTTCAGTTTGGATGCAACAATGATTCTCCAAATAAGCGCATGTACTGGTGGTCAGTGAAAACACGATCAATATACGGTCTGAACATGCAAAAATATGATCAATATATGGTCTGTGATAGACCCAGATTTAAAGGCAAGGAACATTTAGATTAAGTGGGGGGGGAGGGGGGGAAGTTCTGAATGCCAGAAAATGATGTACACTGACATCCCCTTCCAACTATTTTCAGAAAAAGGGGAGTGTATGAGTAATCAGAAGAATACACTAATAATTATTAGTTTTCTGTCATACAATAAAATTCAAAATGTGTTATATTTGCTGTACTTCTCAGTAAATTGTAGGCAATAGTTTAGAAGTAATATATAGCATTTATGAATAAGAACTAAAACATCATCACAATATAATTGGAAGATGGTTTATTGACCATCTGGTTTCACAATTGTACTTCATATACTTGTGTCTTCCTAGCAGTAACTGGTCTGAATGCAATTTGAAATAATTGGGTCTAGAGGATGTGTATTGCAGTTAGCCTCCTGTGTAAAGCATGGGATTAGAGCAGCCACAACTCCTTTGGGATTAATGTGTATTGCAGTCAATTCCTGAGCAGCTGACATACTGGCAATACACACACAGCTAACTAATTGTAAACTTCCTTTCATCACAAGATAACAGTGCCAGGACATTGTAAGGGTACTAAATGCCAGGCTATTTTGTAAATTGGTAGAATTTCTTGAGCCCTAAAGCTCATCTGTAACCCCTTTACTATAGGTCTCTCTTCCCTCACTGCTTTTGCCACACAGAACCTGGTATACCTCTAGCAAATGTAACTTACACCATATAGGTATACACTGAGACACAGTGTCTCTGTTTGCTGAGTCTGATACACCACTTTCCTCTTTGCAAGTCATTTACTAATGAGAGAATGTGTTAGTGTGTTCAGTTCTGAATGGCCCTCAGCCTGGCAGCTCAGCCTGCATGTAGCAGTGTGATGTCACTTCCTGTTTCTGATAAGCTCCAAGATGGTGCCTCCATGCACCAGCTGAGGCAGTAAATTTGCTGTATTTCTCAAGATACAAACTTAAATATCTCAGTCAATTTGCGGAGTACAATTGTAATCAAGGTGTCATGAGAAAGGTGACACTGAGGTCTAAAACATATCTTTTTTCATTTTGAAGGTGAACTTACACTTTAAAGGGCTAAAATCAGGTGCTAATTTCCTGTGACTCCGTCACAGGCAACAAATTTCACTTTTTTGGTATTAAAAACTTTTTAAGTAAAATTACCTCTTTTATAATATGAAAGTACAAGTGGAGACCTTTATAATGATGTATAGTATGATTGGCTAGCTGTATGGCTTAATTGGGAAAATTCATGACAACTGCAATTTTGTGACTCCGTCACAGCTTGATCGAGCCCTTAAAATCTCTGATGTTTTTGGTGATACCTTTCTGACAAATGCACAAATAGAAAAATATTTGAAGAAAAATGTTATTCAGACCGATCTCAACCCACAATTCTCCTTCAAATATTTTTTGAATTTCTGATTAATTCTCAAGTTATTTTCAAGAGTATCATAGGTCCAGACGACACTTGTCGAGAAGATCTCTAGGTATGACTGGGATAATCAATTAGATTTTTGGAATATGATTTTATTCAATTCATTCCAAAGTTTGATATCAATATTAGTCCATATGAAAAAATGTTTTGAAATAATTTGGTCAAAAAAACGCTTAACCCAGACATCTCCTTGTCATCTGCATCTAAAATCCTCTAGGAAATATCTTAGAGCACTACAGGCATGCATAGGTCAATAAACTGCAGTCAACGTGCACCTTTATTTGCTTATGTTCTGAGAGTCTTACCCTTCAAGCCCGGTCCTGTCTTGCTGGGAGGGGAATGCTGAACGACCTTGGTTCCTCCAGAGAGGATGTGCAGTTTGCTGTGCGCCTCTATCTGCAGAACGTTCTCCTGGTCTATCCCTTCAATGGGCTCCTGAAAGATACGCAAAACACACCCATGAAAACAATCAACTGTCTATCAGGATTTTTAAAATGCCTGCCCAAAACAGCAATTCAAAATTTCTGCCCTTCCAGATTAAGCTACTAATCTACATCTTAACCATATATCAACTATATTTAACAGACTATCGTGTCAAAAAGTGCAATTCGCACTTCAACTATGTTTTAGAAAATATTTGGTTATTATCCCTAAGAAGTAAAAATTGAAAATTCTTCATAGAATTATTTTGCCTGTCTAAAAAGGAGGTTGTCAAGACAGGCTGGAAAGGTCCTGGCGAAGTTCCCGACAGCCTATGAGGGTATTAGCCAGAATCTAGAAAATGAATGCCCAAAATTGGCAAAAGAATTTGGGCATCCAACTTTTCAAGGGAGGCCACAATATACTCAGATTAAAATCACAGATGCATATAAATTTATTTATTAAAATAAGGCATGAGATTCTTAAACAATGTCATGGGAATTATATAAGGGTGAAAAGTCAAATTGAATCATATGCTTGAAATTTACATTTTAAGAAATTACTTACCAAAGAACTTCAAGTGTAAACCACAGATCTGCCACAGGTCTATCACTGACCTATGGTCAGCCCATGGAAATTGAAACATTAACCTATTTCTGCCACTATTTGCATGCTATAAACATGCTTTATCATGGTTAAAAGGAGAATCTTATGTAAGGGTAATCTACTTACCTTCATGACAGGCACAGACTCCCCTGTTAACATGGACTCATCTACGATACATGGGCCTCGCAACAGCAGCAAGTCACACGGAATAAGCTTGTCTTCTTGTGAGCGCACTAAAAATCGGAAAAACAGGCATATATCAAACTTATTGGCAATCAAACATCATGGGGGTTCAATCTATCAACATAACTCCAAGTGAGAGATTGACACATATCACTGATTGCACTAACTACCCTTAAGGTTCATGATACATGTTCAGCTAATCTTTGGCTCAGCAGTATTTTAAAAAGGATTTTCAAGCAAAACATGTACTAGATTCATAGGTACTTAAAATAGATTCACTAGAAGTGAACCCTCAAGCCTTTACATGTTATAGGGGATTTGGCAGTTTCACATAAATTCAGAATACAGTTATAAACCCTCAGGAAAAAAATGAAATCTTTTTTGTGCAACAAAACAAGCTCACAATTGTAGGACTGTCATTAACATCCATTTTTTTCGATTCGATCATTGACATTTTATTTTTCGATTCCGATTATTTCGATTCGATTTTGAAGAACTGCACTAATAGAATATTTTCACATGTTCCACACTATTTTTGTGGCTAGGATCCTAAGATTCTCACAATGCAAAGACAATGAAGGTTTTCTCAACACTTTTTGATTGAATACTTGGGTTTCTCTTCAAAATTCTTATTAGCGCTGGCTAAAAATTGCGTAAAAGGCTGAAAAAATGTGTTTCGATTAATTGACATAACAATTGACATAATATTATTTTCGATTAATTGGTAAAGTTATTTCAATCGATCGATACTTGTCATATTAATGACAGTCCTACACAATTGTTTGTTTTGTTGTTACTATCAGATGCCAACCAAGCTCCCTGTGTAGGCCCTTGCCCCTGACCTGTGGCAAAGTTTAACCCTTCCAATGCTGAGGCTAAATATTTTGAAAACCATTGAAACCCTGCCATGCTGGTATTCATTTGATAGCTCTTGCTGAGCACTCTCAGAAGAGTACCCATGTGCCAGGGTTTCAGTCATTTTTCAGTTTTTTAAAAATTTAGGATGAAAGTAGCCTCAGCACTGGAAGGCTTAAAAGTTTTTTAGATGTAAGGGCGAGGTAATTACCTATAGAGACAATATCTCCAGGCACAAGCTCATCTGTCATCACTGGCCGCCATTTACGATTACGGTAGGTCTGCAAAGAAAAAATCACATAATCAACATTACTTCTCAAATCTATTTGCCCTGTAGCCAAAGTTTCTATTCCTATTGAGAAGTTAAAGAAATCACTACAGTTTCAATAAAAAGAAATGTGCTTGTCAGAAGTAAAACATTTTACTATACCTGCCTTAAAATATGCAGTGCTAAAAATCTCCAAAATTCCTAATAGCCTAGTTAAGCTATATACCCCAAAATCAACAAGCCCATGGTCTTTAACCAGAGTTGGCCTAAACAAGTATCAAGTTATTTTAAGTCCCAAAGTAGGTTACTGTCTAGTTTTGTTCTGTGATTTCTAAGAAAGACTAGCAACTGGGAGACTGTCTCATATTCAAGGTTGACTGTAACGTGTTCGGCGTTCATTTACACTACAGGTCTGTAGTGTAAATGAACGCCCGCTACGCGTCGCCACCATCGCGTATCATAATATTATAATTACTTGTGACGTCATCAAAACTGTAAAATCGCTAATTTCACTGATTTAAAAAAGATTATTTAATTTCCTAAAAGTGTATTCTTACAATTGGTCCATTGAATGTATCCATGCTGTTTGACCAAAACAGAGTGGACGCTATCATACATAACTGGAAGAACCAAGTTTTCAGTAATGAAACAATCCCAGGCGTTCCACAAAGGCATTCGACGTGTTTGAAGCCGCCTATCGGCGGGTTCCGGAACCTCGCGTCCAGTTCCATCAAGAAATAAATCGTTTTTATTTTTTTTTTAAATCTAATTTTCCTTTGATTTTCATTTTTTAATTGTTATTATTTTTGTTTCCAATTCTTGGATATTTTTTGTAGGGCATTTTAATTGTTCATAATCAGTAACAACTTTAAAATGACACAAATAGAGAAAAGCGTCAGAAATCTCTCTTAAAGAGCAAAAATACTGTACTAGGTTTCCAAAAAAAAATTCTTATATAGAAGCTTGTAGCCAGAAACATGCCCACGAACTTAGCCAGGACCCGTACCAAAAGACAGACATTTCCTGAAGACTTTTTTTTTTGATAGGCAAAACTTTCTATGAAGAATTTTCAATTTTGACTTTGCGAGGGTTAGAACCAAATATTTTCCTCACAAACCCCATTTTCTAGGACATGGCTGAAGTTCCTTTTTTTGACACAATAGACTTTAAAAGGTAGTTGGTAGAAGGATTTGAAGTAGATGAGTAACTAAACCTGGACGGGCAGAAATTTTGGAATTGCTGGTTTAGACAGGCATTTTAAAAATCTTGGCTAAGATCCTGACTACGCCTATGATATATTATTATAACCCACCTGTATGAGGTAGGGCCTGTTTCCCATCTTTTTGATCTCTGCCATGTTCCTGAGCTGCTGCTGCACGAGCGTGGCCTCGAAGGCGATCAGCATGAAGAGCGTGAAGACGCTGTAGTACCAGTACTCGTCCAGGCACCACAGGCCCACGCAGAACACCTGGAACACGAAGAACGGCGCCGTCGCGCGCTCCTTGAACAGCTCCATGAAGAGCGGCGTATCCAGCTGCATCCTGGGAAGAAAATACCATAATTAGCAGGGTTGGTATGTGAAGCAATTTATACCATTGATTAATTGAAAGAATTTTCGCATAACTAATCGATTCAGGTTGATTTTTCTGGCAATTGAGAATTGGAGCACCAAAACATTGCATGTTCATGATGTTGTGAAGTGCCCCTGACTGACACAAAGAAAAAAAGAAAATGTTTTTCTCCCGGTTTTCAGCTGGGAACAAGGCACAAGCCACAAGGCCCAGGGTCTGACACTAAGATTTCAGGCTAGGGGCCCGAAAAGGCCTTTTAATAAAATTAGTGGTCAAAAACAGGATTTCTGGTTGTTTTTCATACTATTTTGGGCCCCTAGCCTGAAAAATCTAGGGGCCCACAGCAAAATCTAGGGGCATATGCCCCCGGGCCCCTGGGAATGTCGAACCCTGAGGCCAGTGCTTCAGATGGCACTTCAAGCCATAGGTCCAGTCGGCCAGGAGCCCTGGCAGCATGTGTCTACCTTGTTAATAAAAATACCAACTTAAAATGAAGATTATTTTACTTTCTTTTTTTCACTCACATGTTTTTGCCAAATTTCTTCTCTGCAGCCTTGAGGTCGTCCTCCTCCTGATAGCCCCTCCAGTCCATGTACTGCCGCATGCTCCAGTCCACGGGGAACTGCACCGGCAGGAAGCGCTTCTTCTCCTCAGAGTCGTACACGTACTTCGTCTTCTGGAAGTGGAACCACATCTCCTCCTTCCCCGTCGACTCATCCTACAGACAACAAAACGCATAGCTGAAGAAATTGGAATATCAAAAACAATTATTCATAGTAAGTGATAGTCAAAAAAAAGTTGCACCCTTCCTCAGAGTGCCGGGACGATTAATTGATTAATCAATCGTTTTGCCATGATTTCTGATTGATTATCAAAACAAAAGATCAATCATTTTTCATTATGATCTCTGTTCACATTACCAAAGTTTCCATTCAAAAGGGGTCTTATTTACTATGAAAAATATGCATAAAAGAGTTCCTGATCCTTCATCATTGAGGGGTAATCCACATATCAGACGCTGGCAAGTGAGCATATCAACATTTGCATCCTTGTCATTTGGACGAAAGTAGCCTTCGTATTGGAAGGGTTAAATTGAAGTTCCCGTTCAGTATATATAAACTTGAAAGCCTCCCTTCCTGTTCAATAACCTACCTTTTGTTTGACAAGTCTGACCAGTTCTGTGAAGCCATTGTTCTGTGTAGGGGTGACTTTCACCAGTGAAGCTTATAAAAGCCTACCTCCCTGTTCAATAACCTACCTTTTGTTTGACAAGTCTGACCAGTTCTGTGAAGCCATTGTTCTGTGTAGGGGTGACTTTCACCAGTGAAGCTTATAAAAGCCTACCTCCCTGTTCAATAACCTACCTTTTGTTTAACAAGTCTGACTAGTTCTGTGAAGCCATTGTTCTGTGTAGGGGTGACTTTCACCAGTGAAGCTTCAAGAGGATTACTGGTCTGAAAAAAATAGAACATAAATCTTTCATACAGCAATTTTAAACAGAAAGAGTGTGTTAATCTGTCCTCACTTTCTCAAACTCTCCCATGAGCATAAGATCTGTGTGTTTTGTTTGTGTGTGTGTGTGTGTGTGTGTGTGTGTGTGTGTGTACATAGTATAGCAGTGTGCATTGAATGTCCTAGACAACCAGCTTGTGTGTGAGAGGATCAAATATATTTTGAGAAAAGTTCTCCAGATTTGAGGTGGTTTTTGGTATGTACATTATATGAAATTGGGGGATAATTTTTTCTTTGATAATTAGTCTTGAAAACATAAACATTTACTTGTAGTGTTGTTCCAATTAATTGAAGATCTCACTATTTTTACTTCCAATTTTGATGATCAGACCTAATTTTTGGAGACCAATTTTTTTTTTGATTATTTGCATATGATTGAAAGGCATACTTTCATTCTTTCCTATCTATGTTATTTAAACTAAAAGGTATACTTTCTGTGTTTCCATTATTATTTCTACCTTTATTCTGCAGTTATTATCCTGAGATTTCATGAAAAATGCACAAGGGGGAGGGTTAATGTCAGGGACTTAGCCAGGACCCGTCCTACCTGTCTTTTGGACAGGTAGTTTCCTATTAAAAACCTCCTGTTTGGACAGGCAAAATTTCTATGGTGATGTTTCAATTTTGACTTTTGGGGTGTAAAGACCAACTATTTTCCTAACAAACCATCTTCTAGGACATAGATGATGTGTAAATTGCCCTTTTTGAGACACTAGGCTATTACATGTAGATGGTATGAGGATTTGAAGTAATTAAGTAGCCAAATCTGGACAGGCAAAACTTTTGAAATTCCTGTTTTGGACAGGCATTTTTGAAATCCTGGCTAAGACCAGGGTTGGGTTTCCTCCGGAAGAAACCTATTTCATCCAGGACGACGAGAGAAACCTGGTTTCTTCCATATTTTTCCGGTTTCTTCCGGAAGAAATGGAAGAATCATAGAATGGGAGCTATGATAATAGTTGAGATATTTTTCCAATATTTTTCCATACAATAAGTTATGTTTTAGGTTTCCCCACCATTTTTGCACTCTTGGTGCTTATGTCTATTTTGACCCTATACATGCTCAGTTCTAATAATTAACCATACGCAAACGGGTGCAAAAGTGAGATAACACCCTCTTAACCCATTCACATGTCAATCATACACTTGGCCTTACTCTTATAGAAATATCTTGATAACAAAGCAATAGTTTGAGAAATATTTGGTTGTAAGTTATTCTTACTCAAGATTGTGTTTAGCAAACACTTTTCTCTGTTAGTTCTCATACAATAAGCAATGTGCTAGGTTTCCACACCATTTGTGCACTCCTGATGCTAATGTGTTGATTGAGCTGATCACTGTTCAGCTATCTCTGTCTAATGACTTAATCTTTCTTTATAACTTGAGCACAGACACTAATTACAATTGGATTAGTTCCATGCCCAGGTTGCTGGTCCATTATGTACACAGAGTTAACACAAACTATGGATGTTGAAAAGTAGCATTGAACTATGCACTCAGTTCCTTTCCAATAGCAATTTTGAACAAAGGGATTAACTACACAATTAGGGGCCCAACATTTACAAGTTTGACCTATATGGGGGTACAGATCCTCCCTTCCCCTTAACATCCTATAGAGCAGAAGACAAGTTTGGCTGCTTTTTCTACCCCGAGACGGTTGCTGATCTTTTTGTGGATGGTCGATGCTGTGAGTCCAAATGATGGAAAGACTCAGTAAATGGATGCAGATGATGCACAAGCAGAGTGAAGCTGTATCATAAGTTCAACTACTCCCTCTGGCAAAGCAGAATGCTGCTCATTTGGTCTCATACTATTCCTTTTCATCAATGAAAAATTCTACGAAAAGAAATGGAAGAGATAGGTTTCTTCCGAACTGTGGAAGAAATGGAAGAAACATTTCTTCCAGGACGGAAGAAACCATATTTTTCCTTGGAAGAAACCGCCCCTCGGAAGAAACTGCCAACCCTGGCTAAGACCCATATAAAAACTGATCATCGATCACTCTGGTGGAACGATGATCAGTCCTCAAAAATTTGTACTGATTCTCAACACTATTGAAAAACTTGGTTTACAACAAATAGTACTGTATTTTGGGCAATATTATATCCCAATTAAAGCTTGGGAATTCTTATAAATGCAAAACTATGAGGAGTCCAGGGACTTAAGCCAGCACCCATCCAGCCCTTTTTAGAATGTCGTCAAAATCCCTAAAAGGTATTTTCAATCTTTGCATTATATAATAAACATACATGTATCATATATATGTACAAATGTACATTTATAATCCATGAAATAAGAGTTGCATCCTCCTGTCACACTGTTTGTATTTTTACCAGCTGGTTACTAAGAAAAATCAAATGAAGGCGACACTGACAGACCTGGATTGAATTTAAGGCGTAAACACCTATCTCTGTCAAGCAACCACTTTTTGATTGAATATAGATCGAGCCACTCTATCGTCAGGTATGGCTCTGTTTACATACTGAGATTGATAGGCCATACCCACGATAGAGAAAGCCCCATACAAAACTTTTCCACTGCGCCCAAAAATACGGGCGCTCACATTTCTAGCCCAGTCTGGCCACCCAAACAAAATTAATTCGTTTCCTACCTTGGTAATTTACGTTGTGACGCCTTTACAGCACTCAAATCCGTCCAGAGTGCGAGAAATGAGAGCTTTTTGGCTGGAAGCGATAATTTTCACCATGTCCTTATCGCCATTGAATCCGAGGCATGACTATTCGAGCAGCACTGTCCATCATTTCCCGTATCAAACCTATCACCTTCTCACACGTGTGCTGCTCGACTAGTCAAATCTCGAATTCAATGGCGGTAAGGACACAGTGAAAATTATCGCTTCCAGCCAAAAAGCTCTCATTTCTCGCACTCTGGACGGATTTGAGTGCTGTAAAGGCGTCACAATGTAAATTACCAAGGTAGGAAACGAATTTAGTTGGTTTGGGTGGCCAGACTGGGCTAGAAATGTGAGCGCCCAGTTTTTTGGGCGCAGTGGAAAAGTTTTGTATGGGGCTTTCTCTATCGTGGGTATGGCCTATCAATCTCAGAATGTAAACAACGGCATACCCGACGATAGAGTTGCTCGATCTAGAAACCGCCCCTCGGAAGAAACTGCCAACCCTGGCTAAGACCCATATAAAAACTGATCATCGATCACTCTGGTGGAACAATGATCAGTCCTCAAAAATTTGTACCGATTCTCAACACTATTGAAAAACTTGGTTTACAACAAATAGTACTGTATTTTGGGCAATATTATATCCCAATTAAAGCTTGGGAATTCTTATAAATGCAGAACTATGAGGAGTCCAGGGACTTAAGCCAGCACCCATCCAGCCCTTTTTAGAATGTCGTCAAAATCCCTAAAAGGTATTTTCATTCTTTGCATTATATAATAAACATACATGTATCATATATATGTACAAATGTACATTTATAATACATGAAATAAGAGTTGCATCCTCCTGTCACGCTGTTTGTATTTTTACCAGCTGGTTACTAAGAAAAATCAAATGAAGGCGACACTGACAGACCTGGATTGAATTTAAGGCGTAAACACCTATCTCTGTCAAGCAACCACTTTTTGATTGAATACTACATTGTCCAGTTTGTCCCACAACATTTCATCAAACATATTGTCAATGTTTACCACCAAAACACTAGAATCCTGTTGCTTAAATGATTATAATATACAGGGCCCTTAGGCACACAGTCCGTCTGGGAATGGCTGTTTTGATGAGATACCCCTTTTACCCTTCTATTAATCATTTTTCTTCACCCCTTCCCCCTCTTGCATCACTGATTTGGGCCTAGTTTCAATTCAATGAGAAACAATATTGAAAGGCAAACGACTGAAAATACCAAACAGTGGGCATGATACATGCACATAAGTGCCCATCAAAATATATTTCCCGGTTGTTTCCTAATAATTCAGCTGGAAATCTATGATGCTGAAACACAGCGACGGGTGGAACTTACTGTTGAACACGTCATAAAACACTGCACGTCCACAGACCAGTGACAGAAAAGGCAGCTGATGATTTGGAAAATACCGACGATGGCTAGAGCGATTAAACCGGGTTCGTAGTAATCCTCGACCCCGTAAACGAAGACCCACATGTACCCCCATACTGCATAAAGCAGCATGAACGGCGCAACGTAGCCATGGAACGCGAGAGGCCGAGCATTATGGAAAGAAATGCTACGAATCTCGTCCTCCGCACCGGAGATCGCCATGTTGGCTTGGCGGTGTAGTACCGCACTGACGGAATTTTATACTAATAATTTATCTCAAACTTCTATAAAACTTATCAAATGGATACTCTACGTATTTTCAATCATTAACAAAATTATTTCAAATATTTATCTAATCTTATGAAGGCTACATCTGCATTTTAAGTGATTTTAAAAATGACAGCCCGAGGCTACTCTTGACCTAATTTTATTTAGGTCAGTAGGTCGACCTGTCAAAGGAGGTGTTTTTACTCCAGAAGCTTGTGTTGCAACGTACTGGCAGCTCGAAGTTCACTTTTGGCTTGTGACCAGCTACAGGCAGTTTCTCCCACTCTGTGGCAAGCGTGCCTCTAACATATTAAGGAATACACGTGCTTTTGATAATCACCAAATCGTGAACAGGTGAGTAAACAAACGTGTAATCATTTGATTCATTCCATCACAGTAGCAATTAATGGCCAATTGCATTTGCAATGACAATGTTGCAATTGACAATCAAAATACACAGTGAAAGCCTATGACTTAGGTACTGTTTTCTAACTCTATGTATACAGCTCCTATTGAGGAGGGAACTATCCTACAAGAAGAAGAAGTGACAGTATTCAATAATTTGACTGAAAATGGCATATGAATACTATATGGGTTGTCTGATTAACTGGGGAAATTAGGAGTTTCTTACTAAACATGTAAACATAAATATGTGTGTACTGTCAATTTTATAGATGATCATTCACCAACACCAAAAGGGGTTACCATCATACCATGTATTTATCTATTAACTGTAACTACTTTAAAAGTAGTTTTACATTTTTTAAAAAGTAATTCTTTAAGGACAAGTAAAAAATATTTCTAAATGTCATAATTAGGATAGCCACTTTACACGAAACACATGTGACAAGTGGAACTATATATATACTCATATTGTAAATCCCTGAACGGTGTGTGTAATTATAGGGATTAATTCTTGTTTGAAATACTTAAGCGAAGGCTGCCTTAAAACTAGCTTATAGTTAGCAAAGGCTTCATAAACTTTTGGAAAACAGATCAAATTTAATCAAGGTCTGACTGCCTTCATATTCTGCAATTATTGTAAATTTATAAAAACTTCAACACTTATTGTAAATTTACAAAAACTTCAACACTTATTGTAAATTTACAAAAACTTCAACACCTATTGTAAATTTACAAAAACTTCAACACTTACTGTAAATTTACAAAAACTTCAGCACTTATCTTTAATTTTACAAGAAAATATTTTTAGGTCTGAGGGTGAATTTTGCCAGGATGTTCTTGGACACTGCAGGTATGAAGAAGTCAAACCTAATACTCACCCATCCCTTCTGGAAGGGTTCTATTGAATATGTTCACCTGATCCATCGACTTCTTCTTGATATTTTATCAAAATATGTTCCATATATCAGCCACCAAGATAGTGATCATCGGAGTGGAGTTTTTTTTGCAGCCTTTGTGGTTTTGATACTGACTAAGCATTATTTGAAATGCTTGAAAAAGCTACCAATATAAGTTCTTTGGGCTATTTATTTAAGGAGAAACAACCAAGTCATTGCAGCTCATGACCTAATTCCATGAGGCACGTTTAAATACCTTCTATCCCAGGGCATTAATTTATGGAAGTTATTGAATAGCACAAATACTGGCTGTTGATTGGACAATCCTAAGGAAGCAATAATAAAGGTATATTATTTTTGGCTGGTTGTTATTGAATTATGATGATTGATCATGCTCCCTCATGGGGGATGGGCTGTCCTGAGAGCTGAGTGGTCTGAACTCCTTCAATGCTAAATCTACTTTAGTCCAAAGCATATTGGATATAGCTCTCGCCAAGTACTCTCAGATGAGGACCCATGTAGCAGGGTTTCAGTCATTTTCCAGCTTTTTTGCATCATTTTGTATTGGCAAAATTAGCCACCAGCAGCATAAAAATTAAGGCATTTCCACTGACTGCTCGCTGTCTCTCAATCACCACTGTCTGCGTTCTAATCCAGGTGGAGCCACGTGAGAAAGTAGCCAGTAACTTGGGATTAGGCAGTGTTTTTTGCCGGACACTCCAGTTTCCTGCTCTATTTACAAAAGTCATACTCCAAAAAAGTTTTTCAGGTGCAAATCGTCGGTTCGGAGGACAGTGTCTACATCGGAAGAAGCAGGATGTTGACTTCTGTGCGCAATGCATTATGGGCACGAAAACCTCAGAGCGGTGCCAAACTGGTTGCCGG
Source organism: Maea johnstoni (assembly GCA_963942565.1). NCBI lineage: Eukaryota > Metazoa > Annelida > Polychaeta > Spionida > Magelonidae > Maea > Maea johnstoni. The sequence continues at coordinate 42,428,374 of OZ012695.1, read as the reverse complement.
TTCAGACGATGTGTGCGATAGACCGCGATTGCATAATTAAGTTTATTCTGAATGTTTTCTTTAAATATAGTGAAAACGTAAAGACCAAGGCCTTTTTGCCGGTGAGTAAGTATTTTTTTCATAAAGGGCCATCAGAATTACGTAGGCGCAAAATTATTCTTTTTTTTTATAGAAATTCTGGGATTTTAATTTTTTTGTATTTGCCCAAAAATTGGTCGGGGATTCCTTAAGACCAAAAATCAAATTAAACTGGCCTAATAGAGCAAAAATTATATATAAGTTATGATTTATAAAATTCCAAATTCCTAACTATCACAAGGGGTCACCTCAGCCCAAGTTTAGTTCCCTTTTTTCCCTCAAGGTGGTGGAATAAGAGCTAGCCTTCAGAATTCTTAGCAAAGATGACTGCTCTACAGTGTGTATATTTTACTTGCGGCATATTTTCTGGTATTCAGCCTGATTTAACTTGACCTCAAGTCCAGGCCACCATTTTCCTTAGGTCATCGTCTTGGGAGCTATGTATCTGTTTGCATGGTGTCAATCTCAGTGATGGCAGTCACGTCACCTGAATATTTTTTCAGTTGTTGAGAAAAACTAAGGGAATTCTTTTTAAAAATGTTTCAGTAGTTAAAATGTTATTCAATCTTCCATCTGAAATATTATTTGGTATATTTCCATGACTCACAATTAAAATGAATGTTTTGATATTTGGTGTTGGGATCCCTCTAGAAAATATTGATAGTGCATTTCAACACAATTGAAATGCTCTGATGATTTGGCCCCAAGAGTTTCTTGTCTGTGTACTGAATGATATTGACAAAACACAAAATCGTTTTTCATTGTTAATTAGGCAGTTTTATGTGCACGGTATATATTTTAAGAAACCTTTATCATGCTGCCTGAAGTGTTTTAATTACTCCACACAAATTTCAAAAGGCCTGGACTATGTTGCTTTGTTCTAGGCCCAGTTCTGTCACTGTCTTTATCTTGGCACAAGTCAAGTAGTTTTTTTTCTGGAATTTCAGGGTATTTATAGTCGAGGCTGTGATGCCCCACCGGAGTAGCGGGTGTCCCTACTATAAACATCCCAGCCTGCGTGCCACTCATCAGGGTATATTTAACTCAATAATACACGTGATATTTATAGGAGAAAACACTACATCCACCTGTCAGAATGAAACTCATGACATTCCCCTGATGCAATCCACATGGCATTGGAATGCACTGCCGGGAGTGATATGTACAGATATGAATGGAAACTTCTTATTCAGTACTGCTTGGTGGTATCTCATAATCTATTTATTGCAGTCTGTCCTTAGTTTAGATATTTTTCTCCTTGGTCCTTGAGACAGTTTTCTCTTCCCTGCTGCCTGGTCTGATAGGGAAACTGTGTGGTTAAATATATAAGGTGCATGTAAAGCCACACCCAGTGCATGTAAAAGATGCTGTGTGATATTACAAAGATAATGGGGTATTTTACTCTATCACAGAGGTCAAATTGATGTAAAATGTAATAGTTATGATATAATAGTAAGGATAAGAAGAAGAGAAAGATGATGAAGAAGAAGAAGGATATTGATATATTAATGATTATAGCAATAATAACAATGATGATAAAAACAACAATTACAATGATAGTAATAATAATAATTATAATAATCATGATAACAACAATAATAATAATAATAATAATAGTAATAATTATTATTATTATTATTGTAATAATAATGATAACAATAATAATAATGATAATTATTATAATAATAATAATAATAATAATAATAATAATAATGATAATAATAATGATAATAATAGTAGTAATAATAATAATAGTAATGATAATGATAATAATAATAATCAGGGTTCGATGCGAAGAGAATTTTTGAATCGATTGATTGAAAAATATTTCGAACAATTAATCGATTCGGTTCGACCTCACCTAGACAAAATGCTTGAGTTTTCGCTTAATTGTCCAACCACTAATTGATTATAATGATAATGAAAATAATGATAATATTAATAATAATAATAATAAAAATGATAATAATGATGATGATTATAATAATAATGATGATAATGATGATAATACTACTTATAATGAGGATGATAATAATAATGATGATGACGATGATGATGATGATGATAATAATAATAATAATAATAATAATAATAATAATAATAATAATAATAATAATAATAATGATAATGATAATGATAATTATAATAATAATAATAATAATAAAGATAATGATAATACTAATGATAATAATAATGATAATAATAATGATAATAGAAATAATAATAATTATAATAAAGCTAGTAGTGATAAGGATGATGATGATAATAATAATAATAAGAATAAGAATAAGAATTATAGTAAAAATTATAGTAATACTAATGATGACGATAATAATAATAATAATTATAACAACTACTACTACTACTACTACTACTACTACTACTACTACTAATGATAATGATGAAGATAATAATAATAATAACAACAACATCAACAACAACAACAACAATAATATTAATGATATTAATGATTGTTATAGTAATAATGATGATAATCATCTTGGTTTAGACAGCATTTGTCTAATCTAACAAGGACTCTTGGTGTCCCTTTATGCCTCTACAACAGGCCCATTGTCAGCCTGCAGTATTGCCTATAGGCACTCACATTGTTAGCACTGTCTGGAACATGATTTACAGCATAGGGGCTGTGTCAGAAGATGTCCTTGTGGGAGGACGGGAGACACTTTTA
>OZ012695.1:42391274-42425407 GCA_963942565.1 Maea johnstoni | reverse complement strand
GAGAGAGAGAGAGAGAGAGAGAGAGAGAGAGAGAGAGAGAGGAAGGGAGAGGGAGAGAGAGAGAGAGAGAGAGAGGAAGGGAGAGGGAGAGAGAGAGAGAGGAGAGAGAGATGAGAGAGAGAGAGAGAGAGAGAGAGAGAGAGAGAGAGAGAGAGAGAGAGAGAGAGAGAGAGAGAGAGAGAGAGAGAGGAAGGGAGAGAGAGGAAGGGAGAGGGAGAGAGAGGAAGGGAGAGAGAGAGAGAGAGAGAGAGAGAGGGAGAGAGGAAGGGAGAGGGAGAGAGAGGAAGGGAGAGGGAGGGACAGATAGACAGACAACTCTTTAGGTTGTATGTTCCTACGTTTTTGTTTAGCAATCCCCCTCCCCCATCCCCCAAAAAGAAGGCAGTCATGAGAGGCATCGAGCAGTCAGTGGCAACACCTTAGAAAATTGGTCTCTGACAGTAGTGAAAGACAGCAAGCAATCAGTGGCAATACCCTTAAGCACTGGGCCATCAGGGCTGTGCCCCTGCAGATGACATTGGCTGGATGTAAAGAGTCAATGTCCTCGGTTGTAGCTCAGCTTTGATTTAAGTGTGGCAGGTGGGAGGGGGGGGGGGAGAAACCTTGACTTGACTTGCCACTTCTTTCTAATGCTGACTCATCCCGCGTTCTCCAAAAGCCTCTCTAACCTACAGCAACCAATGTTGCCTACTCATACACCACAGACCACACACACACTAAGGCTTAACAATATTAGTATTTGCTGTGTCATATGTAAATAGGTATGTACATTTGTCTTTGTCATTGTGACATAGAGCAACCAATATTGCCTACTCATACACCACACACACAAACTAAGGCCTAACAATATCAGCTTTCTTTGAGTCATAAATAAATAAGCATGTAAATTTGTCTTTGCCATTGTGACATAGGGCAACCAATATTGCCTACTCATACACCACACACACACACACACACACACACACTATAAGGCTTAAAAATATCAGCTTTCTTTGTGTCATATGTAAATAGGTATATAAATTTGTCTTTTTCATTTTTGACCAAAGTCCAAAAACTTACACCACTTGATTGCTTTTTTGTGAGTTCCCATCTGAGAGGTTCTTTCTCAGTGTTTCTGCACAATAAGGGGTGCTCACATCTCCAAGGTGTTCATAATGAGACGAGTCACTTTCTACCACCACGCAACCTGTCTACAAATACTGTATAACGGGTATATTTCCCGGGACTTTTATTTCCCGAAAAAGGATGTTTTCTACTTTTTCCCGTTTTTTAATTTCCCGTCCTGCACATGGCTGCACTGATATTAAATTTACCGAAAGTGTGTGTTTTCGCTTTTGAATCTATTAGTGCAGACGAATGTTGTATGCACTGAATGTGCCGTGGAATGCAGAACAACAAAGCCATCCCAGCTCAATTGAGATGACATGGCTGACTCTATTGTTCTGAGCATTAATATCAATTAGAGCATCATAAATCCAAGTCGGACCGGTTCGTGGGCAGGTGGAGAAACTTTGTGAGTACTGCAAACAGTACTAGAATACACTCAAATTATCAGTCCGCCTGAATTTATCCATTTAGGACCGGTTCGTGGGTAGGTTGGCAACTGTCTGTGAGAGACTGTGAGTACTGCAAACATGAGGCATAATCCCCAAACCTGCCAAGGCCGGTATAAATTTACGTCACAAAAAGCATGGCCAGTTCGTTGGATGGAAAACGTAAACGGAGATGGGAGTTATTTCATGATAATTCATATATAAATAATTACATTTTCATTTAGTTCAAAGATTCATTTATTTACAAAAAACTAGTATATATAACGTAACAAATTCATATCTTAACACACACTGAGAATTCAGACTCAGACACATCGTCATCTGCGAACACCGTCTGCCACACCATACCAACAAAAATGATTAATGATAACGTTTTTATTGTTCCCGTCTCAAACCCATTCGGTAAATTCGGGAAGATTAAGCACACGTTAACATTACCCTTTATACAGTATCAGAACTAATGGTTTTTACTTGCCTCTGCAAAGTGGGTGCAACAATTTTGAGCACTGGCTAGACACCTTCATCCTGCAAATGCAATATCAGTCTCCATACATCCTTAGCCATGCACCTACTCAGAACTAAATTGAACCCCCTCCCCTTCTCAAATCCTGGATCCCCCCCTGCATTTTAGGGTGAGTAATTTAATTAGAGCTACTAAAGATATGAGTAGGGCTCGTAGACAATAAGGAATACCTTGACACTAAATCTTCTTGGTGATTGTAGGATGGTAGAATGGGTTCTATAGCTATTTCTTGATATTCAATAATATTCTGTTTTGTTTTAGATATCGCCATGGCAAGTGTGATGCGCGCTATCCGTGTGGCCCAGTTCGGGGGACCAGAGGTACTGCGGGTCGTCAAGGACGCAGTCCGACCAGCACCAGCGGCAAGAGAGGTAAGCAGCTATATATGTAAGCAATTTCTGCTCAAATACTGGTCCACTGGGTGACCAAATTGTGATTTCAACTGTTCACAAATTTGAAAATCAAGGTTTTATGAATTATGATATATTTAAATAATTATTAATCCTCCAGTTGTATTTTCAATTATGATCTTTTGAGTTAGTAATCCAACCTTTCCGTAACAAACTATCTTCTAAGACATGGCTGGAGTATAAATTGACCTTTTTTGACACAAAGGGCTTTTCTATGTAGTTGTTATACAGATTTGAAGATTTGTAAGGATTTGAAGAAGATGAGTAGCTAAATCAAGACAGGCAGAAACATTGTGATTGCTGCTATAGAGACAGGCACAGGCAAACCCTTGCTTAGAGCCTGAATGGGAGTATTTCTGGCTGCAACCCTTTTTTTATACTTTTTTAGCATTTTTTGAAGTTATTGGTAACTCTTTCCATTTTCTTTATTGTGTTTATTATTAGACAAAACAATTACAATTATAACATAGAAAATAACAATTTTGCAGGCATTAATAGGATAAAAGTAACTGACTTGTACTGTCTGTAAGCCATTGTAACAAATGTGTGTTTAAGTTCTGATCAAGGTCCTGGAAGCGGGAACATTTATTTTTTACTTTTTCAGCACTTTTTGAAATTATTGGTAAATCTTTCTCTTTCTTTATTATTTTTAATATTAGACAAGACATTTACAATTCTTATATAAAACATTGAAATTGTGCAGGCGTATATAGGTTAAAAATTACTAACTTGTTCTGATTGTAAGCCATGGTAACAAATGTGTGTCTAGGTTCTGATCAAGGTCCTGGCGGCCGGTGTGAATCCAGTGGATACCTACATCCGTTCTGGGAACTATCCGGTTCTCCCGGAACTTCCGTACACCCCGGGCGCAGACGTGGGCGGGGTCATAGAGGAAGTGGGTCAAGGTGTCACCAAGTTCCAGGTAAGCTAGTTGCCCCCTGGTGGCAAGGTGCGGCACTACATGTATACCAAGCATTGCAAGAGGAACACATGCTTTTTTTCCTCCGCAGGTTGGTATGAAGGTTGATTCCTGACTTTGAGCCATTCTAACATTTTTTGACTGCCTAGTTGGTATGACACATGTGCATATAATTGGAAGTTCAAGAGTATCTTTGATTGTCACATTTTCTGCCATTCAGACAAAATAGTGACTTTGCTGGGAATTCATTGTGGATGACGCTGAATTACGCAGGAAAACCATCAACTTACCCAGACTGACTGAAAAAATACACATGCCTTCCATCTTAACAAATTAATGCTTAAGAGTTGCTCTTCAAATTGTCTGAATCTGGTATACTTAAGATTAAAACTTTTGAATTGAGAATGATTTTGCAAAATATTTGAAGGTACGATGTTGGTTGTGTTCTAATCAACATTTCTCAATCACATATTTTCCCAACTATGATTTTGTTTAAAAGTTTTAATCAAAACTTTCAGGCCTCTTTCGGCTACTTTGAACATAAATCGGTTAATGTGCAGAGGTGAGACATTAGACGACTTGGCCATGGGGGCAGTCCCACTTAAATCCATATTTCATTTTAATTTTGAAAAATATATGCATATGTGTCATATCACCTTATAGCGTCTTTTGATTGTGTATGAATGGCTCAATCGAGGAGGAATGTTTGTACAGAATCACGACCATATTTGGAATGATGCTTTCTCTTTCAGGTCCTCGTAAAAGTAATGGCCGCCGCGGTCAACCCTGCCGACACCTACATACGATCCAATGATCCTTATTACCAAATGACACACAAACCACCCTCCCTCCCCTACACCCCGGGTTTTGACATGGCAGGGCTTGTAACCACTGTCGGAGATGGAGTGACAAGCTTTAAGGTTAGCCTTTGCTGGTTAACGCATAGATGGAGTGACAAGCTTTAAGGTTATAGCCTTTGCTGGTTAACGCATTGCGATTGGCACCTTGAAAATTTTCATGATACGATACAATATCAATATTTGCTTAACAATTCAATATCTTAACCCTGCCAATGCTAAGGCTACTTTCATCCAAAGCACAATGAATGACACAAAGATTTTTGAAAACGATCTAAACCCTGTCATGTTGGTATGCATTGGAAAGCTCTCATCGAGTAATCTCCGATGAGTGCCCATGTGCCAAGGTTTCAGTAATTTTCCAGCTTTTTTGCATCATTGGCCAAATTAGCCACCAGCATCATAAGGGTTAAGGTTAGCCTTTGCTGGTTAACACTTTTCTTAGAGGGAGAACACCAAAGTAGTCTGGTGTTTTTGTATGTTTTTTTGCGCTGAAGGCATGAACAAGTTAACACATATTTTTCCAAAATTTCTTAACATAGTGAGATATTTTTTATAGTTGTCAAGCTATGAGTGTATTTCAGATGCAAATAGTTTATTCCATTCAGAAGCTACCAGAATGGGTGACTCCCACATGGCTGGGCCGCCTACCATATCCCACATCCAGTGCCCACTTCTCAACATCTAGAGTTTTATTCCAAATTTGAAAATGTGAGGAAGTTTCCGGGAATGGAAGTTCATCAGCAATTTTTCATTGGTATTCTGCTTACATCCCACATACCCAGGACATCACCTCCAACTCAATTTCTCATTTTTTATGTCCCCGCCCCTGCCCCCTCCCCCAAATCCTCAATACCCCAGACTTCGCCCCTATCCCAAAGTTCTGAACAGCCCCCTCCCCACCCCACCATTCTAATGGAACAGCTCTAAGCTAAAAAGTGATGTCAACTCATTCCTGCTTAGAGTTTCCTTCAACTTTCCAGAGACTTGGTGTTAGTCAGTGATTCTTTGTAGTGTCCCCTCCATTAATGACTTAAGATAGTCATCACGATTACCGTATTCTTCCGATTAAGCGCACTGTGCGGAAAGAGGTTATGAAATTTTTCTGAAGTAGGGGTGTTGGCGATCTTCCGTTTTACCGCACACCTCAATGATTGCCGATCCGAGAGCATTGGCCGTTATTGCACCTTTGCGCTCTCGCTGTTCAGTTAGCTAAGGCGTTTGCAGCTACAATCTTGCACTTGAGATCATTAATTGGTCAAAAGTATGATCATGCGGCGAATATGAACAGTGAGAGCGCGAAGGAACTGCTGAAATTGCGGAATTCAGCGCTGGTTTGCAGACACGGCAAGAGGAATGGTATGTAATTTTGCTTTTCCTACTTCTTCTGGGGGGAAGCTTTACAAGTATTTTGTGACATTTGAGCTGGTCATTCACCCTCTAATTGTGAAAATTAGGCCCTGTGCGCTTATTTGGGCATGTGCCCTTAATCGGAAGAATACGGTATGATATCACTGAATGGCAATAATGTAGATAAATCAAGCAGGGGTGTCATTGATTCCAAACAATTCTATAGGTCAGCATTTTGTTTTATTGATGTAAAAGCATATCGTATAAAAGTCCTCATTGCCAATATCAGATATAATATCTAACTATTGTTACACTTGCAAAACCTCAAGAATTTAATTGAATATAATTATAGAGAATCAAAAATTTAAATATCTGCTCGATCAGATGTTTTGCAACATTTTTGGTATAATTATGACATTCCTTAAATCAAGTACCTTACTATTTCATTCTGATCTCGATCTGGCATTTTGCATTTTTTATATTTATGACAATCCGAGTATATCAAGTTCACTTCCCTTCCATTGTCATCCTAATCTACTGTTTTGCCTCATTTCTAATTACCCATGAGATTCCTTAAATCATGTTGTTTTTCTTGCCATTCTGATCTTACGGGATGTTTTTTTGCGTTTCTCACTCTTTCAGCCAGGTGATAGGGTGTATACTGTCAGGACGCTCTCGGGTTCGTACGCAGAGTTCGCACTCGCTGCGGAGGATATGACCTTTCACCTTCACGACAAGATGACCTTCACCCAAGGGGCAGCTATAGGGGTGCCTTACTTTACAGCTTTTAGAGCTTTGATGTACAAGTGAGTAATCTACAGTTTAATAACTAGCCTCGACTAAGGCTCTAAGGACCCAAGTTAACCCTTACGCTGCTGGTGGCTAATTTGGCCAATACAAAATGATGCAAAAAACCTGAAAAATGACTGAAACCATGGCACATGGGTACTCATCTGAGAGTAGTCAGTGAGACCTATCCAGTGTATACCAATATGACAGGGTTTAGATGTTTTTCAAAAATCTTTGTCCTTTGGATGAAAGTAGCCACAGCATTAATTGGAAGGGTTTATAGCTATCCTTCCTAGGCTTCAACATTCCCCCTGAGCGCTGCATGCGGTGTAGTACCAGCAATGGTAGATAGATGTCACCTGGTGAGGGAAATATGAACTAATTTCGGCCACCTTTACCACTTGGTGCCTGGTAACCAAAGAGGTTCATATGTAGTTAGCCATCATTTTAGGAATTAAGAATGAGTCAGCCAGTCAGCTCTGTTTGAGAACCCAAGGCCAAGGGAGGTCTGATGCATCTCACAGCAGACAGCTGTTAGATGCATCAGACCTCCCTTGGCTTGGGGTTTTCCAACACATCTGCCTGGTGAGGTCGCAATGGCTTTTATAGCATAGTGAAACTTAATATTTAGCTCACTGTGAATTGAGCCTATGAGACAAAGGCTTTTTAACCCATTAATGCTCACAGCGGCCAAAAGCAGCCTGACAATTTTGATGAAATCTTGCAGGCAAGAGCACACGTAGAAAGATATTTGAAGGAGAAATGTTTATCAGAACATTATCAACAACTCTCCTTCAAATATTTTGTAAAATCATTCTCAATTCTGAAGTTATTGTAAAAAGTATCCTTGATCCAGACGACAATTGCTGGAGGTACTCCTAAGCATTAATGGGTTAAAAAGAGTATCTTCCATATGGTTGAAAAGGGTAGAAAACTGAAAATTCATTGTTCTCACACTATTTGGTAAATACCAAAAAAGGGTTGGACATTTTATTAACATTTCACTACGGCAATCTGCTTTAATCATTTACTATATCCAGTGTGAACCCATTCATGCCTGTAACACAAAAGAAAATGACCAGATTATTTTGGTAATATCTTTTTGTGACTAGAGCATTTTCAGATATTTTTAGAAAGAGGGATGTTGTTTGTACAAAATCCAACTCACAACTCATAAGTATGACAGGTCCAGATGATGCTCGTTAAGGAAATCTCAAGTTACAAATGATTTCACAGGTTGAACCCGATAGCAGTGCAATATTAACTATATAGACATATTTAGGTATGCTTTCTGTTTGAAACTGGTCATTCTGAGTGCAGGTTCAATATTGCGAATACACTGATTATACAGTTCAACTGTGCCTTGCCTATAATAACATATGTAGCTGTGGATAAGAATAAATTATGTGGTCAAAACCTGCCTAGGTTCCTTTTTGGTACTTAGTATTTGCAATTTTATTTTACAGGGGTCAGGCTAAAGCTGGAGACACAATCTTAGTCCATGGAGCAAGTGGAGGGGTAAGGAAAAGAAAAATGAAAATAAGAAATTGGACTCTACAATATATATATATATATATATGAATATATATATATATATATATATATATATATATATATATATATATATATATATATATATATATATATATATATATATATATATATATATATATATATATATATATTATGTTTTTATATTTATATATGATTTTTGTCCTGTATAAGGAGAAGAGAGATAGTTTAACAGAATTGTATAGAAACTTCTACCTATCTATCTGACTACCAATATTTTTATCTATCCATCTATCTTTCTTTATATATATATATATATATATATATATATATATATATATATATATATATATATATATATATATATATATGTATATATATATATATATATATATATATATATATATATATATATACATATATATATATATATATATATATATATATATATATATATATATATATACATATATGTATATATATATATATATATATATATATATATATATATATATATATATATATAATTATATACATATATATATATATATATATACATATATACATATATATATATATATATATATATATATATATATATATATATATATATATTTATTTATCTTTCTATCTATCTATCTATCTATCTACCTATCCATCTATCTATCTCACTATCTATCTATCTATCTCTATCTCACTTTCTATCTTTCTATGATCTAATGATCGATCAATCGATCCAGTCTATCTATCTATCTATCTATCTACTTATCTATCTACCGATTTTTCTATCTATCTATCTATCTATCTATCTATCTATCCATCCATCCATCCATCCATCCATCCATGTATTTATCTGTCAACCTGTCTGTCTATCTCTATCTCCACCTGATTAATTACTTGTTATTTTGCATTTTTCTGTCCAACTAGGTTGGGTTGGCGGCATGCCAGCTAGGTCGTGCCTACGGTATGAGGGTGTTGGGTACAGCAGGAACCAATGAGGGTATGAACCTCATCAACCAGATGGGTGCATCTGCTTTCAACCACAACGCAGGCGACTACGCCAGGCACATCATGGTAAAGACTTGATATTCTCCTAGAACACATATTACAATCAGGGTTCAATATAACAAATAGCCCCACATTCAATGACTATCTTATCATGGAAAAATGGCTTTTCGGGCAGGCTAAATAAGGCGTCAACTTGCCCTGCTTGAGTATATAACATGAGAATGGAAATTGAAAATAGTATATTCAATGAATTCATAATAGGATCTAATGCTAAATGCTTATTGTAAACAACTTAACATTCTTCTAGAAAGCATATTACAATAAAGGCAAGGATCATAGTCCCTAAAAAGATATCATTCTCTTCTGAGTTGACCAACCATTGTGATGTAGTACCAGCAATCACAAATAGATGGTGCCACCTGGTCATAGGTAGAAAACTGATAAGATTAGTGCACAGGTGTTGTACTAGCAATGTATATTGTGATGTAATACCAGCAATGACAGATAGGTGGCGCCACATGGTCATACCTCTGTATGACTACAATGTAGATGTATATATATGTTGATTATTCTAATGAAATTATTGTATTTCCTCTATGTACTGCAAAATGCGGTTAGAGAGTAATAAAGTTCGTATTCGTATTCGTATTCGTATTCTGTGGTCTACTCAAACTGAGACCTCTGTTCACTTGTAGAGATGAACTTTGTTTGCCACTCAGGCCACCTTAATACTAATAGTACCTGATAACAGAAAAATACATATGACAGCCTATAAAGCTAGGCTAATTACAATAAAAAAGCACATAATTATAAATTAAGTGCATTTAATTAAAAAGCACTTTGTGTATTGCATGGATCTGGTACATTCAAGTGATAATTCATAGCAAGAAAATCAACATTTTAAACTCTAAAGGAACAAACCCCTCGATCCTTCTCTGCATCCACAACAGCTTTCTCTTTATTTCTCTGCAGTAGATCCGCAGTAGCGGGTTGGCCTGGTTGCTCTGCATAAATGTGCGGCATTGTTGAGTACCTTCTATGGTGCTTCTGCAACTGAAAGTCCCCTTGGAACCATTTGTTAGAAGAAGGGAATTTCTTCCTGGTTCTGGAACCTCATCACATTATAATGTAAGCTGTTGAAAGTGAAGTAAAAACCAAGCTCTTCCTTACTTCTTTCTCTGTATTTCTTTCTGACCTTCTTATCTTCAGGAGACCACTGGCGGTGCAGGGGTTGATGTCATCCTGGAAATGCTGGCCAATAAGAATCTGAATACAGATCTGGAGCTGCTGGCGCCAGGGGGGAGAGTGGTGGTAAGTAGAAGAGTCTGAATACAGATCTGGAGCTGCTGGCGCCAGGGGGGAGAGTGGTGGTAAGTAGAAGAGTCTGAATACAGATCTGGAGCTGCTGGCGCCAGGGGGGAGAGTGGTGGTAAGTAGAAGAGTCTGAATACAGATCTGGAGCTGCTGGCGCCAGGGGGGAGAGTGGTGGTAAGTAGAAGAGTCTAAATACAGATCTGGAGCTGCTGGCGCCAGGGGGGAGAGTGGTGGTAAGTAGAAGAATCTGAATACAGATCTGGAGCTGCTGGCGCCAGGGGGGAGAGTGGTGGTAAGTAGAAGAGTCTGAATACAGATCTGGAGCTACTGGCGCCAGGGGGGAGAGTGGTGGTAAGTAGAAGAGTCTGAATACAGATCTGGAGCTACTGGCGCCAGGGGGGAGAGTGGTGGTAAGTAGAAGATTGTACTGATAACCCCTTTAATACATGCCCCCTTTTGTTTGTGTAAACTCCCACTCAATCAAAAACCAGCCATTGAATGAAAATAAAACTCTACAATCAGGATATTTCCTAACCACAAAGGGTAAGTAATCGTAAGTGTTTGCACTGGAATGCCTTAGATATGTGTCCTTCCTCTTTTACCATGTCTCCCACTCAATCCTAAAGTGGCCATTGAATGAAATTAAGACTCGGCAATCAGAAGTTTTGCTGGCAAATGCATTCGATCTAAACCATCCTTATGCTTTGAAGTGGCTTCCAATGTCTGTACATATGGGGCATTCACAATGATGGTATCTCAAAGCAAATCAAAGCTACGTTCAGTTGTGAGGTCGTCCATGCCCAGGAAATAGGGTGCAATCGGGCATGCTGTTGTCTATTAACCCTTATGCTGCTGGTGGCTAATTTGCTGATACAAAATGATGCAAAAAACCTGAAAAATTACTGAAACCCTGGCATATGGGTACTCATCTGAAAGTACTCTGCGAGAGCTTTCCAATGTATACCAACATGACAGGGCTTAGATGGTTATCAAAAATATTTGCATCTTTGTGTTTAAGAGGAAAATAGCCTCAGCATTGGAAGGGTTAAGCAAGGGGTGCTCATGTTTTTAGTGCAGGAATCAAATGTCAGCACTGTATGCACACATATTCATGACCCATACTGGAGATATATCTTTAGGGGTTTCCAACTGTGGCAAGGAGACTTCATAACGTGCAATAAGTCAAATCAAAATATATCACTCTTGAACACTCTCAGATAGTCAGCCAGTACGTTGTTTCAGATATTTATCTATGAATGAGGATTTCATTTTAAAGCATGTTTACTCAATCAGTTATATTTGCTAATTATGATTCCAGATCTTTTTATAGACATTCTGTCATATATGGTAGTGCTAATTTTACTGATGAGTGGTTTTTTTTACACATTATCATATATTGGCCGCCAAAATTGCTATGCTTTAAGAAGAATATTTTTGGACACCCCTGTATGTTTAAATGTAAGGTCAAAGGCTTGTCTATCACCAGGCACCCAGGTGGCAACCAGGGAAATCGGTCCTGTAAAATGCCTAGTCACTCTGTACATCTAGGGTAGGAATTGATCCCTTTACTGTAGATAGGTATTTGTTGCTTGCTCATTACCAATGTATTTTCTGCTGGATTGTTATGGAACACGATTGTGTTTTTTCAGATAATCGGATCAAGAGGCAACATTGAGATTAACCCTCGGCTCACCATGGGCAAGGAGACCACCATTGTGGGATGTGCTCTCATGAAATCGACACCAGTAAGTAGATATTAACTCCTTCGCTACTCAAAGCGATGATTTTCGTTCCTCGGCTCATGTGCCTGTCCTTCGATCAGAGCGCCTATCCTGCGGAGCACCTAATAGCGCTCTCAAAATAGCTGTTGCATAAAGACATGGAGCTGCTGTTTTTGCAACAACTGTTGCAAAGTCCCAGAGCTTAAGGGCCAAACTAGCTCTTAGGGCAGTTAAAGGGTTAACCCTTCCAATACCACACACGCATATGTGCATTTATGATGATATAATTCCTAGAGAAACATGTGTTTGTGATAACATATTATCCTGGAGAATTGTATATGCATGTGAGATAATCAAACGCATTTAAAGAAGAGCCTGGCTTGCTAATCTGTTTATGACGCCCTACATAGTTTGGAAATCAGGCAATTGGCCGTCAGAATGTTGTGCTTGATCCAAGGTTCGTTTTGATATGTCACATGACTATAGGCCCAGTCACACTAGGGTCCGACTATCGCACGATTTTAAAATCGGCAGGTCGGACACGATTTTTTCACCTATCGCCTGCGTCTAAAAAGTCGGTACTGGGTTAATATCGTATATGTCGCAGTCACACTAGAGCTCGACTATCGCACGATTTTAAAATCGGCAGGTCGGACCCGATTTTTTCACCTATCGTGCGTTCGTCGCATCCGATTTCTAGGCCAAATACAAAATCGGATCCGACTAAAAAAAGTCGGTACTGATTTGCGAACCTGTTCGTAAATCAGTGCCGATTTTTGAAAAGTCGCAAGACAATTTTTTGACGCATTTTTCTAGCAATAAAATCGGCTCCGATGAATCGTAAAAGTGTGACTGCAAACATCGCACGACTACTTTATCGCAAGACAAATCATTGACGCATTTTTCTAGCAATAAAAAATCGGCTGCGATAAATCGCAATAGTGTGACTGCAAACTTGTCTATTTTCAAAATCGGAACGTCCAGTTCCGATTTTAAAATTAGCAAAATCGGATCCGATTTTAAAATCGTGAGATAGTCGGACCCTAGTGTGACTGGGCCTTATGGTGGACCTCGTTTTCAGATGATAGTCAAACATGAACGACCTGGTACTGTGTGTTTTCTGGAGGAGTTTCAGAACATTTCCTTAGTAGTTTTGTAGGTACTGACTCTTTCCCTGTGTATTTTCTGCTACTGACTCTTTCCCTGTGTATTTTCTGCTACTGACTCTTTCCCTGTGTATTTTCTGGTACTGACTCTTTCCCTGTGTATTTTCTGCTACTGACTCTTTCCCTGTGTATTTTCTGGTACTGACTCTTTCCCTGTGTATTTTCTGCTACTGACTCTTTCCCTGTGTATTTTCTGCTACTGACTCTTTCCCTGTGTATTTTCTGCTACTGACTCTTTCCCTGTGTATTTTCTGCTACTGACTCTTTCCCTGTGTATTTTCTGCTACTGACTCTTTCCCTGTGTATTTTCTGCTACTGACTCTTTCCCTGTGTATTTTCTGCTACTGACTCTTTCCCTGTGTATTTTCTGCTACTGACTCTTTCCCTGTGTATTTTCTGCTACTGACTCTTTCCCTGTGTATTTTCTGCTACCGACTCTTTTCCTGTGTATTTTCTGCTACTGACTCTTTCCCTGTGTATTTTCTGCTACTGACTCTTTCCCTGTGTATTTTCTGCTACTGACTCTTTCCCTGTGTATTTTCTGCTACTGACTCTTTCCCTGTGTATTTTCTGCTACTGACTCTTTCCCTGTGTATTTTCCGGTACTGACTCTTTCCCTGTGTATTTTCTGCTACTGACTCTTTCCCTGTGTATTTTCTGCTACTGACTCTTTCCCTGTGTATTTTCAGGAGGAGTTTTCGAACATCTCGTCGGCGCTGTGGGGAGGCATGGACGCGGGCTTCGTTCAGCCTGTGATTGGTGGAGAGTACCCTCTACACGCTGCTGACAGGGCGCATCACGACATCATCAACAACTTAGGAACAAAGGGAAAAATCATCCTGACCATTGGGACGGGCTGATGTGAAAACTGTTTGTTTATAGTTGTATGATAGGTCAAATAGGCTCATTTACCCATTCATGGCTGAAGATCTACTTGAGGAGTGTCGTCTGGACCTGTCGTACTTTTGAAAATAACCTTACAATGAATCATTTATTTGCAAACTATTTGTAGGAGAGTTGTAGATAAAGTTCTTATGATCAACTATCCTTCAAATTGTTATCAACCAGCGTCTTTCTCAAAGATATATTACCAGAATAGAAAGGCGCTATTTTGCGGCTACAGGTATGAATGGGTTAAGAGCTTGGGAAATGCCGAACACTGCTTTGAACCGTCACCCCGATCCCATGATACTCAAATCCTGGGAAGATTCCTGTTTAATATGATTTTTATGTTTTTATGTAGATGACGCATTTATCATATTTAAGGTCCTCACAATGAAGACCAATGGTATCCAGTTTTTGGCTGAGTAGGCAATAGAGGCAGAACAGTGTTCAGCATGAAGTAAAAAAAAAACCATTTATACCACCAAACCTAGTTCCATCCAAGTGTGGCACAAAATGTTCCATTTTTTGAAGAGCTGACCATCTTTCATCTATTGTTCACCCTGCCTATAACTGCAGCAGTGAAATATTCTTAGCCCGTTCATGCCTGTATTACCTTGAGACCTCCTTGAAAAATGGCAACTGTATTTTAGATATGCTGTTGAAAATAAGTTTAGAATTGGGCATAAACTCACAAAATATATGAAGGAAAGATATGGATCTAGTTGGAAACAATATTTTTCCTTCCTTTATATTTTTTGGGAAAGAAAGTTTTGTTCACAAAGAATTTTCCAAAATAGTGAGGACGTTTTTTGGGTACTGCAGGCCCGGGTTATTCTGCAAGGAAGGTGGAAAGGCCTTTTTTGGAAGACAGTCTTTTTTCCGAAGTTGGTACCTGTTATTTTTGGCGCTCCATCCATGGTATCTGATATTGCTTGGGAAATTTTCCTTGCAAGTGATGCGGTTATATCAGTATTATGGGAATAATTGTCAATTAAAGTTAAGGATCATTTTGGAAAAATGAATGTCTTGCCATGAATATAAACTTCAGCATTTTATGCAACCATTATACAGTGATTCTAAATATTCCCAATTTCTGCAAATCTTATCACTGTTTATATGAAACTTTGAAGGAATCTTGAAATCAATTTGAAGATGCTAATGAATTAAGTGCCATATTTTGTGATTTACTGTGATTTTCCATTTCATTATGATCAATGATCAAATTTTATTTTCAAAATTTTATTTGATTTCAATTGATAACAGTCTTAGAAAGAGCTACAATTGCTGTACTTATTTTCCAGTATTAGCATTTTAAGGGTCTGTATTAAAACTTACTCTATATGAAGTTTTCTCTTCTCTTGGTAAATATTACTGTGCACAGAAAGATACCTATAGTTTTTTCCTATTCTGCAAACTTTCTGACAATGAGAGAGAATGTTACTAGTCATATTGTTTATTGTAAAGGACATGTCTCATTGCAATGAAATTATAATAAAGTGCTAGTATGTATTTATCAGAGTAAAACATCTCTGGATGACTGTAAGATATATACTGATATGATAAATCAGTGGAATTATGCAATAAATCGAGTGGAATGGTATTGATAGTGTTGTCTCTTTCTGCCATGAAAACTGGTCTTTTGATAATAGTTACTTTTTCTGCTATATTGAGACTAAGCTGTGACTGGACTACCGTAAGTGGAGGAAACTGGAGGACTGGCGAAAACTACCACCCTCCCCAGAAACCCTGGCAACCCCAAAAAACAACATCTAAACTCTGTCATGTTGGTATTCATTGGATAGCTTTGCTGAATACTCTCAGATGGATACCCGTGTGCCAGGGTTTCAGTCATCTCTAAGGGTTTTTTGCATCATTTTTTATTGCCCAAATTAGCCACTTGCAGCATAAAGATTAACGCTGACCTGAAAAGCATCGACTAGCAGCAAGTCACTAGTAGTTTTCCTATTTTAATAAGGCACAAAGCAATATGTAAAGCAACCTCTAATTTATTATTCTCAAGATAATTGAATTCATGTTTATAATCGGCTTGCTTGTATTCGACATTGAGTTTCAGATATTTGTGATTATTTTCAAATACTACCAGTCAATTGAAACGATTATTCAAATGTCAAGTTTTGATAGTTGTGAAAGGTTTTTCTTCCATTTAATAGCATCATCCATAAATCATCTATAAAATCCCCTTGCCTATGAGAACCCCACAATTATTTGGACTTCAATGTCGAAACAATGATATTGGAACATTCTTAATATACTGTAGAATGGGTATATTTCCCAGGACTTTTATTTCCCCCAAAATGACTATATTGGGTATTTCCCGTATTTAATTTTCCTGGCCTGCACACGTCTGCCACACCATACCAACAAAAATGCTGTAAGATAAAATTTTAAATTGTACCGTCTTGAACCCACTAGGTAAATTCGTGGAGATTAATTCCTTATCAGAAATACACAATTTACATTTTTTGTTTGGTAATCCTCATCTTTCATCAGACAATTGAAAAGTTTTTTTTTTTTTTGGAATTACACTTATTGTTAGATTATACAATATTGTACCTAACTCACGGCTGACCATTTGTTAATGGAGGAAAATAGAGTACTCTAGCAAAACCACTGGGTAGGCCAAAGTTACTTTCACACATGACCTGAGTTAGTTTAGACCCTAGGCAGGGTCCAAAGCAGCAAGATGTCAGCAGTGCCAATGCTTCTTCTGGCTTCAACCCTGGAGGGTCCAAATTGTAACTTTGCCTGCAACTTCCTCTTGCCTAGTTGTAATGGGAATTATTCTTAGAAGTCCAGTACCAGGTTGTTTAGTTTTGGACAATCTTGTGAAACATTTCTGCCCCGCAATCATATGATATTCCAAAAGGAATCTCAAATCAAGCACAACATTTTGTTAATAATTGCATACTTTTGAACCTTTTAAGGATTCTCTTAGAATAGCCAGTCAGTCTCTCCTTTAATAGGTTTTTCATCATCATCTCACACGCATGCATGGTTCTCTATGCCTGCGTTTTAACAAACACTTATATGCATGTGTGACATTAGAAGGGTTAAATTATTAGGATGGACGAGATATACACTATACACACATGCCAGTATACCTATCGCAATTATCATCATCATCATCATCATCAATGTAACAGCACACCATGTTCTTGAGCATTTTATTAGAAAAGTTGTCTACAAAAGGTTAGTATTCATGATCAAAACATATTTCCGATGAAAAATCCTCTAGCATTCCCTTGCTCATATATCTTAAGAAACGTTGCAAACATTAACATAATTCATTAACAGTCAAAATAATAAACTGTAATTGTTTACTAATTGCAATACACTGATTTTTTATTATAAGCTGCCCTATTTGTGCGAAAACGGAAATCTCTTCCCAGGCCTTGATTCTTATGACTCATTATGAATATTATTATGAATAATATTATGAATTTACTGTTTATTCTCGCAACATTTTATCCCATATGTCCTGTCAATATATACAGTGCATGATACGTTGGTTTACATCATTTAAAATCCAAGCTCGCAAAATGAACTACAATTATATGTTGCTTCCCTCAAACATTAATTCACTTATATTAAGCTACAGACGTATACCTGACGCATCATTCTTCTGCACTCGCTTATCAATGAAAGAGAGGGGATTAGTACTTTTTTAACGACTTCAACATCTTTGGTCATACCGCGAAGAGAATGGAAACTAAAAACGGGTAGTAATTTCCTTATCCTAAGAAAATACTGTAGAATGGCCAATTTCTCAATGAGATGTATTGTCCCGTTTTTTTTCAGAATGCTTTAAAACGGGAATAAACAGCACAGGATGAACAATACAATACAATGTCTGGACTTAATAATAAACACGGTGAAATCCTGAACTTAGTTAAACAGACTGTTAACAGACTCTTTGGTTTACTGAAATAACACATTTACATAAGATGGGAAAACGGAAAAAAACATATGTCCTCTCTTCTAAAATATTGGAACCGAAAACACCCAAAAATGAGCCCTTTATTAACTCACGATCACATGCTTGGCAGCCAGGCATTTGATAAAAATGAATAATTTATTGATATATTAATACATTATTTATTGGTATCTATACATCATTTTTAGGTATCAACAAATGTTTAGTTTTGTCCAATTCGGCCTTCCATATGGATGGCCCCCAGACACCTGCCACAAACCGCTCACCACTCTGCACTTACATACCTGTACACATTGAATCATTAAGTTTGACATAAAAGGGCCACCCACTTTCAATTTCATGGCTTAGTCCCTGTTAGAGTTAATGCTTTTAATGCAACCTATGTTTATTTTTCTCATCAGACCTCCATCGAGAAATACAAGTACAACTGTATGAAAAATCAATTTCGTCCTTAATAATGGTCACAGGCCAAATGACCACACACTTGGAAGCAGTTATTTTATGACAAGATAACCTATACTAAGCAATTGTCACAATTACATTAATTACAATCCAATGTTGATTATGAAAAATAGATCACTCCTGAAATATCTCTGTTAAACTAAATGTTTAAAAACAACTTGTTGAAAAAGGAAATACATAAAAGGCAAATTTGTTTAGCATTTAAAAAAAAGACAAATGAAACAGTGATTGCAGCTAAAGAATATCTGAAAGGTCGTACACCATAGGAAAATACTATCTGTACAATATTAATATCCTTCCCTTGCCTCAAGAAAATTTGAAAATGATTTTTCTTTGAGGTAAAAGGAACGTATCCCCCCCCTCCAAGGGGATATCAAATTGCTGATGCCTTTATAGACAACTGCTGTTACTAAAAGAAACAGCTCACTTCCTCGCCACACTATGGGGCATGATAACAATAAGATACTACAAATGCTATTATTTGATCTAATGATACTTCTTATGACATATTTATGCAAGTTATTAACAAAATGAAATACCTTATTTGTTGCAAATAACGTGTTAGCATCGCACAATGTACTACCATAATCACAATTTGAAATAAGTACCGCTATATAATATTATACGTTCTGTTACCAGTTGCACCTAGATCTGTACTAATTCGTATGTAAAATGAACATTTTCAGGCCTCGATACAAGTGGTGCGTCCTTAGCTACACTAATTCTCATCATGATTAACTATCCTGATGTGCAACATAAGATACAACAGGAAATCAAGACAGTGGTGGGCAATAGTAGGCGTCCTGTCCTTGCTGATAGACAAAATATGACCTACACAGAGGCCACATTGCTGGATGTCATGCGGTACATGTCTGCTGTTCCCAACGGATTGATCAGAAAAACTACAAAAGACACAGAAGTCCAAGGCCACATGCTGCCAAAAGACACACATGTATGTGTGAGTCTGACATGCATACTGCCATTTCTATTTTGAGTTACTTGTAACAAGCACTGTCAATTGAGCTAACAGGTTAATGGCCATTGCTTGAACATTTGATCGGGATTCAAAAACAACAGCTACACACAAACTAATTACTTTGATATTCTTTTTGTAAGCGTAAGATCAGTCAATTCTAATGTAAACGGTTACGTATTTATTCTGTATGCATACGTGGTTCATTGCACTTTCACATTTAACCAATGAAATAACATTGTGTACGTTATTTAGAGGTAACAGTCAATTGTCATTTATTGATGACAATTGAAGCAGAATGATAGGCAAGTGCTAATGCTTAGGCATGTACATGTTGTTAACATAACTATAATGTAGTGTAATTGTAATCAACATTTCGACATTGATTAACATAATAAGAGCTAAAGCACTTCTTTGGATACGGAGATCTTAATTGAAACCTCAGTTAGTCAAAGTAAGACACAACTTATAATTCATTTTTTACAATGTCAAAACTGTAATCAACATTTTGACATTGGTTAACACATAAAGAGCTAAGGCACTTCTTGGGATTCGAGAATCTTAATTAGAACCTCATTTAGTCAAAGTAAGATACATTTTATAATTAATTCTTTACAATATCAATATACAATAGTACCTTGTTACCACTTATTGTCATCTATATGTGATTTGTTCAGAAGAGACTGATATATCAAACTTGTAATATCTAAATGTTGCCTGTAATTCATGATTTCTCATAGGCGATTATCCATCTGTGGGGATTACACCATAATGAACGCGTTTGGCCAGAACCATTTGCTGTTAAACCTGAACGATTTATTGATGATGATGGGCAAGTCATTCCACCGAACCACCCAAAAAGGAAACAGTAAGTGACTCTTAAATTATATCGCACACACACACACTTACATACATACACATACATACACATATGTTTATATATGTTTTATATATATATATATATATATATATATATATATATATATATATATATATATATATATATATATATATATATATATATATATATAAATTTCAGACAATTTGATGGTTCTAACCTTTTTGTCCCTCACTATACTTACATGACGACGTCTCACGATCTGGCACATTCCATATATTCATTCTGTGAGCAGTTTATGTTATAGATTTTAAGAATCATAAACTTGTCTGTGTGCCATAATCTATTCTTTTTATGACCAGTTGGATGGCTTTTGGTGCTGGTCGTAGGAACTGTCCAGCTAGGGAACAACTTGCCAGACCAAGACTTTTTCTTGCTATCACATATCTCCTGCAATCCTTCACATTTTCACCTCCCGACGGAGAAGAGCCAGCTGACCCAGACCCGCGTAACTATGTCAATGGAATAATTTTAAAACCAAGGAAGTTTAAAGTCAAGGCCTCAGCTAGATCATTGCAGAATACCATATAATAAATACCTAAGAATGTGAGTTACTTTGTCGATTCACTGATGGGAACAATGGGAACATTGTGTTTCATTTAATGGAGAGAATTACATCTGTCCCACGGCATCATATAGGAGGATATTGATACATAATAGAAATATGGTCTTAATGCGCTAGAGAAGAAGCATTTGGATGTTTATAACAAAATGGTATCTTTTGATCAAAATCTTACAGCTTCATAAAGGTAGTTGCTTTCATAATTTGGGGAAAAGTTTGGGGTGAAAGTAATTTTGTAGACAATATATTATGTAAGCTGTTGGTCGAAATCCCCTTTTCCTTTGGAATTATGGAGAACTACATTTGGAAACCCACTTCACTTCTTTTTGAAAGGAATTTTCGATGTTATTGCTTGAATGTCAACTGTGATCATTGACTGACTTCAAGTGCGGTGTTACATTTAACACACATGGTAACACTAACGGATCTGTTTACCGGATCTTTACAGAGCAAGATGTTAACATCTAGGCCAACACAGATGTTAGCAATGGTGTTACATTTTTTGAAGATGTGTGTCCTGCTCAATCAAATTATGTTTGTCATAGTAAAGAACAGCAACATGCTGGGAAGGTGATTCTTAACTAATAATCTCTTTCAATTTATAGACACATACCATTCATATCAAATATTTCATTAGGATAATACAAAAATAAAATAAAATTTATCATTAGTTTCATTCATATTATTTAAATCTTAGATGAAGAAAAGAATGGATTTGTAACAAGATACCCATTACTATATGTAAACTGTGCATAAGCAAAGGACTTATCTATTACTGCTTGACCAAATGAGATCCGTGAAAGGCTGGACAAGCCAAGGGACTCTATTCTGGCATCAGAGTGAGGTCATGAAGGAACAACAACCATTCAGGGTTCTTGTATCGTTTACATTACAGAGAAACCTGCGTCTGGTTTTTATTTATCTAAGTTAGAATCATTATCATTTATAGCTTATGATTATTATTTAATATATTATTATTATTATCATTATTATTATTATTATTATTATTATTATTATTATTATCTATGAACTGTTGAAATGAAGTGAATTATACTCAGGCAACCTCTTTAACTAGCTGCAATGGGTCGTCAGTAGCTGAAGATGGTACCCAACATCATTCATATTAAATATTTTATTAGGATAATACAAACTTTAAATAAAAATTATCATTAATTTTATTTTTATTATTAAAATCATTATCATTTATAACTTATAATTATCCTCATCATTATCTTTAGTATTCTCATTATTATTATTCTCATTATTATTCTCATTACTATTATTATTGTTATTATTATCAATGAATTGTTGAAATGAAGTTAATTATACTCAGACAACCTTTTTAACTAGGTGCAATGGGTTGTCAGTAGCTGAAGATGGTACCGAACACCAACATAGGACTTGAAGTCAAAACGGTGTTAACACCTAAGCCGTTACTGTTAAGGCCTTCAGAAAGTATATGGGGACCATGCTCTTTTCAGCACCTTTCACAGATCAACACTAACATTTTCTGTTACATTTTGTGTTAACACACATATTATGGCCTTTATGGGGCATTATGGGATAGATGTGTGTTACCACCTAACATATGCCCATCACTTCAAATAGCGTGTTACCACCCCTGGTAACACTAACACCGATGTTAACATCTGTGTTAACACCATACTTGAAGTCAGCCATTGTATGTACCGAGGTCTTATATCATTTTCACATAAGGAATAATAGAGTACATTTTTAAATATATTTATATATCAATTGGACACATCAGGTAGATCAAATGATTTCCGAAATGGTACATGCAGGATATGGGAATGTCTCAATTTCTAATCGAAATAATCAGTTGATACAACTCCATTCACTTATGGTGTGCTGTGTTAACTGACTACCAGGTTATAACATCACTTCCAATTGTGTGAGATGTATGATGTAAGATGACCTTTTCAATTTTTCCAACCTTATTGTTTTTGCTCGCCTTTAACTTCTAGTGTAGGTATGTCCTCTTGACAACCCTTTCACGAAATCAATTAGAAACTTTACTCATTGTCTCTGCTTTGTATATACAGACTTGCAAAGCATTATGACAGTTTCGATCGCTTCTTTATTCTCCAGAACAGCTTATATAATTATGTCGGTATTTAGTTTATATTCTAGTACCCCCAACTCAATGTTTGACTTCCCCAGCTCTCCATAAAAATGCACTCCTTACTGCAGATAAGTATGTGTTCATTGTTATCACTCTATGTCTTGCACATGTTACATAGCACTAAATCCTTCGTTACCATCAGCTTTTTTTTCATAATAAATTGTTTATGTATAAGACCCAAATTCGAACATGTCCAGGATAAACAAATGAATCATACCTGTTATTGACCGAGAATGATTTTGTAATACTTTTTGTGACAAATGATACGTTATCACTTCTGTTCAATTTTGTTTATATTGGTAATGCCCGGCTGCCTATCGACAAGTTCCATACAAATATATCTCTGTTAACAATGATATTCATATAAGAATATTTTATGGTCGAACTCAGGCTCTCACGGAATGTTCACGTATTTGAACGTTTCTGATAATGACGCATATGGCATATATTCTAGGAAATGGGGTTTAACTATATGTTCTGCGGTCTACTCAACGAGTCTACACATTTAGGTGTACCTGAAATGAGGAAAATTCTGTCAATATGTATCGCTACACCGATAGCTTGACAACAAGATAATCAGTTTAATTTATTCTCTTGTTTTATTCTGTTGTTTTATTCATTTCAAAGTTATGTAAAATATACCATGTTTATCCTCTGCAATTTGGTGGCCTTTATGCTGCCACTTTTGGACAACAAAGTATAATGAAAAGACCCAGGAAGTACATTGTATTGCATTGTGTTTTATTGTATTGTATTGTATATTAATTGAATGTATTGTAGAATACAAAATCATACACATTACAAACTTATGTGGTCACACGAGAGGTAAAAGTACAGAAAACAACTAAGTATAACTTGAGAGTATAACTAAGTATAACTTTGCGAGAAGTTAAAGTACAGAAAACAACTAAGTATAACTTGAGAGTATAACTAAGTATAACTTTGCGAGAAGTAAAAGTACAGAAAACAACCAAGTATAACTTGAGAGTATAACTAAGTATAACTTTACGAGAAGTAAAAGTACACAAAACAACTAAGTATAGCTTGAGAGTATAACTAAGTATAACTTTGCGAGAAGTAAAAGTACATAAAACAACCAAGTATAACTTGAGAGTATAACTAAGTATAACTTTACGAGAAGTAAAAGTACACAAAACAACTAAGTATAACTTGAGAGTATAACTAAGTATAACTTTACGAGAAGTAAAAGTACAGAAAACAACTAAGTATTACTTGAGAGGAAAGGGAAAGTGTGGTCAAAGTGCGGTAATGCCATTGTTGGCTACCTGTTGGCATGTAAGTAGTTCTGGTATTAAATAACTCTAGTGAGACCAATGCGGTCTTATTACATGAGATACTATTGTTCAGAGAACGGAATAAAAGACGGACGAGATTGACTTCTGACTTTGTTTTTTTTCTAATTCATCCCCATATATGACAGTACGGTTCATTCTCGCAACATGTTATCCCATATGATCTGCATGATAAGTAGGTGTGCATAATTGAAATATCCAAGCCGGCAAAAAGACCATATATACATATATACAGTTGTACGTGGCTCCTTTCAAACGCTAATCATAACTCGTTATTTGAATTCAGTTGTATACTGTCGCATTCTTCTCTTGCACCCACTTATCGATGGAAAGGAAGGGATTATATATTTTTTCAACGTCTTAAATATCTTTGGTCATATCGTGACGAGACAGGAACCTGCAAAACGGGAAGTAACTTGTTTCTCTCAAAATATAGTCCCAGTGGGTCTTTCAGCTTTGTTGTAAAGGCACCATAGACATCATTAGAGATCACATGTTTGGGAACCTGGCATCATACCTAATATACCTTTGTAGATCCTCTAAACACACCCATCAAAATCTATCTATACCACAATATCTAAAAAACAGAATAGATAGCTGGAAGTGGCTTATAGGGTTAATTTGTAATTATAGGGTTATTTTCAGATTTGTAAATGAGTCAAAAGCTACACCCTCTTCCTTATAATCAGATCAATTATAAATGGCTGGGCCATCACTGAACAGATTAAGAGACCAACTACAACAGAAGCGCCATAGGCATGCACACGCGTAGGAACAATTTTTCGACCATTTCATCTATACCTGAACTTCACCAAGACATGTTGCCTCAAACTTGCATTTTGGTTATCAAATGTTTAAAGAGTTGATTGACGTTTGGCATAGGTATAGCTAAGACTATTTCGGAAGAGAGGACCCCACAGCTTATCCAAGTTTCACTTTGTTCGAAAGTTATGGAATCCGAAAATTGAAAAATATCCACTTCATTTCATGAAGGTAATCATTTTAAGAATGTGCATGTAATACATTTTTCAAAAACGCTCCCAGATTTTATTGCTCCATCAAATGTAATTTGGCATGACGTGGCCAATAGTAGGCATGGCTGACTCCCTTCACAAACTACCCTGGTACAGGATCACTGTACATAATGACTTGGGCAATAGTAGGCATGGCTCACTCCCTTCACAAACTACCCTGGTACAGGATCACTGTACATAATGACGTGGCCAATAGTAGGCATGGCTGACTCCCTTCACAAACTACCCTGGTACAGGATCACTGTACATAATGACGTGGCCAATAGTAGGCATGGCTGACTCCCTTCACAAACTGCCCCAGTACAGGATAGCTGTACATAATGACGTGGCCAATTGTAGGCATGGCGGACTCCCTTCACAAACTGCCCTGGTACAGGATCACTGTACATAATGACGTGGCCAATAGTAGGCATGGCTGACTCCCTTCACAAACTACCCTGGTACAGGATCACTGTACATAATGACCTGGCCAATAGTAGGCATGGCTGACTCCCTTCACAAACTACCCTGGTTAACTGATCCCTTAATTACTCCCATGGGGTGCAGGTTTAAAGGGTACCCTTCACAGAATGGTGGCACGTATTAAAACTCACCTGTTTGTTTAACTACGGTATAACTGAATATAAAGAGTGATCCCAGCCTGGTCGCTATATCCATGTACCTGCCCTGATGGCCGAGTGGTCGAAAGTGTTGCCACTGATTGCTCACTGTCTCTCACCAATGAGGCCCTGCCCTGATGGCCGAGTGGTCGAAAGTGTTGCCACTGATTGCGCACTGTCTCTCACCAATGAGGCCCTGCCCCGATGGCCGAGTGGTATAAGGCGTTTCCATTGATTGCTCGCTGTATCTCACTACTGAGGGTCTGCCCTGATGGTCGAGTGGTCTCAGACGTTGCCACAGATTGTTCACTGTATCTCACCATTTAGGGCCTACCCTGATGGCCGAGTGGTCTAAGGTGTTTCCATTGATTGCTCGCTGTCTCTCACTGCTGAAGAACTACCCTAATGGCCGAGTGTTTCCACTGATCACTTGCTGTCTCTCATCTTCTAGGGCCAGTTCTTATGGTCGAGTGGTCTAAGGCGTTGCCACAGATTACTCTCTACCTCCCACCACTAAGGATCTGTCCTGATGGCCGAGTGTTCTTGTGCATTTCAACTGTTTACTGGCTGTCTCTCGCCAATGTGGGCCTGCCCCAATGGCCGAGTTGTCTTAATGCGTTATTACTGATTTCTCGCTGACTCTCACCACTGCCCGGTCTTTAAGATTCCCTACCCATGCGTGACAAACCCATACATTGTAGTCTATAATTAGAGGGATTCAACGCTACCCAGATACCTGGCTGGATGCAGCCACGCAGATAGTCACCTCCTCTCTGTCCAGTCTCGTTTTCGCACACTCAACTACACTTCTACACGATACGAGAACAGGTAAGTGCAGGAGTATTTGCTATTCTATGAACTAGGATCAAATGCGAGTTTGATATTGTGAATAAGAAGCATATCTGATGGAAATATTGATAAACTCCAAGTACTACAAAACCAACGCTGGTGAGTCTCTTAACACCATGGACTTAACCCTCAACGGTAGATCATATCACTATTAAAGAGGGCAGCGCACCGGCTGAGCCAGTGCTCCTTAACCCTTGTGCTGCTGGTAGCTAATTTGGCCAATTCAAAATAATGCAAAAGTCCTGAAAAATAACTGCAGTCCCGGCACACGGGTTCTCATCTGAGAGTACTCCCTGAGGGCTATCTAATGAGTACCAACATGACAGGGTTAAGATGTTTTTCAAAAATGATTGCGTCGTTGTGCTGTGGACGAGAGCACCCTCAGCATTAGAAGGGTGAAGGAGTCTTTACAGATACAGACACAGATTAACTTACTATGTAGTAAACAACCCTGTCCTGGGTCAAGCAAGGAGAGGCCGATTGAAACACTCGGCTAATGTATTGACGGTCTCTGCTTCATACCAGACATTGACTAGTTAGGAGTATACATATCAGAGAATATATATCGATGTCTGTTGTGGTCAAGCTAAGATGTACAAATCTGGTCAATTAGTTTCAACCCTTATGCTGCAGGTGTCTAAGGTGGTTGCACTCAGATACAGAGGGGGGCTGCACCCGCGCTACGTATTTCGCTGAAGAAGGGTTCTTTTTTAGGACCTCCGCATGTCAGCGGTTTTGTAAAAGAAGGATACTTTTTTGTACCCAGGTACGAAGTATGGGGGTCAAAATCCCCTTACAATCCATGAAATATACGCGGCTCTGAAGCCGAGTGACTCTCGAAGTGACGGGGCTTCCGAGTTTGCTGCCGCTAAACAAGCAGAGGATTATAAAATCTAAAGTTGAAATACGTGTTCCCGTTCATCCAATGTCAGTGTTTTGATAAAAGAACGGGTGTTTATTTAGTGGAAAAAGTCAGCGTTTTTATCAAAATAAGGGTGCTTTTCTGGCCAAAAATCAGTGCTTTAGGGGTATTTTTAAATTTTGATAACGAGCGTATGCGCCCCCCTTAATACCCATGTGCCACCCCGCCCCCTGGGCTCTCGCTACATATCCATGTTTTCATCTAATGTCATAGCACACGTTTAAAGTACTCTCCTCTGGCTATAGGTGGCGTTGCATGGGTTTCCTATTCCTTATATACACAAACAGAGTTCTCCATCCGCCTGGTGAGATGAATGTGAACTGATTTGAAGAGCTACATCTCCTATGTACAGTAGCTGACTAATAGCCTAGAATCTAGGATGCTTTGCCGGCAGATGACCGTTTGGCTAACTAGCTACCCGTGCATGACCTTTGACCCTCTCAAAGCTGTTGTCGCGTTTAGTCAAAATAATATGATGCAAAAACAAACTTGGAAATGACTGGAACCCTACCAAACTGGTACCCATCTGATCCTACAATCTGCTATCATCAGTGATTCTCAGACAAAAAAAGCCTCCCCATTGAAGGGGTTAAGTAGGTCATCCTGATTAACTCACGTGGACTTTCACTACAATGGTCAGTACAAAAATAAATCTCCTTCCTTAGTTCATCGAGGCGTTGAACTCTGCATACAATCCAACCAGTGGAGGTGATGTGTGTACCCGCAATGTATGTGTATGTTCTTTATTGACTACGACATAAAGTCATAAAATACAAATCATACGGGATAGAAAAAATATATATAGTAAACAAAAAACGGAAACAAAACAGGAAAAAAAGGAACATACATCAGAATACATACATTATGGAAGCGGGCATAGGAAAACATGGGGATTATCTATACCTTGTAGAGGAAGCCATAATCATAGTCCATTGTTGATGCAGTTGTAAGGAGGTTTGGTGTACCAAACCTTAAGGTGTGCCAAAAAGAGAACTTATTTAGCCAATTCCACGCTTCAACTTCCACCTATACATATTTGCTATATGTCTACATGAACATGTCCATATTTTGCAATGGCTGACGTCAAGTACGGTGTTAAAGTAGAACCTAACCTCGCTACTAGGCTTTACCTTCGATGAATAAAAACAAGTCGACATGAAACCAGCCGACCAACCGGAACAGGCTGGCTGCGGCGAATATCCCAAATATTGTGTTCTGCTCATGTTGGTGCGCAAGTTTCTCTGTAATGTAAACGATACTAGCGTCATCATTGGTCCTTGTCTCCAAGTAAAGTCATATATGAACCAGCTTCGAGAACCCTGGCAAAGCCAGGTCTTCACTACATAATAGCGCATATAGTAATTGGTCTCTCGATACACATTCATTCTTTTATTCATCTATGGCTTTGCTGTGTTTCACTTTTTAATATATCAATGTATCCGTGCACCTATGTATACTATGTAGGGACTTGTAGCCTACTGTTGGCCATTTAGTTCATACAATTGCCACACGAGGGGGTTGTAATGATAGTGAATAGTTCCAACTGCCCTGATAGTGTACCGCAGTGCCGTCTAACCACAAGGGGTGACAGACAGGCTAAGTAGAATCCTACTCATTCAATACCCGGGTCATTTTTAAAACTTGAATATCTGAAAACTGAGTCAAATGAGGACAATGGCACTAAGGCTATTGTATAGGTTACATATCATACCGAATATAATGATGGACCTAGCCATAAGTCACTATATTTTATGAGATGTTGCACCCTTAAGGTAGAAATCTAGGTATTGGCACCGTCGTCTATCCTCGGTTGGTCCTTGAGTATGGATATCAAAACAAAACGTAACAAATGAGTAGTGACCACTGACCACGAATTTTGATCAAGTATTAGATAGGCCATGTTTGCAAGGAGTTGATGCCACATAACCACGAGTCTATTGTTCGAGGCGTTAGCGGAGAACTATGACGAGTTGTTAAGTGGCGTCAACCCCGAGCAATCATGATCTAGCTAACTTATACCATGGGCGGGTGTCTTCATAAAATCATAATCCGAGAAACAAAGTCTCTATCAATCAAGAATACATACATACATACAAACATACATACATACATACATACATACATACACACACCCACACCCACACTCACACTCACACACACACACACACACACATACACATAGACACATATATACATACATATATTAGGCGGGTGGCCAAATGTCAGAATTATACTTTTGATGCTGTTTTTCGTTACAAGTCGTCATCCATGCTTATTCATCTCTACATAGGGTGGGTTTAGTGTACGGGTGGATGACATGTCCGATTTTGCTGCATAAGGGAATTTTGGGGCATTTTATGCAAACAATTACCGAAAAAGCATGTTTTTTTGGATTTCCTTCTATGAAATTCATTCTTCGAGATAGAAACTCAAAACTTGCTATAAATGTGTTCAAGAGGACGCTTTTGATCTCAGAACTTGTTGTGTTAGCTTGACTTCAATTACCCCCCGCTGTGAGTGATTTTGGAGGAAAAATCATCAAAAATGAGTGATTTTTGTAATTTTCCACTACTTGAATGTCATCCTGTGCACTATTCCAACTCTCAACTAAATAGTTTTGGTTTAGAAAACTACCCAAGAATATGTAGATACAGGAAAAGAGTTATGTTTGCGTATTATCATGATATGCTACGTTTTGGGGCATTTTACATAAAAAATGGCATTAAAACTAGTGATTTTAGGGATTTACTTCTGGAAGGTGCTAATTTTTATAGTAGGGACTCACAACTTGCCACAAATGATTTTTATAAGGATGTCCTATGATTATCTTAAGTTTTGTGTCAGTATGAAATATATCTGTCCAATCCTTGATTATTTTAGATATGGCGGTGGAGTATGGGGTTATAAAAACAACTTGTATCGACTATGCACTACATAGGGCAATCAGGCTCTCTGGTACTGTCCAGCTTTAGTTTCCCATAAATGACCTGAGACATGTGAGGAAGTTGACAGTGACTTGTAGGTCTTCTGTCGCGATTAAGCTTAATCATAGCAATAACCCAAAAAGCAAAAAGCAAAAAGCAGTAATATTTCTGATTACAATACGCGGTTTTCTCTCATTTAGCATTTGAATCAATTCACCTTATTTATTGTAGAGAATTTTCAACATCGACGCTCAAAATACAACATGGGTAACCACATCAGTAGAGTGGCATCTGACTTTGTCATCCACGTGACCACTGCAGACCGGAAGGACGCAGTGACCGATGCTGACGTCACGATAGTTCTTACGGATAGCAAGGGCAACAAGTCCAAGGAACTGGAACTTGATAACCTATTCCGCGACGACTTCGAAGAGGGCGTACTGATACCTTTGCTGTTCGTGGCGAACCTGATCTAGTTGGCGACATCGTTGCGATAGAGCTCTGGAGGAATACAAAGGGTCTGCTTGATGACTGGATGCTTGAGAAGATAGTGGTGGAGAGAGTTAAACCCCAGGATGGGCAGAAGGAGATGTTCACGTTCCCCATCTACCGTTGGATACCACCCCATACCCATCTACATTTCGTGGAATACGACATGTGTCTCCCACAGTTTGATCCGAATCCTGAAATGCGCAAAATGTTCCTCAGGACGAGTAAGAAGTTGTATGAGTACGAACATGTTCCAGAATTACCTCCCAAGGTAAGTACCATGTATGGTGCTGCCGGTACCATTATATGTATATATATATATATATATAAATATATATTTATATATACATATATATAAATATATATATATATATATATATATATATATATATATATATATATATATATATATATATATATATATATATATATATACATATATATATATATATATATATATATATATATATATACTATATATATATATATATATACATATATATATTTATATATATATATATATATATACATATATATATATATATAAATATATATATACATATATATATATATATATATATATATATATATATATATATATAAATATATATATACATATATTATATATATATATATATATATATATATATATATATATATATATATATATATATATATATATATATATATATATATATATATATATATATAAATATATATATACATATATACATATATATATATATATATATATATATATATATATATATATATACATATATATATATATATATATATATATATTATATATATATATAAATATATATATACATATATATATAACATATATATAAATATATATATACATATATATATATATATATATATATATATATATATATATATATATATATATATATATATACATATATATATTTATATATATATATATATATATACATATATAGATATATATAAATATATATATACATTATATATATATATATATATATATATATATATATATATATATATATATATATATACATATATATATTTATATATATATATATATATACATATATATATAATATATATATATATATATATT
The DNA here is from genome assembly GCA_963942565.1 of Maea johnstoni. Taxonomy (NCBI): domain Eukaryota; kingdom Metazoa; phylum Annelida; class Polychaeta; order Spionida; family Magelonidae; genus Maea; species Maea johnstoni. The sequence goes on along the minus strand of OZ012695.1, from coordinate 42,393,166 downwards.
ATATATATATATATATATATATATATATATATATATAATATATATATATATATATATATATATATATATATAATAATTAGTTGTCGACTGTTTTGAAGTATGATACAACTTATATCTCGCAATTAGAGGGATGTATCACCCGAGGCGAATGTATCTCATGATTGTCCCCTCGACCTCTGCATAGGTTTTAAAAATGAACAAACTCGAAAACTTCTCGAAGGCCTGCTCCTCCCTTTTTCTGCTAAATAGACCTTCAGAGTTTATGCTGCATTGTTATTTGCACGCTGAGTGTTTCCAGGAATAACGCTCTTTTTCTTCACATTTCTCTCCTCCTCTGACAGGTGTGCAAATCTTCTCTTTTTGGATTGATTTGGTTCTATCGGCTGAGAATTGTCTGCTACAGTGGAAACCATCTTGCATTTTACCACAGTTGCTTGCCTTCCACCAATCAGAGGCCTCGAAAAGTGTAGGGTTATAGGACATAACCCACACTTTTCAGGCCTTTGTTCTCTAAGCTGCCTAAACCCAAAGGTGTTACCCAAGGGTATACTTTTCTCGGCCTGTGATTGGTGGAAGGCAGTCAACTGTGGTACAAGCCACATAGACTCCTCGGAAGCTGTGGTGTATGTGACTGCCCTAGGGGTTACTCGGCTTCGCCTCGTAACACCTTGGGTATATCCCATACACCACAGCTTCCTTGGGTCTATCTATCACATGTTTGGGAGATTGCATCATGCACTTAGGGGGTAGGGAGAATTGGGAATTGCATCATCTGATGCAATGCTCAACTCTCCCTACCCTAAACAGCAGCAGGTTCATATAAGAATCCTTGGAGGTTAATATAGGATTCTGAGAGGTTAATATAAGATTCTGAGTGGTGAATTTAAGGAAGTTCACAACACAGCTTCATATCATGGGCCAATTGACCAATCAAAAGCCTAGGATTTTCCCAATCATGAGATACACACACACACACACACACCACACACGCCACACACACACACACATATATATATATATATATATATATATATATATATATATATATATATATATATATATATAATATATATATATATATATATATATATATATATATATACTAGATCTAGTATATATATAGGTTTAGATTATTGACTGGCAATTATTCACCTGCTTGTGATATTATTACACTCTTTCTGCTGATAGCGTGAAATATTAAATGACTCTTAATATACATGAGGTATAACAAATGATATTATTATCTATTTGCTGCTTGTACCTCTCAACATAAACATCAACATCCTCACCATCATTTCTTTATAAGTGTATTAATATACGCATTTAGGTCGCACATTGCCGGTGGGATTGCAACACTGCTTAGCTTTGTCAAACGTTCACCCGAATGCACACGAAAAGTGTTTTGTTCTGAGGAAAATGTATTTTATATCATCAACAATAGGTTTTGATTTAAGCAGGGGTGTCCCCTGATTATATTTGAATGGAATGTCATAATACTGTGAGATAGCATAATAATCACTCCAGTGTGTTTCATATAATATATTCTTTACAGATCAAGGATATCCCAGACGACGAATTGTACGACGAAAAAACAACAGGTAGGATAATTTTGAGTATGCATTTGGTTATGTAATGTATGACTTACTTTGATATGTCCATTCATTAGTAAGCATCCATCAATCATCAAGCCCCTACCCTATCACATCTATAAGTTACCCATGGCCGGTCACATACAAACATATCTTGATACTAAAGTTAATATCTTATCGCTTAGTATTTGTTGTTCCTTTTTCGAATCCTGAACTTTGTTTATTTCAGTCTTGCAGGAACGAAAAAGCAAAACGCGATGAAAAACAAAATTACGAAACAAAATGGTAGACTTTGCCCATTTC
>OZ012695.1:42369144-42391074 GCA_963942565.1 Maea johnstoni | reverse complement strand
GTGGTCACGTGGATGACAAAGTCAGATGCCACTCTACTGATGTGGTTACCCATGTTGTATTTTGAGCGTCGATGTTGAAAATTCTCTACAATAAATAAGGTGAATTGATTCAAATGCTAAATGAGAGAAAACCGCGTATTGTAATCAGAAATATTACTGCTTTTTGCTTTTTGCTTTTTGGGTTATTGCTATGATTAAGCTTAATCGCGACAGAAGACCTACAAGTCACTGTCAACTTCCTCACATGTCTCAGGTCATTTATGGGAAACTAAAGCTGGACAGTACCAGAGAGCCTGATTGCCCTATGTAGTGCATAGTCGATACAAGTTGTTTTTATAACCCCATACTCCACCGCCATAATCTAAAAAACTGTTAATCCCTGTATGGAAAAGTTTGGCATGAGTGGCAGACCCTAGTCCCCCCAAATGTCTTACTAAACGTGCTTTGCTTACTAATCGGGATAATCAAGGATTGGACAGATATATTTCATACTGACACAAAACTTAAGATAATCATAGACATCCTTATAAAAATCATTTGTGGCAAGTTGTGAGTCCCTACTATAAAAATAGCACCTTCCAGAAGTAAATCCCTAAAATCACTAGTTTTAATGCCATTTTTTATGTAAAATGCCCCAAAACGTAGCATATCATGATAATACGCAAACATAACTCTTTTCCTGTATCTACATATTCTTGGGTAGTTTTCTAAACCAAAACTATTTAGTTGAGAGTTTGGAATAGTGCACAGGATGACATTCAAGTAGTGGAAAATTACAAAAATCACTCATTTTTGATGATTTTTCCTCCAAAATCACTCACAGCGGGGGGTAATTGAAGTCAAGCTAACACAACAAGTTCTGAGATCAAAAGCGTCCTCTTGAACACATTTATAGCAAGTTTTGAGTTTCTATCTCGAAGAATGAATTTCATAGAAGGAAATCCAAAAAAACATGCTTTTTCGGTAATTGTTTGCATAAAATGCCCCAAAATTCCCTTATGCAGCAAAATCGGACATGTCATCCACCCGTACACTAAACCCACCCTATGTAGAGATGAATAAGCATGGATGACGACTTGTAACGAAAAACGGCATCAAAAGTATAATTCTGACATTTGGCCACCCGCCTAATATATGTATGTATATATGTGTCTATGTGTGTGTGTGTGTGTGTGTGTGTGTGTGAGTGTGAGTGTGTGTGTGTGTATGTATGTATGTATGTATGTATGTTTGTATGTATGTATGTATTCTTGATTGATAGAGACTTTGTTTCTCGGATTATGATTTTATGAAGACACCCGCCCATGGTATAAGTTAGCTAGATCATGATTGCTCGGGGTTGACGCCACTTAACAACTCGTCATAGTTCTCCGCTAACGCCTCGAACAATAGACTCGTGGTTATGTGGCATCAACTCCTTGCAAACATGGCCTATCTTATACTTGATCAAAATTCGTGGTCAGTGGTCACTACTCATTTGTTACGTTTTGTTTTGATATCCATACTCAAGGACCAACCGAGGATAGACGACGGTGCCAATACCTAGATTTCTACCTTAAGGGTGCAACATCTCATAAAATATAGTGACTTATGGCTAGGTCCATCATTATATTCGGTATGATATGTAACCTATACAATAGCCTTAGTGCCATTGTCCTCATTTGACTCAGTTTTCAGATATTCAAGTTTTAAAAATGACCCGGGTATTGAATGAGTAGGTTTCTACTTGGCCTGTCTGTCAGCCCTTGTGGTTAGACGGCACTGCGGTACACTATCAGGGCTGTTGGAACTATTCACTATCATTACAACCCCCTCGTGTGGCAATTGTATGAACTAAATGGCCAACAGTAGGCTACAAGTCCCTACATAGTATACATAGGTGCACGGATACATTGATATATTAAAAAGTGAAACACAGCAAAGCCATAGATGAATAAAAGAATGAATGTGTATCGAGAGACCAATTACTATATGCGCTATTATGTAGTGAAGACCTGGCTTTGCCAGGGTTCTCGAAGCTGGTTCATATATGACTTTACTTGGAGACAAGGACCAATGATGACGCTAGTATCGTTTACATTACAGAGAAACTTGCGCACCAACATGAGCAGAACACAATATTTGGGATATTCGCCGCAGCCAGCCTGTTCCGGTTGGTCGGCTGGTTTCATGTCGACTTGTTTTTATTCGTCGAAGGTAAAGCCTAGTAGCGAGGTTAGGTTCTACTTTAACACCGTACTTGACGTCAGCCATTGCAAAATGGACATGTTCATGTAGACATATAGCAAATATGTATAGGTGGAAGTTGAAGCGTGGAATTGGCTAAATAAGTTCTCTTTTTGGCACACCTTAAGGTTTGGTACACCAAACCTCCTTACAACTGCATCAACACTGGACTATGATTATGGCTTCCTCTACAAGGTATAGATAATCCCCATGTTTTCCTACATGACAGGATATGGTCACAGAGAACTTTTTAAAGTCACTTGTTACAACTTTCAACCCTCAAGAGCATGCTAAAACTCCTATATTAAGCTGCACGCCAGAGTATCGTATACTTCCTAAACTAAATATACCACTTTCTTGTAGCCATTTCCATGAAAACCGCTTTTATACTCAATTTTCTGCTGCAAGTGGAAATCTGTTTGGCTGACCCATATAGATAAGGAACTGCACGCCAGTGCCGGCCAGGTGGGTAGCGTTCTCTAGGGAGTGCGGATGACAGGAAGCATTGCTGTATCACAGTGTGGCCACACCCCCAACCGTCCGGGCCACCACGGTACCGTGGTGGCCAGGACGGTTGGTACTGTGGCCATATCCTGTAATATGCCCGCATCCATAATGTATGTATTCTGATGTATATTCCTTTTTTTCCTGTTTTGTTTCGGTTTTTTGTTTACTATATATATTTTTTCTATCCCGTATGATTTGTATTTTATGACTTTATGTCGTAGTCAATAAAGAACATACACATACATTGCGGGTACACACATCACCTCCACTGGTTGGATTGTATGCAGAGTTCAACGCCTCGATGAACTAAGGAAGGAGATTTATTTTTGTACTGACCATTGTAGTGAAAGTCCACGTGAGTTAATCAGGATGACCTACTTAACCCCTTCAATGGGGAGGCTATATTTGTCTGAGAATCACTGATGATAGCAGATTGTAGGATCAGATGGGTACCAGTTTGGTAGGGTTCCAGTCATTTCCAAGTTTGTTTTTGCATCATATTGTTTTGACTAAACGCGACAACAGCTTTGAGAGGGTCAAAGGTCATGCACGGGTAGCTAGTTAGCCAAACATTCATCTGCCGGTAAAGCATCCTAGATTCTAGGCTATTAGTCAGCTACTGTTCATAGGAGATGTAGCTCTTCAAATCAGTTCACATTCATCTCACCAGGCGGATGGAGAACTCTGTTTGTGTATATAAGGAATAGGAAACCCATGCAACGCCACCTATAGCCAGAGGAGAGTACTTTAAACGTGTGCTATGACATTAGATGAAAACATGGATATGTAGCGAGAGCACAGGGGGCGGGGTGGCACATGGGTATTAAGGGGGGCGCATACGCTCGTTATCAAAATTTAAAAATACCCCTAAAGCACTGATTTTTGGCCAAAAAAGCACCCTTATTTTGATAAAAACGCTGACTTTTTCCACTAAATAAACACCCGTTCTTTTATCAAAACACTGACATTGGATGAACGGGAACACGTATTTCAACTTTAGATTTTATAATCCTCTGCTTGTTTAGCGGCAGCAAACTCGGAAGCTCAGTCACTTCGAGAGTCACTCGGCTTCAGAGCCGCGTATATTTCATGGATTGTAAGGGGATTTTGACCCCCATACTTCGTACCTGGGTACAAAAAAGTATCCTTCTTTTACAAAACCGCTGACATGCGGAGGTCCTAAAAAAGAACCCTTCTTCCGCGAAATACGTAACGCGGGTGCGGCCCCCCTCTGTATCTGAGTGCAACCACCTTAGACACCTGCAGCATAAGGGTTGAAACTAATTGACCAGATTTGTACATCTTAGCTTGACCACAACAGACATCGATATATATTCTCTGATATGTATACTCCTAACTAGTCAATGTCTGGTATGAAGCAGAGACCGTCAATACATTAGCCGAGTGTTTCAATCGGCCTCTCCTTGCTTGACCCAGGACAGGGTTGTTTACTACATAGTTAGTTAATCTGTGTCTGTATCTGTAAAGACTCCTTAGCCCTTCTAATGCTGAGGGTCCTCTCGTCCACAGCACAACGACGCAATCATTTTTGAAAAACATCTTAACCCTGTCATGTTGGTACTCATTAGATAGCCCTCAGGGAGTACTCTCAGATGAGAACCCGTGTGCCGGGACTGCAGTTATTTTTCAGGACTTTTGCATTATTTTGAATTGGCCAAATTAGCTACCAGCAGCACAAGGGTTAAGGAGCACTGGCTCAGCCGGTGCGCTGCCCTCTTTAATAGTGATATGATCTACCGTTGAGGGTTAAGTCCATGGTGTTAAGAGACCCACCAGCGTTGGTTTTGTAGTACTTGGAGTTTATCAATATCTCCATCAGGTATGCGTCTTATTCACAATATCAAACTCGCATTTGATCCTAGTTCATAGAATAGCAAATACTCCTGCACTTACCTGTACTCGTATCGTGTAGAAGTGTAGTTGAGACTGGACAGAGAGGAGGTCACTATCTGCGTGGCTGCATCCAGCCAGGTATCTCAGTAGCGTCCACTCCCTCTAATTATAGACTACAATGTATGGGTTTGTCACGCATGGGTAGGGAATTTCAAACCCGTGAAATCAGTGAACATTTGCTTTAAATGTAAATTATAGTGTCAGCTAGGAGTCAAATTATTTTGAGAAAGTAACCCTATATAGCTATGTGCAATATTAGACCTCTTTTGTGACATGATGCTATTTTCCTGTTTTCAAAAATGAAATGTGACGGGTGCCATTGTATTTGGTTGATTATACACGCTGCCGACAGGGCGCATCATGACATCATCAACAACTTAGGAACAAAGGGAAAAATCATCCTGACCATTGGGACGGGCTGATGTGAAAACTGTTTGGTTATAGGTGTATGATAGGTCATAGGTCATAGAGGCTCATTAACCCATTCATGCTAGGAGATCTACTTGATGAGTGTTGTCTGGACCTGTCATACTTTTGAAAATAACCTCAGAATGAATCATTTATTTGCAAACTATTTGTAGGAGAGTTGTAGATAAAGTTCCTATGATCAACTATCCTTCAAATGGTTATCGAACAGCGTCTTTTTCAAAGAGATATAACCAAAATAGTTAGGCGCTCTTTTGCGGCTACAGGCATGATACTCAAATCCTGGGAAGATTCCCGTTTAATATGATTTTTATGTTTTTATGTAGATGACGCATTTATCATATTCAAGGTCTTCATAATAAAGACCAATGGCATCCAGTTTTTGGCTGAGTAGGCAATAGAGGCAGAACAGTGTTCAGCATTAAGTAAAGAAAAACATATATTTGTACCACCAAACCATTGACATAGACATTGTACTTTTACTTCTCGTAAAGTTATACTTAGTTATACTCTCAAGTTATACTTAGTTGTTTTCTGTACTTTTACCTCTCGTGTAACCACATAAGTTTGTAATGTGTATGATTTTGTATTCTACAATACATTCAATTAATATACAATACAATACAATAAAACACAATGCAATACAATGTACTTCCTGGGTCTTTTCATTATACTTTGTTGTCCAAAAGTGGCAGCATAAAGGCCACCAAATTGCAGAGGATAAACATGGTATATTTTACATTACTTTGAAATGAATCAAACAACAAAGAGAATGAATTAAACTGATTATCTTGTTGTCAAGCTATCGGTGTAGCGATACATATTGACAGAATTTTCCTCATTTCAGGTACACCTAAATGTGTAGACTCGTTGGGTAGACCGCAGAACATATAGTTAAACCCCATTTCCTAGAATATATGCCATATGCGTCATTATCAGAAACGTTCAAATACGTGAACATTCCGTGAGAGCCTGAGTTCGACCATAAAATATTCTTATATGAATATCATTGTTAACAGAGATATATTTGTATGGAACTTGTCGATAGGCAGCCGGGCATTACCAGTATAAACAAAATTGAACAGAAGTGATAACGTATCATTTGTCACAAAAAGTATTACAAAATCATTCTTGGTCAATAACAGGTACGATTCATATGTTTATCCTGGACATGTTCGAATCTGGGTCTTATACATAAACAATTTATTATGAAAGAAAAGCTGATGGCAATGGGGGATTCAGTGCTATGTAACATGTGCAAGACATAGAGTGATAACAATGAACACATACTTATCTGCTGTAAGGAGTGCATTTTTATGGAGAGCTGGGGAAGTCAAACATTGAGTTGGGGGTACTAGAATATAAACTAAATACCGACATAATTATATTAGCTGTTCTGGAGAATAAAGAAGCGATCGAAACTGTCAAATTGCTTTGCAAGTCTGTATATACAAAGCAGAGACGGTTGAGTAAATTTTCTAATTGATTTCGTGAAAGGGTTGTCAAGAGGACATACCTACACTAGAAGTTAAAGGCGAGCAAAAACAATAAGGTTGGAAAAATTGAAAAGGACATCTTACATCATACATCTCACACAATTGAAAGTGATGTTATAACCTGGTAGTCACTTAACACAGCACACCATAAGTGAATGGAGTTGTATCAATTGATTATTTCTATTAAAAATTGAGACATTCCCATATCCTGCATGTACCATTTCGGATATCATTTGATCTACCTGATATGTCCAATTGATATATAAATATATTTAAAAATGTACTCTATTATTCCTTATGTGAAAATGATATAAGACCTCGGTACATACAGTAATCACAGTTGACATTCAAGCAATAACATCAAAAATTCCTTTCAAAAAGAAGTGAAGTGGGTTTCCAAATGTAGTTCTGCATAATTCCAAAGGAAAGGGGGATTTCGACCAACAGCTTACATAATATATTGTCTACAAAATTACTTTCACCCCAAACTTTTCCCCTAATTATGAAAGCAACTACCTTTATGAAGCTGTAAGATTTTGATCAAAAAATACCATTTTGTTATAAACATCCAAATGCTTCTTCTCTAGCGCATTAAGACCATATTTCTATTATGTATCAATATCCTCTTATATGATGCCGTGGGACAGATGTAATTCTCTCCATTAAATGAAACACAATGTTCCCATTGTTCCCATCAGTGAATCGACAAAGTAACTCACATTCTTAGGTATTTATTATATGGTATTCTGCAATAATCTAGCTGAGGCCTTGACTTTAAACTTCCTTGGTTTTAAAATTATTCCATTGACATAGTTACGCGGGTCTGGGTCAGCTGGCTCTTCTCCGTCGGGAGGGGAAAATGTGAAGGATTGCAGGAGATATGTGATAGCAAGAAAAAGTCTTGGTCTGGCAAGTTGTTCCCCTGGACAGTTCCTACGACCAGCACCAAAAGCCATCCAACTGGTCATAAAAAAAATAGATTATGGCACACAGACAAGTTTATGATTCTTAAAATCTATAACATAAACTGCTTACAGAATGAATATATGGAATGTGCCAGATCGTGAGACGTCGTCATGTAAGTATAGTGAGGGACAAAAAGGTTAGAACTATTTCAAATTGTCTGAAATTCATATATATATATATATATATATATATATATATATATATATATATATATATATATATATATATATATATATATATATATATATATATATATATATATACATATATATATATATATATATATATATATATATATATATATATATATATATATATATATATATACATATATATATATATATATATATTTATATATATATATATATATATATATATATATATATATATATATATATATATATATATATATATATATATATATATATATATATATATATAAACATATATAAACATATGTGTATGTATGTAATATATATATATAAACATATATAAACATATGTGTATGTATGTAAGTGTGTGTGTGTGTGCGATATAATTTAAGAGTCACTTACTGTTTCCTTTTTGGATGGTTCGGTGGAATGACGTGCCCATCATCATCAATAAATCGTTCGGGTTTATACAGCAAATGGTTCTGGCCAAACACGTTCATTATGGTGTAATCCCCACAGATGGATAATCGCCTATGGGAAATCATGAATTGCAGGCAACATTTATATATCACAAGTTTGATATATCCGTCTCTTCTGAACAAATCATATATAGATGACAATATCTCAATTAACTCCTAAGCGGTAACAAGGTAATATTGTATATTGATATTGTAAAAAATGAATTCTAAAATGTCTCTTACTTTGACTAAATGAGGTTTTAATTAAGATTCTCGTATCCCAAGAAGTGCCTTAGTTCTGTATGTATTAACCAATGTCAAAATGTTGATTACAGTTTTGACATTGTAAAAGAATGAATTATAAGTTGGGTCTTACATTGACTAACTGAGGTTTCAATTAAGATTTCCGTATCCAAAGAAGTGCTTTAGCTCTTTATATTTTAATCAATGTCAAAATGTTGATTACAATTACACGACATTATAGTTATGTTAACAACATCTACATTCCTAAGCATTAGCACTTGCCTATCATTCTGCTTTAATTGTCATCAATAAATGACAATTGACTTTACATCTAAATAACGTACACAATGTTATTTCATTGGTTAAATGTGAAAGTGCGATGAATCACGTATGCATACAGAATAAATATGTAACCGTTCACATTAGAATTGACTTATCTTACACTTACAAAAAGAATATCAAAGTAATTAGTTTGTGTGTAGCTGTTGCCTTTGAATCCCGATCAAATGTTCAAGCAATGGCCAGTAACCTGTTAGCTCATATGACAGTGCTTGTTACAAGTAACTCAAAATAGAAAAGGCAGTATGCATGTCAGACTCACACATACATGTGTGTCTTTTGGCAGCATGTGGCCTTGGACTTCTGTGTCTTTTGTAGTTTTTCTGATCAGTCCGTTGGGAACAGCAGACATGTACCGCATGACCTCCATCAATGTGGCCTCTGTGTATGGCATGTTTGGTCTATCAGCAAGGACTGGACGCCTACTATTGCCCACCACTGTCTTGATTTCCTGTTGTATCTTATGTTGCACGTCAGGATAGTTAATCATGATGAGAATTAGTGTAGTTAAGGACGCGCCACTTGTATCGAGGCCTGGTATGGAAATGTTCATTTTACATACTAATTAGTACAGATCTAGGTGCAACTGGTAACAGAACGTATAATATCATATAGCGGTAATTATTTCAAATTGTAATTATGGTAGTACATTGTGCGATGCTAACACGTTATTTGCAACAAATAAGGTATTTCATTGTGTTAATAATTTTGCATAAATATGTCATAAGAAGTATCATTAGATCAAATAATAGCATTTGTAGTATCTTATTGTTATCATGCCCCATAGTGTGGCGAGGAAGTGAGTTGTTTCTTTTAGTAACAGCAGTTGTCTATAAAGGCATCAGCAATTTGATATCCCCTTGGAGGGGGGATACGTTCCTTTTACCTCAAAGAAAAATCATTTGCAAATTTTCTGAGGCAAGGGAAGGATATTAATATGTTAAAGATAGTATTTTCTTATGGTGTACAACCTTTTAGATATTCTTTAGCTGCAATCACTGTTTCATTTGTCTTTTTTTAAAATGCTAATCAAATTTGCCTTTTATGTATTTCCTTTTTCAACAAGTTGTTTTTAAACATTTAGTTTAACAGAGATATTTCAGGAGTGATCTATTTTTCATAATCAACATTGGATTGTAATTGATGTAATGGTGACAATTGCTTTGTATAAGTTATCTTGTCATAGAATAACTGCTTCCAAGTGTGTGGTCATTTGGCCTGTGACTATTATTAAGGACGAGATTGATTTTTTATACAGTTGTACTTGTATTTCTTGATGGAGGTCTGAAGCGAAAAATAAACATAAGTTGCTATAAAAGCATTACCTCAAATAAGGACTAAGCCATGAAATTGAAAGTGGATGACCCTTTTACGTCAAGCGTAATGATTCAATGTGTACTGGTATGTAAGTGCAGAGTGGTGAGCGGTTTGTGGCAGGTGTCTGGGGGCCATCCATATGGAAGGCCGAATTGGACAAAACTAAACATGTGTTGATACCTAAAAATGATGTATAGATACCAATAAATAATGTATTAATATATCAATAAATCATTCATTTTTATCAAATGCCTGGCTGCCAAGCATGTGATCGTGAGTTAATAAAGGGCTCATTTTTGGGTGTTTTCGGTTCCAATATTTTAGAAGAGAGGACATATGTTTTTTTCCGTTTTCCCATCTTATGTAAATGTGTTATTTCAGTAAACCAAAGAGTCTGTTAACAGTCTGTTTAACTAAGTTCAGGATTTCACCGTGTTTATTATTAAGTCCAGACATTGTATTGTATTGTTCTTTCCTGTGCTGTTTATTCCCGTTTTAAAGCATTCTGAAAATAAAACGGGACAATACATCTCATTGAGAAATTGGCCATTCTACAGTCTTTTCTTAAGATAAGGAAATTACTACCCGTTTTTAGTTTCCATTCTCTTCGCGGTATGACCAAAGATGTTGAAGTCGTTAAAAAAAACTAATCCCCTCTCTCTCATTGATAAGTGAGTGCAAAGGAATGATGCGTCAGGTATACGTCTGTAGTTTAATATAAGTGAATTAATGTTTGAAGGAAGCAACATATAATTGTAGTTCATTTTGCGAGCTTGGATTTTTAATGATGTAAACCAACGTATCATGCACTGTATATATTGAAAGGACATATGGGATACAATGTTGCGAGAATGAACAGTAATTTCATAATATTATTCATAATAATATTCATAATGATTCATAAGAATCAAGGCCTGGGAGATTTCCGTTTCCTTGCCGATAGCGCAGCTTATACTTAAAAATTAGTGTATAGCAATTAGTAAACAATTACTGTTTATTATTTTGACTGTTAATGAATTATGTTAATGTTTGCAACCTTTCTTTAAATATATGAGTAAGGGAATGCTAGAGGATTTTTCATCGGAAATATGTTTTGATCATGAATATTAACCTTTTGTAGACAACATTTCGAATAAAATGCTCAAGAACATGGTGTGCTGTTACATTGATGATGATGATGATGATGATAATTGCGATAGGTATACTGGCATGTGTGTATAGTGTATATCTCGTCCATCCTAATAATTTAACCCATCTAATGTCACACATGCATATAAGTGTTTGTTACAACGCAGGCATAGAGAACCATGCATGCGTGTGAGATGATGATGAAAAACCTATTAAAGTAGAGACTGACTGGCTATTCTAAGAGAATCCCTAAAAAGTTCGAAAAGTATGCAATTATTAACAAAATGTTGTGCTTGATTTGAGATTCCTTTTGGAATATCATATGATTGCGGGGCAGAAATGTTTCACAAGATTGTCCAAAACTAAACAACCTGGTACTGGACTTATAAGAATAATTCCCATTACAACTAGGCATAAGGAAGCTGCAGGCAAAATTACAATTTGGACCCTCCAGGGTTGAAGCCAGAAGAAGCATTGGCACTGCTGACATCTTGCTGCTTTGGACCCTGCCTAGGGTCTAAACTAACTCGGGTCATGTGTGAAAGTTGTCAGCAACTTTGGCCTACACAGTGGTTTTTGCTAAATAACTCTATTTTCCTCCATTAACAAATGGTCAGTCGTGAGTTAGGTACAATATTGTATAATCTAACAATAAATGTTATTCCAAAAAAAAGAAAAAAATTCGATTATCTGATGAAAGATGAGAATTACCAAACAAAAAATGTAAATTGTGTATTTCTGATAAGAAATTAATCTCCACGAATTTACCTAGTGGGTTCAAGACGGTACAATTTAAAATGGTATCTTACAGCATTTTTGTTGGTATGGTGTGGCAGACGTGTACAGGCCAGGAAAATTAAATACAGGAAATACCCAATAGAGTCATTTGTTGGGAAATAAAAGTCATGGGAAATATACCCATTCTACAGTATATCAATAATGTTCCAATCTCATTGATTTGACATTGAAGTCCAAATAATAGTGGGGTTCTCAGAGGCAAGGGGATTTTATAGATGATTTATGGATGATGCTATTAAATGGAAGAAAAACCTTTCACAACTATCAAAACTTGACATTTGAATAATCGTTTCAATTGACTAGTAGTATTTGAAAATAATCACAAATATTTGAAACTTAATGTCGAATACAAGCAAGCCGCTTATAAACATGAATTCAATTATTTTGAGAATAATAAATTAGAAATTGCTTTACATATTGCTTTGTGCCTTATTAAAATAGGAAAACTACTAGTGACTTGCTGTTAGTCGATGCTTTTCAGGTCAGCTTTAATCTTTATGCTGCTAGTGGCTAATTTGGGCAATAAAAATGATGCAAAAAACCCTTAGAGATGACTGAAACCCTTGCACACGGGTATCCATCTGAGAGTATTCAGCAAAGCTATCTAATGAGTACCAACATGACAGAGTTTAGATGTTTTTCTGAATAGGGTTATATTAGGTTGCCAGGGTTTCTGGTGAGGAGTTTTCGCCAGTCCTCCAGTTTCCTCCACTTATGGTAGTCCAGTCACAGCTTAGTCCCAATATAGCAGAAAAAGTAACTATTATCAAAAGACCAGTTTTCATGGCAGAACGAGACAACAATATCAATACTATTCCACTCGATTTATTGCATAATTCCACTGATTTATCATATCAGTATATATCTTACAGTGATCCAGAGATGTTTTACTCTGATAAATGCATACTAGCACTTTATTACAGTTTTACTGTAATGAGACATGTCCTTTACAATAAACAATATGACTAGTAACATTCTCTCTCAATGTCGGAAAGTTTGCAGAATAGGAAAAAACTATAGGTATCTTCCTGTGCACAGTAATATTCATCAAGAGAAGAGAAAACTTTATATAGAACCTTAAAATGCTAATACTGGAAAATGAGTACAGCAATTGTAGCTCGTTCTAAGACTGTTATCAATTGACATCAAATGAAATTTTGAAAATAAAATTTGTTCATTGAACATAGTGAAATGGAAAATCACAGTAAATCACAAAATATGGCACTTAATTCATTAGCATCTTCAAATTGATTTCAAGATTCCTTCAAAGTTTCAGATAAACAGCGATAAGGTTTGCAGAAATTGGGAATCTTAAGAGAAACAGAATCACTGTATAATGGTTGCATAAAATGCTGAAGTTTTCATTCATGGCAAGACATTCATTTTTCCCAAAATGATCCTTAACTTTAATTGACAATTATTCCCATAATACTGATATAACCGCATCACTTGCAAGGAAAATTTCCCAAGCAATATCAGATACCATGTATGGAGCCCCAAAAATAACAGGTACCGACTTTGGAAAAAAGACTGTCTTCCGAAAAAGGCCTTTTCACCTTCCTTGCAGAATAACCCGGGCCTGCAGTACCCAAACGTTCCCACTAGTTCGGAAAATTCTTTGTGAACAAAACAATATTTTTCCCCAATAAATATAAAGGAAGGAGAAATATTGTTTCCAACTGGATCCATATCTTTCCTTCATATATTTTGTGAGTTTATGCCCAATTCTAAATTTATTTTCAACAGCATATCTGACATACAGTTGCCATTTTTCAAGATCTCAAGGCAATGCAGGCATGAACGGGCTAAGAATATTTCACTGCTGCAGTTATAGGCAGGGTAAACAATAGATCAAAGATGGTCAGCTCTTCAAAAAATGGAACATTTTGTGCCACATTTGGATGAAACTAGGTTTGGTGGCATAAATGTTTGTTTTTTTACTTAATGCTGAACACTGTTCTGCCTCTATTGCCTACTCAGCCAAAAACTGTATGCCATTGGTCTTTATTGTGAGGACCTTGAATATGATAAATGCATCATCTACATAAAAACATAAAAATCATATTAAACGGGAATCTTCCCATGATTTGAGTAACATGGGATCAGGGTAACGGTTTAAAGCAGTGTTCGGCATTTCCCAAGCTCTTAACCTATTCATACCTGTAGCCGCAAAATAGCGCCTAACTATTCTGGTGATATCTCTTTGAAAAAGGTGCTGGTTGATAACAATTTGAAGGATAGTTGATCATAACAACTTTATCTACAACTCTCCTACAAATAGTTTGCAAATAAATGATTCATTCTGAGGTTATTTTCAAAAGTATGACAGATCCAGACAACACTCATCAAGTAGATCTCCTAGCATGAATGGGTTAATGAGCCTCTATGATCTATGACCTATCATACAACTATAACCAAACAGTTTTCACATCAGCCCGTCCCAATGGTCAGGATGATTTTTCCCTTTGTTCCTAAGTTGTTGATGATGTCATGATGCGCCCTGTCGGCAGCGTGTATAATAAACCAAATACAATGGCACCCGTCACATTTCTTTTTTGAAAACAGGAAAACAGCATCATGTCACAAAAGAGGTATAATATTGCACATAGCTATATAGGGTCACTTTCTAAAAATAATTTGACTCCTAGCTGACACTATAATTTACATTTAAAGCAAATGTTCACTGATTTCCCGGGTGTGAAATTCCCTACCCATGCGTGACAAACCCATAAACTGTAGTCTATAATTAGAGGGAGTTGACGCTACCCAGATACCTGGCTGGGTGCAGCCACGCAGATAGTGACCTCTTCTCTATCCAGTCTCATTTTCGCACACTCAACTACACTTCTACACGATACGAGTACAGGTAAGTGCAGGTATATTTGCTATTCTATGAACTAGGATCAAATGTGAGTTTGATATTATGAATAAGACGCATACCTGATGGAGATATTAATAATCTCCAAGTACTATAACACCAACGCTGGTGAGTCTGTTAACTCCATAGACTTAACCCACAACGGTAGTTCATATCACTATTAAAGAGGGCAGCGCACCGGCTGAGCCAGTGCTCCTTAACCCTTGTGCTGCTGGTGGCTAATTTGGCCAATTCAAAATAATGAATAAGTCCCGGCATATGGGTACTCATCTGAGAGTACACCCTGAGGGCTATCTATTGAGTACCAACATGACAGGGTTTAGATGGTTTTCAAAAATGATAGCGTCTTTGTGCTGTGGACGAGAGCACCCTCAGCATTAGTAGGGTTAAGGAGTCTTTACAGATACAGACACATATTAACTATGTAGTAAACAACCCTGTCCTGGGTCAAGCAAGGAGAGGCCGATCGAAACACTCGGCTAATGTATTGACGGTCTCTGCTTCATACCAGACATTGAATAGTTAGGAGTATACATGTCAGAGAATAGATATCGATGTCTGTTGTGGTCAAGCCAAGATGCACCGATTCGATCAATTAGTTTCAACCCTTATGCTGCTGGTGGCTAATTTGGGGCTTAGATGAATAACCAGAAGTGGATATGAAACTAGCCGGTCAACAGGCTGGCTGCGGCGAATAGCCAAAAGTCGCATTATGTGCATGTTGGTGCGCAAGTTTTTCTGTAATGTAAACGATACGAGAGCTCTCACTGCTCCGTCTCCTAGTGACGTCACACTTATGCCAGATTCGAAACCCATGGCATAGCCAGGCCTTCACTATATAGCGCATTTAGCATTCGGCCTCTCGCTACATATCCTTCCCGCAAGCCAGTACCGGCCCGGTACGATTTTGTACACAGTATTTGTATTGGCCCGGTACCGTTTTACAGTATCGGCCTGGTACAGGGCCAATACTGGGCCGATACTGGGCCAGTACCGATTTGTTTGCACTGGCCCAGTATTGGCCCAATACCGCATATTTGGTATTGGGCCAGTACCAGCCGTATACTGGAACAGTTTTTCGGTATTGGCCCAGTACAGGCCCGATACAGGTCAGTACCGATTTGTTTGTACTGGCCCAGTATTGGACCAATACCGCACATACAATATTGGCCCAGTACAGACCCAATACTGGGCCGATACCGGGCCAGTACCGATTTGTTTGTACTAGCCCTGTATTGGACCAATACCGCATATCCGGTATTGGTCCAGTACCGGCCCAATACTGGAACAGTTTTTCGGTATTGGCCCAGTACAGGCCCGATACTGGGCCAGTACAAACAAATTGGTACAAACAATACTGGACCGATACCGGGCCAGCAATATTGCTTAAGAAAGATTAGAAAAACAATTACAATAACTTACCAGTATTACCAGTTTTCCAGTATTGGCCCAGTACAGATCCAGTACTGGGGTGAAATAGGGTAAAACACAAAAACCAAGTTGCCCCCTGTTGGCAGATGCAGGAACTATCGAGGAGCACATGTTTCAGTCTTTGAACAAAAAACATCACATTCTGACAAGTTTGACCCATGGAATCTTTCTTTTCAGGTACATAATTATTATAGAGTACTTTACCCTTAATCATTCTCTGCTAAACTATTGCTTAAGAAAGATAAGAAAAAGAACTACAATAACTTACCAGTCTGTTGGAATCTCTCATGATCACAGCAGAATTCTATGTCTGAGATGTGTACAGTTGTCATTTCCAGCAGATAATTAACATTCTGAAACATAATACATGTTAGTGCTGTGCAAAGACTAATGATATGAACATGACTCAATAAGTTTTAACTTACCCTGGAAGAGACTGACCTATCTGCGTTTTATTGAAAGCACATGGTGAGAGAAAATGGTGGCAGGAAATGCCAGGGCATGCTGGGAGTGATTGAGGTGGCCCTGCCACCTATTGGCAAATAGCAATTTATGTGTGGAGAAGAAATTGGCAACTAAGTAAAGTTATTCCCTTCCCGCTTAAAAGTGTTAATCAAGTACAACACAACTTTCACTGACATTGATCTAGCTAAAAAGACTTACCGTGGATTCCTGATTCAAGAGCACAACGACCCTACTGCCGATGTCCAATCCTTGATTATCCCGATTAGCAACCAAAGCACGTTTAGTCTTTCTAAGTAAACCAATAAATTTGGGGGGACTAGGTTCTGCCACTTATGCCAAACTTTTCCGGATTAACAGCTTTTTAGATTATAGCGGTGGAGTATGGGGTTATAAAAACAACGTGTATCGACTATGCACAACATAGGGCAATCAGGCTCTCTGGTACTGTCCAGTTGTAGTTTCCCATAAATGAGCTGAGACATGTGAGGAAGTTGACAGTGACTTGTAGGTTTTTCTGTCGCCATTTAGCTTAGACATAGCAATAACCCAAAAATCAAAAATCAAAAAGCAGTAATATTTCTGATTACAATACGCGGTTTTCTCTCATTAAGCATTTGAATCAATCCACCTTTTTTATTGTAGAGAATTTCAACATCGACGCTCAAAATACAACATGGGCAACCACATCAGTAGAGTGGCATCTGACTTTGTCATCCACGTGACCACTGCAGACCGGAAGGACGCAGGGACCGATGCTGACGTCACGATAGTTCTTATGGATAGCAAGGGCAACAAGTCCAGGGAACTGGAACTTGATAACCTATTCCACGACGACTTCGAAAGAGGACGTACTGATACCTTTGCTGTTCGTGGCGAACCTAATCTAGTTGGCGACATCGTTGCGATAGAGCTCTGGAGGAATACAAAGGGTCTGCTTGATGACTGGATGCTGGAGAAGATAGTTGTGGAGAGGGTTAAACCCCAGGATGGGCAGAAGGAGATGTCCACGTTCCCCATCTACCGTTGGATACCACCCCATACCCATCTACATTTCGTGGAATACGACATGTGTCTCCCACAGTTTGATCCGAATCCTGAAATGCGAAAAATCTTCCTCAGGACGAGTAGGAAGTTGTATGAGTACGAACATGTTCCGGAATTACCTCCCAAGGTAAGTACCATGTATGGTGCTGCAGGGCTCGACACTAACGCTTGTCCGATTGCCCGGGGCAAGTACAAGTTAATGGCCGACTTGAAATGCCCGAACGGTCAAGCTAATATTCCCATTTAGTCACTTACTAGTGCTCGAAATATCGCCAACTTGATCATTGCGCCACGATAGTAGCGCTATCGATAACACGAGGAATCATTGCTAAAAGTCAAGCTAAATACTAAACACAACGCCACTTCTAATAGATCATTATACCGGCAATCCCGTCCGGTAAACAAAGCGCCATTTTGAAATTGACCGAAATCACGTTCATGGCGAGATCATCAACGACATTTCGGTCAATTTCAAAATGGCGCTTTATTTACCGTACGGGATTGCCGGTATAACGATCTATTAGGAGGGAATAAAGGTAAGTTCCTTGCCGCTTCCATAGCCGCATACCCACACACAACCTGAATAGGAACTTTTAGTTGGACCAGTTTCGTATTTGGTACAATTTGCATGAGATTTTTCTTTAGTTATTTGCCGATGTTAAATTATTGATTTTTATTGAGTTAAACCAAAATTTTTGACGTTATTTCGGCAAAACAAATTCTCTTCACAGTGAGATTGTCATTCTAAATTGCATGCCTCTATTAAGTGTTTATTCTCCTAAAAAGTACTAAAGAAGCATCCAAACTAGGATGTCCCTGTGTAAACAATAAACTTAGTGCAAAATAAAAAAAAATTTCGGGCAAGTTTATTTTTTTTCGGGCAAGCAAAACTTGGGTTTGCTTTGCCCGAATGGGCAAGTGCCTTCAAAAGTTAATGTCGGTCCCTGTGCTGCTGTTAGGATTATAAATATATATATATATATATATATATATATATATATATATATATATATATATATATATATATATATATACATATATATATATATATATATATATATATATATATATATATATATATATATATATATTTATATATATATATATATATATATATATATATATATATATATATATATATACATATATATATATATATATATATATATATATATATATATATATATATATATATATATAAATATATATATATATATATATATATATATATATATATATATATATATATATATATATATATATATATATTTATATTGTGGCGGTGCCACCTGGTGGCCATTTAAGACACTAAAATGCGAATTTGCATATTAATGAGGTCAAGGCCGTTTGCCTCGTGGTTTTGTTGTTGGGTGATGTTTTGAATATGGTGAGACTGCAGTCTGTGTACTCCTGCCTTGGTTAGATGTTGTATTAGGCAGTTGGAGTGACTTTGGGTGAGTTTGTTTGGTACCAACTGGTTCTTGGTGTTTTCCTGCCCCATTTTGTTCTACTCTAGCGGGTTGTCCCAGGAGGGGATTCTAGAGACTGGAAGGGAAAGTTGGGAGATGGAGTTGAAGCCCATTGATAGTGGGGCGGCCATATTGGGTTTTTGAGTAGTTTGTAGATAGGAGTTTTTGTGGTGTAAATAAAGTGTCTTAGTGTAAGATTTAGTAAATTTAGCTAGTGAAATTTGTTTCTATAGTTATTGTTTTATATAGTTAGGGATAGTTTAGGAATTGTTAATGTGGGCAGAGCCCTGGTTTAATTGTGCATAAATTGAGAACAATCAGTGATAGGTTTAGTTTAGGCAGGACCGGGTAAGCCCATACCTGCTAAATTAGATTGCATTTAATCGACAAATCTTGTGTGAAAGTTAAGACATAAATAGGTGTCTGGGTTTGGGCAATCCACCTGAACCCTTCTTTAATTAGACAGGAACAATCAATATAGACTGTTTAGTTGCTGTATCTAGTTTATAGTGGGCAAGCCCTATTCCCACTTGTTGTAATTTGGGCAAAGCCCAGGAAATCAATCATATTTCTGTTACAATATATATATATATATATATATATATATATATATATATATATATATATATATATATATATATATATATATATATATATATATATATATATATATATATATATATTGTATATATATATATATATATATATATATATATATATATATATATATATATATATATATATATATATATATATGTATATATTATCTATTTGCTGCTTGTACCTCTCAACAGCAATATCAACATCATCACCATCATTTCTTTATAAGTGTATTAATACCGCATTTAGGTCGCACAATGCCGATGGATTGCAATACTGCTTAGCTTTGTCAAACGTTCACCCGAATGCACACACAAAGTGTTTTGTTCTGAGGAAAATGTATTTTATATCATCAGCAAATAGGTTCTGATTATATTTGAATGGAAGGTCATAATTCAGTGAGATAGTCAAATCATCACTCCAGTGTGTTTCATATAAATATATTCTTTACAGATCAAGGATATCCCAGACGACGAATTGTATGACGAAAAAACACAGGTAGGACAATTTTCTTGTCCCAATATTTTGCATATTTTCATTTTTTTTTCGATCTTTTGTCACTAAAATGTTTGCATTTGAATTTATAATGTATGACTTACTTTGATATGTCCATTCATTAGTAAGCATCCGTCAATCATCAAGCCCCAATCCAATCGCATCTATAATGGCCGGTCCAAACATACAAACATATCTTGATACTAAAGTAAATATCTTAAAAAATATTTCGCTTAAAAATGTTTGATCCTTTTTCGAATCCTGAACTTTGTTTATTTCAGTCTTGCAGGAACGAAAAAGCAAACGCGATGAAAAACAAAATTACGAAACAAAATGGTAGACTTTGCCCATTTCAGTATGACATGATAGTAAACAATAGTTATGATAATGATAATGATAAAGAAAATAAAATTAATTATAAAAACAATGATAATGATGATAATAAAGAAAATGACTTATGATAATACTAATAAAAGAAATAATAATAAAAATAATAATGAAAATAATAATAAAGATGATAATAACAATAATAATTATAATGATGATAATGATAATAATAATAATAGTAATAATAATAATAATAAAATAAAGTAAAATAATAATAGTAATACTTATAATAATAACAATAATGATAATAAAAATGATAATAGTACTTATAATATCAATAATAATAAATATTAATAATAATAATGATAATATTAATATTAGTAATAATATTATACTACTAATAATCATAATAACAATAATAATAATAATAATAATAATAATAATAATATCATAATATTATATCATGATAAGAGTAACGATAATAAAAAATAATGTAAAATAATAATAATAATAATAATGATAATTATAATAATAATAATAATAATAATAATAATTATAATATTTTTAATAATAATTTTAATAATAATATTAATAATGGTAATAATAATAATGAAAAGCATGATGAAAGTGATGAAAATCGTAATTCAAAACCAAGATTCTCAATTCTGTACATTTCAGCATGACAGGAGCGAAAAGAAAAGGTCACTTTTTCTGAAGTCACTGATCGATAAGTACACAACGGGCAAATGGAAATCCCTGAAAGATATGGACAAGATCTACGAGCGGTCGTTCGGTCGTCCTGCCAACATGGAGCACTGGGACGAGGAGGAACATTTCGGCGCGCTAAGGCTCACGGGAGTGACGCCAACCCTCATCGAGCTCTGCCAGGAAATCCCTGAGGAGTGAGTCATGCATGTTCTCTCTCTCTCTCTCTCTCTCTCTCTCTCTCTCTCTCTCTCTCTCTCTCTCTCTCTCTCTCTCTCTATATATATATATATATATATATATATATATATATATATATATATATATATATATATAA
This sequence comes from Maea johnstoni, assembly GCA_963942565.1. Classification (NCBI taxonomy): domain Eukaryota; kingdom Metazoa; phylum Annelida; class Polychaeta; order Spionida; family Magelonidae; genus Maea; species Maea johnstoni. The sequence continues at coordinate 42,369,353 of OZ012695.1, read as the reverse complement.
ACATCATAACTTCTTTTCAAATTTTGTTGATCCATATTTGTATTATTGGTATTGAGGCTAATTAAGTGGGTAGCTCCACATACTATTCTTTTCCGTACCATTTGTTTCACATGCTCAGGAGCCTTGATATTCGGGCTCCCATAGTAAGCGAATGCCCACCTTATACCAGTCTGTTGCTATTTATGTATGACAATATATTATTTCTTGGT
>OZ012695.1:42361644-42364144 GCA_963942565.1 Maea johnstoni | reverse complement strand
GCAAATACAATATTTAATTAATATTTAAAGAAACATTTGTAATAGGCAGCTTTAAAAAAAATATTTTAGATGTTAAAAAAATTATAGTTTAATATTATCAAACATATTTTGGAAAAACATTGTTTCAAATTTCATTAATGTTTATATTGCCATTTTATTTATACTTTTTCAGACGTTTTAGAAACATCTTAAAGTATATCAATAAAACATTCAATAAATGTTTAAAACAACATTTGTAATACGCATATGTAAAACATTAACTATAAATGTTGATAAACAATAATATAATGTTATCAAACATTATTATAAAAAAAATATTGGTTAACATTGTGAAAAAATATTCCTTTATTATGCAGCTTTAAACCATTTATTTTAAATGTTAAAAAAATTATAGTTTTTTATTGTCAAATTTAGTTTTGGAACAATGTTGTTTAACATTTCATTCATGTGTATATTAACATTTTATTTATGCTTTTTCAGACGTTTTAGAAACATTTTAAAGTATGTCAATAAAACATTCAATAAATGCTAAAAACAACATTTGTAATATGCAGATGTTAAACATTAACTATAAATGTTGATAAAAGATAATATAATGTTATCAAACATTATGATGAAAAAATATTGGTTAATATTGTGAGAAATATTCCTTTATTCTCGTGAATGTTTTACTAATATCATATCTTTATTGCATAAAAGTATTTACATTCGTTATTTCACTAATGTTTTCCCTATGGTTATTGAACATTTTGCTAATGTTCTATTTATGTTCATTGTGAATGTTTCTAACAATTCTTGTTCAGTCCTTTTAAAAATATTTTGAAAATATTTTGTGTTTGCCGGGTATCTGGGTTCAAATCCCACCTTGGGCATGAGGGAAAGTTGGCAGTTACTTGGGTTTCCTCCACCAGGTACAACTGGCTAGTCATAACATGGTAGAAAAAGTGACAAAAAACGCAATTACAAATTCCAATACATACATAGATAGAGGCAGGCAGTCAGAAATAAAATGTGATAATGTGTTGTTTTTTTCAAATTTTTGCAACCTGTATAATATTGTTCTTACTTACTATAGTATTGATATAACTACATTATATGATAGAGTGTTTCCTAGGATAAAGTTTATCAAGAAGCCACTAGCAAGTACACTGTGTGACATAATCAATGGTCTTGGTATAAAACTGACCAACGTTTATAAAGCTTACACAGTCTAACTAAAATATAAGGATTACGAATAAAGGTAACCAAATTGAATGGCTTGAATCTATGATCTTGCATGGTAGACTGCTAAAGAATAAAGAGAAAGAAAGGAAGAAAGGAATTTTAAGTAATGGAACACTATTATTTAGATAAGTCTCAGGAGTGCACATGCTTATTCTTACAGGTACTAGACCCAGCTGTTTTGCCCAATTATCGCTATGCCCATGATGGCTTGTCGCTGTGGAATGTCATTGAGAAATATGTTTTGGCAGTTCTCACTATTTTCTATGGTAAGTGTATGTTTTTCTTGATATTCACATCACACCTTATTTCGTATGTATTAGATTGCGTACTATCTATCGGTAAGTCCTCTTCTATATGTTACTACTCGAATTTGTAAATATGTATATATATATATATATATATATATATATATATATATATATATATATATATATATATATATATGAAGGTATATACATAAATAAACATACATGTTGTCCGTATGCTTGGTGTTTGAGTAGTCTAAGAGTTTACACTTCGACTGTCTCTCATCACTGCCAAAGAGTTCAATTTCATATCCGTCATATGAGGTGAGGATTGACAGTAACTTGCTGTCTAGGCAATCTTTCCCCATATATTTGAGATGTTTGAGTATGGAAGATAAATATGCATCGGTGGTTGACACATGCAACTGCATTTCAAATATAATACCATGTATGGGTAAATTATCCGTTTGTCGTTTTGTGAGCATTTTTATCTATTTATTGCTTTGCTGTTTTTTTTTCGACAATAACAAAAGGCCATTAACTTACTCATATTTTATGGCACTAAATGGCCTGTGTGTTGTGATGTGTCTTTAAGCATATATTTTACTAAATAACCATCTTCTAGGACTTAGCTTATGTGTAAGATGCCCTTTTCAACACAAGATGCTACTAAATTAAGTTGTGATTTATTCATTCCATTGCAAATATCTATCAAGTTCATACATTATTTCAAGTGCGAAAGGTGTTTTTCTGATTATCTAGTAATTAAAGATTTTCATTCTATTTCGCTTCTATTTTGCTATGATTTTGTTCATATTCTTTTTTCTGTAGATGAACCAACAAATATCTTAGAAGATGAAGAACTTCAGGAATTTGCCAGAGAATTGTCAGCCGAGTCGTTGCCAAATAGCAATGGATGCGGGATGAAGGTACTGAAGCTCAACTTCTACATTTTTGGTACATACATGTATCGATAATAAAGCAGTGATTTAAGTAATATTTGACCGCATTTGCTATTCCGATTTCCGTAC
>OZ012695.1:42340415-42355415 GCA_963942565.1 Maea johnstoni | reverse complement strand
AAGGAGAATATATCATTAAAAAGAAAGATCACCCCAATATTTGCTTTCATCGCAAAGTTATGTCCTATTTTCGAAATCTTGGATGACCTTTGACCTCGAAACTCCAAGATGGCCGCCGTAGGCTGCCATCTTGGATTTCAAAAATTGGCTTTATCTTTGCAACGGAAGCAGATATTGGGATGGTCTTTACTGATCTGTACTTTTTTACCGATATTTTGCAAATGTATTCTATATAGTGCCTTGCTCAAATCGTATGAGAGCAGATTTTTCATTTTCACAAAATTTTGGGGAGAAAATGTGATTTCAAGAGGGGCATGCTGAGAAAAAAATGTTTTCTAATGCCATTTCAAGGTCATCCAAGGTCAATCAAGGTCAATTGGGTTTGTTAAGTTTTTTGTATCCCCATTCGCTATCATCTGGCCAGAAATGATAAGAATATAGAAATTCTTTACAAAGATATGCCCATATATGCTCTAAACTTCTCAATTTGGGCCCATTTGGCCCCACATTGATATATATACACACAAATATATATATATATATATATATATATATATATATATATATATATATATATATATATATATATATATATATATATATATATATATATATATATATATGTATATATATATATACATACTTTTGGAAACAATGTTTTATATAAGAATGGGCAAATACTGTACCAGTTGGAAAGCTTTCCATAGCATTCCATGTACTTAACATACTTAACCAACCAGTAATTCCGAAACTAACCAGATGACCTCTTATTTTCATTATGTCCACCTGTTAAGAGCATTATGTAGACGACTTAGACAATCTAAGTGAAATTCTAACACAGGCAACTTTGACCTTTACAATTTTGGTTGAATTTTCGTTTTAATGAATTCGATTTTGCTCCATTCGTCCTATATGATTGCGAACAATTGCTTTTATCATAACAGAACAGTATTTCAGTCAGTTTTTGTATACCTGAAGGCATAAAACCAGCAAAGAAAGAAACTAATATTGGAGAATGCGATTTTTATAATATGAACAGATTTCTCTTCTTAAGAAATTCGTGAAAAAATATCTGTTGACGACCACACGAATAAAGGTCTTTAGCAAAAATCTGTGCTTGTTCTTTATTCATGCAAAGTTTCAGGGAAAATTAAACTGAAATTTTCAAAAGTTTTGTAGAAAACTTGGTTTATAATCACGGCATATCGTAACGTCTATTGTCAATTATTTTGATGACTTTCTAGATATATGCAACAGTAGGTTATAAAAACTGGAATTGAAATTGTCTCTCTACCTTCCATTGCGCTAAATGAACTGTTGTTCCTGTTCTTCTTTCAATGTTTCTCATCCTAGTTAAACATGGACCTGAACAATCCAAAGGGGTTTCTTGAAAACCTTTTTGCATTCCACTCACAATACCTGAAAGAACATCGAACTGAACCTTTCTCTGAAAGTGAGTTGAAACACACACTGATGGATTTCTTTATCGCAGGTACAGTCAGACCTTTCTACCACCATTCCACACTTAACTAAGTAATATACTAGCACGATTCATAACACGACGATTAGAAAGCAACATTGTCGAAGGTATGGCTTTTTTCAACTGTTTTTAACTTGTTTACATTGCTTATCAGTTCCTCATCAATAATGCATAACAGGGTGCCTTTGAATATTTAGAAAAAAGTATTTCCCAGAAAAATAAAAAGGTAATTCATCTCTCGTGGGTTCCAAAGTTTAACAATAGTAAAACTCGGCAACTATATGTGCCATAGCATTGTTTTAATCGAATGGTATGCATTTGGCACAGGAAATACAACCCCCAGGTAACTAACAGTTCAAATACGAACTTTCAAGTGGTCTCCATTCATTATCAGTTAGTATATGCAACATGCATTACTAATTGAAGCTGCAGATATCAAAATATATTGTAAAATAAGAAAAAGTATCGTGTAAATAATTCTCAATTCAAGTGCCAGGAAATGTGTGAAAATGCATTGAATTTGGCATTTATTGTTATCAATAATTCATTTACCGATAAAAATGAATGATTTATTGATATATTAATACATTATTTATTGGTATCTATACATCATTTTTAGGTATCAACAAATGTTTAGTTTTGTCCAATTCGGCCTTCCATATGGATGGCCCCCAGACACCTGCCACAAACCGCTCACCACTCTGCACTTACATACCAGTACACATTGAATCATTAAGTTTGACATAAAAGGGTCACCCACTTTCAATTTCATGGCTTAGTCCCTGTTTGAGTTAATGCTTTTAATGCAACCTATGTTTATTTTTCTCATCAGACCTCCATCGAGAAATACAAGTACAACTGTATGAAAAATCAATTTCGTCCTTAATAATGGTCACAGGCCAAATGACCACACACTTGGAAGCAGTTATTTTATGACAAGATAACCTATACTAAGCAATTGTCACAATTACATTAATTACAATCCAATGTTGATTATGAAAAATAGATCACTCCTGAAATATCTCTGTTAAACTAAATGTTTAAAAACAACTTGTTGAAAAAGGAAATACATAAAAGGCAAATTTGTTTAGCATTTAAAAAAAAGACAAATGAAACAGTGAGTGCAGCTAAAGAATATCTAAAAGGTCGTACACCATAAGAAAATACTATCTTTAAAATATTAATATTCTTCCCTTGCCTCAGAAAATTTGAAAATGATTTTTCTTTGAGGTAAAAGGAACGTATCCCCCCTTCAAGGGGATATCAAATTGCTGGTGCCTTAATAGACAACTGCTGTTACTAAAAGAAACAGCTCACTTCCTCGCCACACTATGGGGCATGATAACAATAAGATACTGCAAATGCTATTATTTGATCTAATGATACTTCTTATGACATATTTATGCAAAGTTATTAACACAATGAAATACCTTATTTGTTGCAAATAACGTGTTAGCATCGCACAATGTACTACCATAATCACAATTTGAAATAATTACCGCTATATAATATTATACGTTCTGTTACCAGTTGCACCTAGATCTGTACTAATTCGTATGTAAAATGAACATTTCCATACCAGGCCTCGATACAAGTGGCGCGTCCTTAACTACACTAATTCTCATCATGATTAACTATCCTGACGTCCAGCATAAGATACATCAGGAAATCAAGACAGTGGTGGGCAATAGTAGGCGTCCAGTCCTTGCTGATAGACCAAACATGCCATACACAGAGGCCACATTGATGGAGGTCATGCGGTACATGTCTGCTGTTCCCAACGGACTGATCAGAAACACTACAAAAGACACAGAAGTCCAAGGCCACATGCTGCCAAAAGACACACATGTATGTGTGAGTCTGACATGCATACTGCCTTTTCTATTTTGAGTTACTTGTAACAAGCACTGTCATAGGAGCTAATAGGTTACTGGCCATTGCTTGAACATTTGATCGGGATTCAAAGGCAACAGCTACACACAAACTAATTACTTTGATATTCTTTTTGTAAGTGTAAGATAAGTCAATTCTAATGTGAACAGTTACATATTTATTCTGTATGCATACGTGATTCATCGCACTTTCACATTTAACCAATGAAATAACATTGTGTACGTTATTTAGATGTAAAGTCAATTGTCATTTATTGATGACAATTAAAGCGGAATGATAGGCAATTGCTAATGCTTAGGAATGTACATGTTGTTAACATAACTATAATGTCGTGTAATTGTAATCAACATTTTGACATTGATTAAAATATAAAGAGCTAAAGCACTTCTTTGGATACGGAAATCTTAATTGAAACCTGTTAGTCAAAGTAAGACCCAACTTTTAATTCATTTTTTTACAATGTCAAAACTGTAATCAACATTTTGACATTGGTTAACACATAAAGAACTAAGGCACTTCTTGGGATACGAGAATCTTAATTAAAACCTCATTTAGTCAAAGTAAGAGACATTTTAGAATTCATTTTTTACAATATCAATATACAATATTACCTTGTTACCGCTTAGGAGTTAATTGAGATATTGTCATCTATATATGATTTGTTCAGAAGAGACGGATATATCAAACTTGTGATATCTAAATGTTGCCTGCAATTCATGATTTCTCATAGGCGATTATCCATCTGTGGGGATTACACCATAATGAACGTGTTTGGCCAGAACCATTTGCTGTTAAACCTGAACGATTTCTAGATGATGATGGGCACGTCATTCCACCGGACCACCCAAAAAGGAAACAGTAAGTGACTCTTAAATTATATCGCACACACACACACTTACATACATACACATACATACACATATGTTTATATATGTTTATATATATATATATATATATATATATATATATATATATATATATATATATATATATATATATATATATATATTTATATATATATATATATATATATATATATGTATATGTATATGTATATATATATATATATATATATATATATATATATATATATATATATATATATATATATATATATATATATATATATATATATATTTCAGACAATTTGAAATGGTTCTAACCTTTTTGTTCCTCACTATATACTTACTTACATAACGACGTCTCATGATCTGGCACATTCCATATATTCATTCTGTAAGCAGTTTATGTTATAGATTTTAAGAATCATGAACTTGTCTGTGTGCCATAATCTATTCTTTTTATGACCAGCTGGATGGCTTTTGGTGCTGGTCGTAGGAACTGTCCAGGGGAACAACTTGCCAGACCAAGACTTTTTCTTGCTATCACATATCTCCTGCAATCCTTCACATTTTCACCTCCCGACGGAGAAGAGCCAGCTGACCCAGACCCGCGTAACTATGTCAATGGAATAATTTTAAAACCAAGGAAGTTTAAAGTCAAGGCCTCAGCTAGATCATTGCAGAATACCATATAATAAATACCTAAGAATGTGAGTTACTTTGTCGATTCACTGATGGGAACAATGGGAACATTGTGTTTCATTTAATGGAGAGAATTACATCTGTCCCACGGCATCATATAGGAGGATATTGATACATAATAGAAATATGGTCTTAATGCGCTAGAGAAGAAGCATTTGGATGTTTATAACAAAATGGTATCTTTTGATCAAAATCTTACAGCTTCATAAAGGTAGTTGCTTTCATAATTTGGGGAAAAGTTTGGGGTGAAAGTAACTTTGTAGACAATATATTATGTAAGCTGTTGGTCGAAATCCCCTTTTCCTTTGGAATTATGGAGAACTACATTTGGAAACCCACTTCACTTCTTTTTGAAAGGAATTTTCGATGTTATTGCTTGAATGTCAACTGTGATCATTGACTGACTTCAAGTGCGGTGTTACATTTAACACACATGGTAACACTAACGGATCTGTTTACCGGATCTTTACAGAGCAAGATGTTAACATCTAGGCCAACACAGATGTTAGCAATGGTGTTACATTTTTTGAAGATGTGTGTCCTGCTCAATCAAATTATGTTTGTCATAGTAAAGAACAGCAACATGCTGGGAAGGTGATTCTTAACTAATAATCTCTTTCAATTTATAGACACATACCATTCATATCAAATATTTCATTAGGATAATACAAAAATAAAATAAAATTTATCATTAGTTTCATTCATATTATTTAAATCTTAGATGAAGAAAAGAATGGATTTGTAACAAGATACCCATTACTATATGTAAACTGTGCATAAGCAAAGGACTTATCTATTACTGCTTGACCAAATGAGATCCGTGAAAGGCTGGACAAGCCAAGGGACTCTATTCTGGCATCAGAGTGAGGTCATGAAGGAACAACAACCATTCAGGGTTCTTGTATCGTTTACATTACAGAGAAACCTGCGTCTGGTTTTTATTTATCTAAGTTAGAATCATTATCATTTATAGCTTATGATTATTATTTAATATATTATTATTATTATTATCATTATTATTATTATTATTATTATCTATGAACTGTTGAAATGAAGTGAATTATACTCAGGCAACCTCTTTAACTAGCTGCAATGGGTCGTCAGTAGCTGAAGATGGTACCCAACATCATTCATATTAAATATTTTATTAGGATAATACAAACTTTAAATAAAAATTATCATTAATTTTATTTTTATTATTAAAATCATTATCATTTATAACTTATAATTATCCTCATCATTATCTTCAGTATTCTCATTATTATTATTCTCATTATTATTCTCATTACTATTATTATTATTATTATTATCAATGAATTGTTGAAATGAAGTTAATTATACTCAGACAACCTTTTTAACTAGGTGCAATGGGTTGTCAGTAGCTGAAGATGGTACCGAACACCAACATAGGACTTGAAGTCAAAACGGTGTTAACACCTAAGCCGTTACTGTTAAGGCCTTCAGAAAGTATATGGGGACCATGCTCTTTTCAGCACCTTTCACAGATCAACACTTACATTTTCTGTTACATTTTGTGTTAACACACATATTATGGGGCATTATGGGATAGATGTGTGTTACCACCTAACATATGCCCATCACTTCAAATAGCGTGTTACCACCCCTGGTAACACTAACACCGATGTTAACATCTGTGTTAACACCATACTTGAAGTCAGCCATTGTATGTACCGAGGTCTTATATCATTTTCACATAAGGAATAATAGAGTACATTTTTAAATATATTTGTATATCAATTGGACACATCAGGTAGATCAAATGATTTCCGAAATGGTACATGCAGGATATGGGAATGTCTCAATTTCTAATCGAAATAATCAGTTGATACAACTCCATTCACTTATGGTGTGCTGTGTTAACTGACTACCAGGTTATAACATCACTTCCAATTGTGTGAGATGTATGATGTAAGATGTCCTTTTCAATTTTTCCAACCTTATTGTTTTTGCTCGCCTTTAACTTCTAGTGTAGGTATGTCCTCTTGACAACCCTTTCACGAAATCAATTAGAAACTTTACTCATTGTCTCTGCTTTGTATATACAGACTTGCAAAGCATTATGACAGTTTCGATCGCTTCTTTATTCTCCAGAACAGCTTATATAATTATGTCGGTATTTAGTTTATATTCTAGTACCCCCAACTCAATGTTTGACTTCCCCAGCTCTCCATAAAAATGCACTCCTTACTGCAGATAAGTATGTGTTCATTGTTATCACTCTATGTCTTGCACATGTTACATAGCACTAAATCCTTCGTTACCATCAGCTTTTCTTTCATAATAAATTGTTTATGTATAAGACCCAAATTCGAACATGTCCAGGATAAACATATGAATCATACCTGTTATTGACCGAGAATGATTTTGTAATACTTTTTGTGACAAATGATACGTTATCACTTCTGTTCAATTTTGTTTATATTAGTAATGCCCGGCTGCCTATCGACAAGTTCCATACAAATATATCTCTGTTAACAATGATATTCATATAAGAATATTTTATGGTCGAACTCAGGCTCTCACGGAATGTTCACGTATTTGAACGTTTCTGATAATGACGCATATGGCATATATTCTAGGAAATGGGGTTTAACTATATGTTCTGCGGTCTACTCAACGAGTCTACACATTTAGGTGTACCTGAAATGAGGAAAATTCTGTCAATATGTATCGCTACACCGATAGCTTGACAACAAGATAATCAGTTTAATTTATTCTCTTTGTTGTTTTATTCATTTCAAAGTTATGTAAAATATACCATGTTTATCCTCTGCAATTTGGTGGCCTTTATGCTGCCACTTTTGGACAACAAAGTATAATGAAAAGACCCAGGAAGTACATTGTATTGCATTGTGTTTTATTGTATTGTATTGTATATTAATTGAATGTATTGTAGAATACAAAATCATACACATTACAAACTTATGTGGTCACACGAGAGGTAAAAGTACAGAAAACAACTAAGTATAACTTGAGAGTATAACTAAGTATAACTTTGCGAGAAGTTAAAGTACAGAAAACAACTAAGTATAACTTGAGAGTATAACTAAGTATAACTTTGCGAGAAGTAAAAGTACAGAAAACAACCAAGTATAACTTGAGAGTATAACTAAGTATAACTTTACGAGAAGTAAAAGTACACAAAACAACTAAGTATAGCTTGAGAGTATAACTAAGTATAACTTTGCGAGAAGTAAAAGTACAGAAAACAACCAAGTATAACTTGAGAGTATAACTAAGTATAACTTTACGAGAAGTAAAAGTACACAAAACAACTAAGTATAACTTGAGAGTATAACTAAGTATAACTTTGCGAGAAGTTAAAGTACAGAAAACAACTAAGTATAACTTGAGAGTATAACTAAGTATAACTCTACGAGAAGTAAAAGTACACAAAACAACTAAGTATAACTTGAGAGTATAACTAAGTATAACTTTACGAGAAGTAAAAGTACAGAAAACAACTAAGTATTACTTGAGAGGAAAGGGAAAGTGTGGTCAAAGTGCGGTAATGCCATTGTTGGCTACCTGTTGGCATGTAAGTAGTTCTGGTATTAAATAACTCTAGTGAGACCAATGCGGTCTTATTACATGAGATACTATTGTTCAGAGAACGGAATAAAAGACGGACGAGATTGACTTCTGACTTTGTTTTTTTTCTAATTCATCCCCATATATGACAGTACGGTTCATTCTCGCAACATGTTATCCCATATGATCTGCATGATAAGTAGGTGTGCATAATTGAAATATCCAAGCCGGCAAAAAGACCATATATACATATATACAGTTGTACGTGGCTCCTTTCAAACGCTAATCATAACTCGTTATTTGAATTCAGTTGTATACTGTCGCATTCTTCTCTTGCACCCACTTATCGATGGAAAGGAAGGGATTATATATTTTTTCAACGTCTTAAATATCTTTGGTCATATCGTGACGAGACAGGAACCTGCAAAACGGGAAGTAACTTGTTTCTCTCAAAATATAGTCCCAGTGGGTCTTTCAGCTTTGTTGTAAAGGCACCATAGACATCATTAGAGATCACATGTTTGGGAACCTGGCATCATACCTAATATACCTTTGTAGATCCTCTAAACACACCCATCAAAATCTATCTATACCACAATATCTAAAAAACAGAATAGATAGCTGGAAGTGGCTTATAGGGTTAATTTGTAATTATAGGGTTATTTTCAGATTTGTAAATGAGTCAAAAGCTACACCCTCTTCCTTATAATCAGATCAATTATAAATGGCTGGGCCATCACTGAACAGATTAAGAGACCAACTACAACAGAAGCGCCATAGGCATGCACACGCGTAGGAACAATTTTTCGACCATTTCATTTATACCTGAACTTCACCAAGACATGGTTGCCTCAAACTTGCATTTTGGTTATCAAATGTTTAAAGAGTTGATTGACGTTTGGCATAGGTATAGCTAAGACTATTTCGGAAGAGAGGACCCCACAGCTTATCCAAGTTTCACTTTGTTCGAAAGTTATGGAATCCGAAAATTGAAAAATATCCACTTCATTTCATGAAGGTAATCATTTTAAGAATGTGCATGTAATACATTTTTCAAAAACGCTCCCAGATTTTATTGCTCCATCAAATGTAATTTGGCATGACGTGGCCAATAGTAGGCATGGCTGACTCCCTTCACAAACTGCCCTGGTACAGGATCACTGGACATAATGACGTGGCCAATAGTAGGCATGGCTGACTCCCTTCACAAACTACCCTGGTACAGGATCACTGTACATAATGACGTGGCCAATAGTAGGCATGGCTGACTCCCTTCACAAACTGCCCTGGTACAGGATCACTGGACATAATGACGTGGCCAATAGTAGGCATGGCTGACTCCCTTCACAAACTACCCTGGTACAGGATCACTGGACATAATGACGTGGCCAATAGTAGGCATGGCTGACTCCCTTCACAAACTACCCTGGTACAGGATCACTGTACATAATGACGTGGCCAATAGTAGGCATGGCTCACTCCCTTCACAAACTACCCTGGTACAGGATCACTGGACATAATGACGTGGCCAATAGTAGGCATGGCTGACTCCCTTCACAAACTGCCCTGGTACAGGATCACTGTACATAATGACGTGGCCAATAGTAGGCATGGCTGACTCCCTTCACAAACTACCCTGGTTAACTGATCCCTTAATTACTCCCATGGGGTGCAGGTTTAAAGGGTACCCTTCACAGAATGGTGGCACGTATTAAAACTCACCTGTTTGTTTAACTACGGTATAACTGAATATAAAGAGTGATCCCAGCCTGGTCGCTATATCCATGTACCTGCCCTGATGGCCGAGTGGTCGAAAGTGTTGCCACTGATTGCTCACTGTCTCTCACCAATGAGGCCCTGCCCTGATGGCTGAGTGGTCGAAAGTGTTGCCACTGATTGCGCACTGTCTCTCACCAATGAGGCCCTGCCCCGATGGCCGAGTGGTCTAAAGCGTTTCCATTGATTGCTCGCTGTATCTCACTACTGAGGGTCTGCCCTGATGGTCGAGTGGTCTCAGACGTTGCCACAGATTGTTCACTGTATCTCACCATTTAGGGCCTACCCTGATGGCCGAGTGGTCTAAGGTGTTTCCATTGATTGCTCGCTGTCTCTCACTGCTGAAGAACTACCCTAATGGCCGAGTGTTTCCACTGATCACTTGCTGTCTCTCATCTTCTAGGGCCAGTTCTTATGGTCGAGTGGTCTAAGGCGTTGCCACAGATTACTCTCTACCTCCCACCACTAAGGATCTGTCCTGATGGCCGAGTGTTCTTGTGCATTTCAACTGTTTACTGGCTGTCTCTCGCCAATGTGGGCCTGCCCCAATGGCCGAGTTGTCTTAATGCGTTATTACTGATTTCTCGCTGACTCTCACCACTGCCCGGTCTTTAAGATTCCCTACCCATGCGTGACAAACCCATACATTGTAGTCTATAATTAGAGGGATTCAACGCTACCCAGATACCTGGCTGGATGCAGCCACGCAGATAGTCACCTCCTCTCTGTCCAGTCTCGTTTTCGCACACTCAACTACACTTCTACACGATACGAGAACAGGTAAGTGCAGGAGTATTTGCTATTCTATGAACTAGGATCAAATGCGAGTTTGATATTGTGAATAAGAAGCATATCTGATGGAAATATTGATAAACTCCAAGTACTACAAAACCAACGCTGGTGAGTCTCTTAACACCATGGACTTAACCCTCAACGGTAGATCATATCACTATTAAAGAGGGCAGCGCACCGGCTGAGCCAGTGCTCCTTAACCCTTGTGCTGCTGGTAGCTAATTTGGCCAATTCAAAATAATGCAAAAGTCCTGAAAAATAACTGCAGTCCCGGCACACGGGTTCTCATCTGAGAGTACTCCCTGAGGGCTATCTAATGAGTACCAACATGACAGGGTTAAGATGTTTTTCAAAAATGATTGCGTCGTTGTGCTGTGGACGAGAGCACCCTCAGCATTAGAAGGGTGAAGGAGTCTTTACAGATACAGACACAGATTAACTATGTAGTAAACAACCCTGTCCTAGGTCAAGCAAGGAGAGGCCGATTGAAACACTCGGCTAATGTATTGACGGTCTCTGCTTCATACCAGACATTGACTAGTTAGGAGTATACATATCAGAGAATATATATCGATGTCTGTTGTGGTCAAGCTAAGATGTACAAATCTGGTCAATTAGTTTCAACCCTTATGCTGCAGGTGTCTAAGGTGGTTGCACTCAGATACAGAGGGGGGCCGCACCCGCGTTACGTATTTCGCGGAAGAAGGGTTCTTTTTTAGGACCTCCGCATGTCAGCGGTTTTGTAAAAGAAGGATACCTTTTTTGTACCCAGGTACGAAGTATGGGGGTCAAAATCCCCTTACAATCCATGAAATATACGCGGCTCTGAAGCCGAGTGACTCTCGAAGTGACTGGGCTTCCGAGTTTGCTGCCGCTAAACAAGCAGAGGATTATAAAATCTAAAGTTGAAATACGTGTTCCCGTTCATCCAATGTCAGTGTTTTGATAAAAGAACGGGTGTTTATTTAGTGGAAAAAGTCAGCGTTTTTATCAAAATAAGGGTGCTTTTTTGGCCAAAAATCAGTGCTTTAGGGGTATTTTTAAATTTTGATAACGAGCGTATGCGCCCCCCTTAATACCCATGTGCCACCCCGCCCCCTGTGCTCTCGCTACATATCCATGTTTTCATCTAATGTCATAGCACACGTTTAAAGTACTCTCCTCTGGCTATAGGTGGCGTTGCATGGGTTTCCTATTCCTTATATACACAAACAGAGTTCTCCATCCGCCTGATGAGATGAATGTGAACTGATTTGAAGAGCCACATCTCCTATGAACAGTAGCTGACTAATAGCCTAGAATCTAGGATGCTTTACCGGCAGATGACCGTTTGGCTAACTAGCTACCCGTGCTGCTTTGTTATTGTTTTCAACAATAACAAAGTACCATTGTTTTGCACAAATTTATGGCACTAAATGGCCTTTGTGTGCCGATGTGCCTTTAAGCAATCATTCATTCATTCATTGCTACCCGTGCATGACCTTTGACCCTCTTAAAGCTGTTGTCGCGTTTAGTCAAAACAATATGATGCAAAAACAAACTTGGAAATGACTGGAACCCTACCAAACTGGTACCCATCTGATCCTACAATCTGCTATCATCGGTGATTCTCAGACAAAAATAGCCACCCCATTGAAGGGGTTAAGTAGGTTATCCTGATTAACTCACGTGGACTTTCACTACAATGGTCAGTACAAAAATAAATCTCCTTCCTTAGTTCATCGAGGCGTTGAACTCTGCATACAATCCAACCAGTGGAGGTGATGTGTGTACCCGCAATGTATGTGTATGTTCTTTATTGACTACGACATAAAGTCATAAAATACAAATCATACGGATAGAAAAAATATATATAGTAAACAAAAAACGGAAACAAAACAGGAAAAAAGGAATATACATCAGAATACATACATTATGGATGCGGGCATAGGAAAACATGGGGATTATCTATACCTTGTAGAGGAAGCCATAATCATAGTCCGTTGTTGATGCAGTTGTAAGGAGGTTTGGTGTACCAAACCTTAAGGTGTGCCAAAAAGAGAACTTATTTAGCCAATTCTACGCTTCAACTTCCACCTATACATATTTGCTATATGTCTAAATGAACATGTCCATATTTTGCAATGGCTGACGTCAAGTACGGTGTTAAAGTAGAACCTAACCTCGCTACTAGGCTTTACCTTCGATGAATAAAAACAAGTCGACATGAAACCAGCCGACCAACCGGAACAGGCTGGCTGCGGCGAATATCCCAAATATTGTGTTCTGCTCATGTTGGTGCGCAAGTTTCTCTTTAATGTAAACGATACTAGCGTCATCATTGGTCCTTGTCTCCAAGTAAAGTCACATATGAACCAGCTTCGAGAACCCTGGCAAAGCCACGTCTTCACTACATAATAGCGCATATAGTAATTGGTCTCTCGATACACATTCATTCTTTTATTCATCTATGGCTTTGCTGTGTTTTACTTTTTAGTATATCAATGTATCCCTGCACCTATGTATACTATGTAGGGACCTGTGGCCTACTATTGGCTATTTAGTTCATACAATTGCCACACGAGGGGGTTGTAATAATAGTGAATAGTTCCAACAGCCCTGATAGTGTACCGCAGTGCCGTCTAACCACAAGGGGTGACAGACAGGCTAAGTAGAATCCTACTCATTCAATACCCGGGTCATTTTAAAACTTGAATATCTGAAAACTGAGTCAAATGAGGACAATGGCACTAAGGCTATTGTATAGGTTACATATAATACCGAATATAATGATGGACCTAGCCATAAGTGACTATATTTTATGAGATGTAGCACCCTTAAGGTAGAAATCTAGGTATTGGCACCGTCGTCTGTCCTCGGTTGGTCCTTAAGTATGGATATCAAAACAAAACGTAACACATGAGTAGTGACTACTGACCACGAATTTTGATCAAGTACTAGATAGGCGTTGATGCCCCATAACCACGAGTCTATTGTTCGAGGCGCTAGCGGAGAACTATGACGAGTTGTTAGGTGGCGTCAACCTCGAGCAATCATGATCTAGCTAACTTATACCATGGGCGGGTGTCTTCATAAAATCATAATCCGAGAAACAAAGCCTCTATAAATCAAGAATACATACATACATACAAACATACATACATACATACACACACACACACACACCCACACTCACACACACACACACATAGACACATACATACATACATATATTAGGCGGGTGGCCAAATATCAGAATTATATTTTTGATGGCGTTTTTCGTTACAAGTCCAAGTCATCATCCATGCTTATTCATCTCTACATAGGGTGGTCTTTAGTGTACGGGTGGATGACATATCCGATTTTGCTGCATAAGGGAATTTTGGGGCATTTTATGCAAAAATTTACCGAAAAAGCATGTTTTGGGGGATTTCCTTCTATGAAATTCATTTTTCGAGATAGAAACTCAAAACTTGCTATAAATGTGTTCAAGAGGATGCTTTTGATCTCAGAACTTGTTGTGTTAGCTTGACTTCAATGAACCCCCCACTGTGAGTGATTTTGGAGGAAAAATCATCAAAAATGAGTGATTTTTGTAATTTTCCACAACTTGAATGTCATCCTGTGCACTATTCCAAACTCTCAACTAAATAGTTTTGGTTTGGAAAACTACCCAAGAATATGTAGATACAGGAAAAGAGTTATGTTTGCGTATTATCATGATATGCTACGTTTTGGGGCATTTACATAAAAATGGCATTAAAACTAGTGATTTTAGGGATTTACTTCTGGAAGGTGCAATTTTCATAGTAGGGACTCACAACTTGCTACAAATGATTTTTATAAGGATGTCTATGATTATCGAAAGTTTTGTGTCAGTATGAAATATATTTGTCCAATCCTTGATTATCCCGATTAGTAAGCAAATCACGTTTAGTAAGACATTTGGGGGGACTAGGGTCTGCCACTCATGCCAAACTTCTC
>OZ012695.1:42285228-42337715 GCA_963942565.1 Maea johnstoni | reverse complement strand
TTAGTCATTTTCTTTATTATCATCATAATCATTGTTTTTATAATTAATCTTATTTTCTTTATCATTATCATTATCATAACTATTGTTCTTATTTTTCACTTACTCTTTTGTAAACCTTTTTATCTATTTATTTTCTTCTCTTGTTCTTCATTACCGTCATACTTAATGTTAGATGGTAAAAATCTATGCACTGAAAATTGCGCTTTCTCGTCCCTTTTATTTGTTTTCCATTTGCTGTTTACTATCATGTCATACTTAAATGGGCAAAGTCTACCATTTTGTTTCGTAAATTGTTTTTCATCGCGTTTGCTTTTTCATTCCTGCAAGACTGAAATAAACAAAGTTCAGGATTCGAAACAGGATCAAACAAATTTAAGCGAAATGATTTTTAAGATATTTACTTTAGTATCAAGATATGTTTGTATGTCACCGGCCATGGGTAAATTATAGATGCGATTGGATCGGGGCTTGACGGATGCTTACTAATGAATGGACATATCAAAGTAAGTCATACATGATGTATTCAAATGCAAACATTTTAGTGACAAAAGATCGAAAAAAAATGAAAAATATGCAAAATATCGGACAAGAAAATTGTCCATAACCTGTGTTTTTTCGTCGAACAATTCGTCGTCTGGGATATCCTTGATCTGTAAAAAATATATATTTATATGAAACACACTGGAGTGATTATTAGGCTATCTCACTGAATTATGACATTCCATTCAAATATAATCAGAACCTATTTGCTGATGATACAAAATACATTTTCCTCAGAACAAAACACTTTGTGTGTGCATACGGGTGAACGTTTGACAAAGCTAAGCAGTATTGCAATCCCATCGCATTGTGCGACCTAACTGCGGTATTAATACACTTATAAAGAAATGATGGTGATGATGTTGATGAGAGGTACAAGCAGCAAATAGATAATATATACATATATAATATATATATATATATATATAAATATATATATATATATATAATAATAATATATATATATATATATATATATATATATAATATATATATATATATATATATATATAATATATATATATATATACAATATATATATATATATAATATATATATATATAAATATATATATATATATATATATATTATATATATATATATATATATATATATATATATATATGTATATATTATATATATATATAGTATATATTTATATATATACATATATATATATATGTTATACATATATATATATATTTAAATATATATACATTTGATATATAATATATATATATATATATATAATATATAATATATATATATATAATATATATATATATATATTATATATAATATATATAATATATATATATATATAATATATATATATATATATATATATTTATAATCCTACCAGCAGCACTGAGCACCATACATGGTAATTACCTTGGAAGGTAATTCTGGAACATGTTCGTACTCATACAACTTCTTACTCGTCCTGAGGAACATTTTTCGCATTTCAGGATTCGGATCAAACTGTGGGAGACACATGTCGTATTCCACGAAATGTAGATGGGTATGGGGTGGTATCCAACGGTAGATGGGGAACGTGGACATCTCCTTCTGCCCATCCTGGGGTTTAACTCTCTCCACCACTATCTTCTCAAGCATCCAGTCATCAAGCAGACCCTTTGTATTCCTCCAGAGCTCTATCGCAACGATGTCGCCAACTAGATCAGGTTCGCCACGAACAGCAAAGGTATCAGTACGTCCTCTTTCGAAGTCGTTGCGGAATAGGTTATCAAGTTCCAGTTCCTTGGACTTGTTGCCCTTGCTATCCGTAAGAACTATCGT
The DNA here is from genome assembly GCA_963942565.1 of Maea johnstoni. Taxonomy (NCBI): domain Eukaryota; kingdom Metazoa; phylum Annelida; class Polychaeta; order Spionida; family Magelonidae; genus Maea; species Maea johnstoni. The sequence continues at coordinate 42,335,876 of OZ012695.1, read as the reverse complement.
GACGTCAGCATCGGTCCCTGCGTCCTTCCGGTCTGCAGTGGTCACGTGGATGACAAAGTCAGATGCCACTCTACTGATGTGGTTACCCATCTTGTATTTTGAGCGTCGATGTTGAAAATTCTCTACAATAAAAAAGGTGAATTGATTCAAATGCTAAATGAGAGAAAACCGCGTATTGTAATCAGAAATATTACGGCTTTTTGCTTTTTGCTTTTTGGGTTATTGCTATGATTAAGCTTAATCACGACAGAAAAACCTACAAGTCACTGTCAATTTCCTCACATGTCTCAGCTCATTTATGGGAAACTTAAACTGGACAGTACCAGAGAGCCTGATTGCCCTATGTTGTGCATAGTCGATACAAGTTGTTTTATAACCCCATATGAGTTATTTGTCGACAATACTTTTGATAATATAACTCATATTTCATTAAGAATAAGCTCTAAACTGCCGAAATCCAGATTCCGTAAACATCTAAAGCCCTTCTGGAATGATGAAATGAATGTTCTTAAGGCAAATAAAATCAAAGCTAATAGAGAGTGGGTCTACGCTGGTAGACCCAGAAGTGCGGAAAACCAGTTTTATAGTAACTAGAAAGGACTAAAAAGTGTTTTAGCAGAAGGCTCGCATCTCTAAGTCGTGAGTACGAAAATAACGAAATTTTGAATGCTGTCCGAATGGCCGAAATGGACAGAAATGTTTTTTGGCGTTTAATTAAGAAATCCCGCAAATCAAATAGTTCCTCCACAAATGGCATCAAAGGCAAAGATGATAAGGTTGTGCACGAGATCAGTGAAGTGTTGAATGTATGGAAGACACATTTTGAACATTTGGGAACTCCTAAGGAATCTGAAACCCACACAAGGACCTTGGGTTATGCAATGCCCAAAAGTGCAGGATAGGAGGAATGACATGTTCAAAGAGATCGCACAAGTCTCTAACGATTTTGGAAACAACCTAGTGGTTGCAGGTAAAAGTATCTTCCTGATACTACTGGGTAGACCCTGTCCCAATACACCAGATGAGATGATGGAGCGTATTTGGATAATCTCAGCAAAGCATATCTGTAATATGTATAGATGGAAGTTAAGACAGGGAATTGGTTAATATGCTTGCTTTCTATGTTTAAACAAATGATGAAATACCCTGAAATACTGCTTCCACAATGGACTAAGATTACGGTAATTACTATATATATATATATATATATATATATATATATATATATATATATATATATATATATATATATATATATATATATATATATATATATATATATATATATATATATATATATATATATATATATATATATTTGCAATCTCTTTGTCTACCTTTGTAATATGTTGTTTCTTTTATTGTATGATTTGTATTTTATAGCGTCCGCTATAGTCAATAAATAACATACATACATACATACTCCACCGCCATAATCTAAAAAACTGTTAATCCCTGTATGGAAAAGTTTGGCATGAGTGGCAGACCCTAGTCCCCCCAAATGTCTTACTAAACGTGCTTTGCTTACTAATCAGGATAATCAAGGATTGGACAAATATATTTCATACTGACACAAAACTTTCGATAATCATAGACATCCTTATAAAAATCATTTGTTGCAAGTTGTGAGTCCCTACTATGGAAATTGCACCTTCCAGAAGTAAATCCCTAAAATCACTAGTTTTAATGCCATTTTTATGCAAAATGCCCCAAAACGTAGCTTATCATGATAATACGCAAACATAACTCTTTTCCTGTATCTACATATTCTTGGGTAGTTTTCCAAACCAAAACTATTTTGGTGAGAGTTTGGAATAGTGCACAGGATGACATTCAAGTTGTGGAAAATTACAAAAATCACTCATTTTTGATGATTTTTCCTCCAAAATCACTCACAGTGGGGGGTTCATTGAAGTCAAGCTAACACAACAAGTTCTGAGATCAAAAGCATCCTCCTGAACACATTTATAGCAAGTTTTGAGTTTCTATCTCGAAAAATGAATTTCATAGAAGGAAATCCCCAAAAACATGCTTTTTCGGTAATTTTTTGAATAAAATGCCCCAAAATTCCCTTATACAGCAAAATCGGATATGTCATCCACCCGTACACTAAAGACCACCCTATGTAGAGATGAATAAGCATGGATGACGACTTGTAACGAAAAACGCCATCAAAAGTATAATTCTGATATTTGGCCACCCGCCATGTATGTGTCTATGTGTGTGTGTGTGAGTGTGTGTGGGTGTGTGTGTGTGTGTGTGCGTATGTATGTATGTATGTTTGTATGTATGTATGTATGTATGTATTCTTGATTGATAGAGGCTTTGTTTCTCGGATTATGATTTTATGAAGACACCCGCCCATGGTATAAGTTAGCGAGATTGAAGCCACCTAACAACTCGTCATAGTTCTCCGCTAGCGCCTCGAACAATAGACTCGTGGTTATGTGGCATCAACTCCTTGCAAACACTACTCATTTGTTACGTTTTGTTTTGATATCCATACTTAAGGACCAACCGAGGACAGACGACGGTGCCAATACCTAGATTTCTACCTTAAGGGTGCAACATCTCATAAAATATAGTCACTTATGGCTAGGTCCATCATTATATTCGGTATTATATGTAACCTATACAATAGCCTTAGTGCCATTGTCCTCATTTGACTCAGTTTTCAGATATTCAAGTTTTAAAAATGACCCGGGTATTGAATGAGTAGGATTCTACTTAGCCTTTCTGTCAGCCCTTGTGGTTAGACGGCACTGCGGTACACTATCAGGGCAGTTGAAACTATTCACTATCATTACAACCCCCTCGTGTGGCAATTGTATGAACTAAATGGCCAACAGTAGGCCACAGGTCCCTATAAAGTATACATAGGTGCAGGGATACATTGATATACTAAAAAGTAAAACACAGTAAAGCCATAGATGAATAAAAGAATGAATGTGTATCGAGAGACCAATTACTATATGCGCTATTATGTAGTGAAGACCTGGCTTTGCCAGGGTTCTCGAAGCTGGTTCATATATGACTTTACTTGGAGACAAGGACCAATGATGACGCTAGTATCGTTTACATTACAGAGAAACTTGCGCACCAACATGAGCAGAACACAATATTTGGGATATTCGCCGCAGCCAGCCTGTTCCGGTTGGTCGGCTGGTTTCATGTCGACTTGTTTTTATTCATCGAAGGCAAAGCTTAATAGCTAGACGCGAGGCTCCGGAACCCGCCGATAGGCGGCTTCAAACACGTCGAATGCCTTTGTGGAACGCCTTGGATTGTTTCATTACTGAAAACTTGGTTCTTCCAGTTATGTATAATAGCGTCCACTCTGTTTTGGTCAAACAGCATGGATACATTCAATGGACTAATTGTACTAAGAATCCACTTTTAGGAAATTAAATAACCTTTTTTAAATCAGTTAAATTAGCGATTTTACAGTTTAGATGACGTCACAAGTAATTGGAAGCTTATTATAGAACGCGACGGTGGCGACGCGTAGCTATAGCGGCGTTCATTTACACTACAGACCTGTAGTGTAAATGAACGCCGAACACGAACACGTTACAGTCAACCCCCCCCCCCCCCCCCCTACTACACCCATTCTACTGCCGACACATGGCACCCAACCCTAGTTCCGAAAAACTCTGGGTTAGGTTCTACGTTAACACCGTACTTGACGTCAGCCATTGCGGGTACACACATCACCTCCACTGGTTGGATTGTATGCAGAGTTTGTAGCATGGCCTGCTCCCTTCAGCCAATCACAGGCCTCGAAAAGTGTGTTCTTATTTCCTGAAGAACACGGTTAGCTGTCTTTGTCTCACCCACCCAAAGATGTTCACTGACAGAGGCTTTGCCCTCTGAAGGAGTGGAGCCCCTGTGGTCAGTGGACACCTTCCTGTGGGTGAAACAAAAACAGGTGAACCGGCGGTGGTCACTCGGAATAGCACGCTTGCGGAGATACCTTATATATATATATATATATATATATATATATATATATATATATATATATATATATATATATATATATATATATATATATATATATATATATATATATATATATATATATATATATATATATATTTATATATACATACATATATATATAACATTATTCTGCACTGGAAATCAACATCAATTTAAATCTGTGTGTCTCTGATATGGTAAGACACTACCCTAGGCCGTAGAGCAGGGTATTCTGTTGGATATTTACAATAGCCGAAATAAAGACATCTACACATGAATCTACCATGAGGTATGATGTGTACCCTCAGACGCTGCTCGCCCGAATATCCTTCTCCATTGCCAGAGCTCTAAACTATGTGTCCTATTAATGTCAGATAATCGAGAGGAATCTGCATGCCTTCCCATCCCTAATCCTTCACTATTCCTTTCCTGTACTTCCTGTGTTCTGAAGCCTACCTTTCTCTCGGCCTCAGGTTGCCTGAAGGGAGATGGCCATGCTACAAGTGAGAAAGAACTACTCGGGACCTGTGGATTATGGTGAACCACCCTCGGTTCCTTACTCGTGCTGCACACTCGTGCGGAACCTTGGGTTTTCCCCCATAACCCACGGTCCCTCGTGTTCTTTCTATTACTTAACGCCTCGATGAACTAAGAAAGGAGATTTATTTTTGTACTGACCATTGTAGTGAATCCGGATGACCTATTTAACCCCTTCAATGGGGAGGCTATTTTTGTCTGAGAATCACCGATGGTAGCAGATTAGCAGGGTCAGATGGGTACCAGTTTGCTAGGCTGTTAAAGGTCATGCACGCGTAGTAGCTCGTTAGCAAAATGGTCATCTGCCGCTATAGCATATCTATGCTATCAGCCATCTACTGTCCATAGGTAATGTAGCTCTTTAAATTAGTTTACACCAGAGAAATAGGTTGCCAAGGAGATGGGGTACACAGGTTATCTATGATCCATAGTAGTGGGAGGCAGCGAAATTTGATGATGCAATCCCAGTGCCCACTCCCTGTCTACTGCTCTCAGGTTTACACTCATCTCATCAGGCGGATGGAGAACTCTGTTTGTGTATATAAGGATTAGGAAAATCATGTAACGCCACCTATAGTCATAGGAGAGTACTTTAAACGTGTGCTATGACATTAGATGAAAACAGGGATATGTAGCAAGAGACCGAATGCTATATGCGCTATATAGTGAAGGCCTGCCTATGCCATAGGTTTCGAATCTGGCATAAGTGTGACGTCACTAGGAGAGTGAGCAGTGAGAGCTCTCGTATCGTGTACATTACAGAAAAACTTGCGCACCAACATGCACATAATGCGACTTTTGGCTATTCGCCGCAGCCAGCCTGTTGACCGGCTAGTTTCATATCCACTTCTGGTTATTCATCTAAGCCCCAAATTAGCCACCAGCAGCATAAGGGTCGAAACTAATTGACCGAATCGGTGCATCTTCGCTTGACCACAACAGACACCGATATCTATACTCTGATATGTATACTCCTAACTATTCAATGTCTGGTATGAAGCAGAGACCGTCAATACATTAGCCGAGTGTTTCAATCGGCCTCTCCTTGCTTGACCCAGGACAGGGTTGTTTACTACATAGTTAATCTGTGTCTGTATCTGTAAAGACTCCTTAACCCTTCTAATGCTGAGGATGCTCTCGTCCACAGCACAAAGACGCTATCATTTTTGAAAAACATCTTAACCCTGTCATGTTGGTACTCATTAGATAGCCCTCAGGGAGTACTCTCAGATGAGAACCCGTGTGCCGGGACTGCAGTTATTTTTCAGGACTTTTGCATTATTTTAAATTGACCAAATTAGCTACCAGCAGCACAAGGGTTAAGGAGCACTGGCTCAGCCGGTGCGCTGCCTTCTTTAATAGTGATATGATCTACCGTTGAGGGTTAAGTCCATGGTGTTAAGAGACTCACCAGCGTTGGTTTTGTAGTACTTAGAGTTTATCAATATTTCCATCAGGTATGCGTCTTATTCACAATATCAAACTCGCATTTGATCCTAGTTCATAGAATACCAAATACTCCTGCACTTACCTGTACTCGTATCGTGTAGAAGTGTAGTTGAGTGTGCGAAAAGGAGACTGGATAGAGAAGAGGTGACTATCTGCGTGGCTGCATCCAGCCAGGTATCTCAGTAGCGTCCACTCCCTCTAATTATAGACTATGTGTTTGTCACGCATGGGTAGGGAATTTTGAAACCCGGGCAGTGGTAAGAGACTGTAAGAAATCAGTAGAAATGCCTACAGATAACTCGGTCATTTGGGCAGGCCCTCATTGGCGAGAAACAGCGAGCAAGCAGTAGAAATGCATTAGAACACTCGGCCATCCGGACAGGTTCTTAGTGGTGGGAGGTAGAGAGTAATCAGTGGAAATGCACTAGAACACTCGGCCATCAGGACAGGTCCTTATCGGTGGGAGGTAGAGAGTAATCAGTGGAAATGCATTAGAACACTCGGCCATCAGGACAGGTCCTTAATGTTGGGAGGTAGAGAGTAATCATTAGAAATGCATTAGAACACTCGGCCATTAGGGCAGGTCCTTAGCGGTGGGAGGTAGAGAGTAATCAGTGGAAATGCACTAGATCACTCGGCCATCAGGACAGGTCCTTAATGTTGGGAGGTAGAGAGTAATCATTAGAAATGCATTAGAACACTCGGCCATTAGGGCAGGTCCTCAGTAGTGAGAAACAGCGAGCATTAAGTGGAAATGCCTAAGTAGAATAATCGGCCATCTGGACAGGTTCGAGAGTGGTGGGAGGTAGAGAGTAATCAGTGGAAATGCATTAGAACACTCGGCCATCAGGACAGGTCCTTAGTGGTGGGAGGTAGATACTAATCAGTGGAAATGCATTAGATCACTCGGCCATCAGGACAGGTCCTTAGTGGAGGGAGGTAGATACTAATCAGTGGAAATGCATTAGATCACTCGGCCATCAGGACAGGTCCTTAGTGGTGGGAGGTAGATACTAATCAGTGGAAATGCATTAGATCACTCGGCCATCAGGACAGGTCCTTAGTGGTGGGAGGTAGATACTAATCAGTGGAAATGCATTAGATCACTCGGCCATCTGGACAGATCCTTAGTGGAGGGAGGTAGATACTAATCAGTGGAAATGCATTAGATCACTCGGCCATCAGGACAGGTCCTTAGCGGTGGGAGGTAGAGAGTAATCAGTGGAAATACATTAGAACACTCGGCCATCAGGAAAGGTCCTTAGTGGTGGGAGGTAGATACTAATCAGTGGAAATGCATTAGATCACTCGGCCATCAGGACAGGTCCTTGGTGGTGGGAGGTAGAGAGTAATCAGTGAAAATACATTAGAACACTAGGCCATCAGGACAGGTCCTTAGTGGTGGGAGGTAGATACTAATCAGTGGAAATGCATTAGAACACTCGGCCATCAGGACAGGTCCTTAGTGGAGGGAGGTAGATACTAATCAGTGGAAATGCATTAGAACACTCGGCCATCAGGACAGGTCCTTAGTGGAGGGAGGTAGATACTAATCAGTGGAAATGCATTAGAACACTCGGCCATCAGGACAGGTCCTTAGTGGAGGGAGGTAGATACTAATCAGTGGAAATGCATTAGAACACTCGGCCATCAGGACAGGTCCTTAGTGGAGGGAGGTAGATACTAATCAGTGGAAATGCATTAGAACACTCGGCCATCAGGACAGGTCCTTAGTGGTGGGAGGTAGATACTAATCAGTGGAAATGCATTAGAACACTCGGCCATCAGGACAGGTCCTTAGTGGAGGGAGGTAGATACTAATCAGTGGAAATGCATTAGAACACTCGGCCATCAGGACAGGTCCTTAGTGGAGGGAGGTAGATACTAATCAGTGGAAATGCATTAGAACACTCGGCCATCAGGACAGGTCCTTAGTGGAGGGAGGTAGATACTAATCAGTGGAAATGCATTAGAACACTCGGCCATCAGGACAGGTCCTTAGTGGAGGGAGGTAGATACTAATCAGTGGAAATGCATTAGAACACTCGGCCATCAGGACAGGTCCTTAGTGGAGGGAGGTAGATACTAATCAGTGGAAATGCATTAGAACACTCGGCCATCAGGACAGGTCCTTAGCGGTGGGAGGTAGAGAGTAATCAGTGGAAATGCATTAGAACACTCGGCCATCAGGACAGGTCCTTAGCGGTGGGAGGTAGAGAGTAATCAGTGGAAATGCATTAGATCACTCGGCCATCAGGACAGGTCCTTAGTGGTGGGAGGTAGAGAGTAATCAGTGGAAATGCACTAGAACACTCGGCCATCAGGATGGGTCCTTAGTGGAGGGAGGTAGAGAGTAATCAGTGGAAATGCATTAGAACACTCGGCCATCAGGACAGGTCCTTAGTGGTGGGAGGTAGAGAGTAATCAGTGGAAATGCACTAGAACACTCGGCCATCAGGATGGGTCCTTAGTGGAGGGAGGTAGAGAGTAATCAGTGGAAATGCATTAGAACACTCGGCCATCAGGATGGGTCCTTAGTGGAGGGAGGTAGAGAGTAATCAGTGGAAATGCATTAGAATACTCGGCCATCAGGACAGGTCCTTAGTGGTGGGAGGTAGATACTAATCAGTGGAAATGCATTAGAACACTCGGCCATCAGGACAGGTCCTTAGTGGTGGGAGGTAGAGAGTAATCAGTGGAAATGCATTAGAACACTCGGCCATGAGGGCAGGTCCTTAGTGGTGGGAAAATTACTAATCAGTGGAAATGCATTAGAACACTCGGCCATCAGGACAGGTCCTTAGTGTTGGGAGGTAGAGAGTAATCAGTGGAAATGCATTAGAACACTCGGCCATCAGGACAGGTCCTTAGTGTTTAGAGGTAGAGAGTAATCAGTGGAAATGTATTAGAACACTCGGCCATCAGGACAGGTCCTTAGTGCTGGGAAGTACATACTAACCAGTGGAAATGCATTAGATCACTCGGCCATCAGGACAGGTCCTTAGTGTTGGGAGGTAGAGAGTAATCAGTGGAAATGCATTAGAACACTCGGCCATCAGGACAGGTCCTTAGTGTTGGGAGGTAGAGAGTAATCAGTGGAAATGCATTAGAACACTCGGCCATCCGTACAGGTCCTTAGTGGTGGGAGGTAGAGAGTAATCAGTGGAAATGCATTAGATAACTCAGCCATCAGGACAGGTCCTTATTGGTGGGAGATAGAGAGTAATCAGAGGAAATGGATTAGAACACTCGGCCATCCGTACAGGTCCTTAGTGGTGGGAGGTAGAGAGTAATCAGAGGAAATGGATTAGAACACTCGGCCATCCGGACAGGTCCTTAGTGGTGGGAGATAGAGAGTAATTAGTGGAAATGCATTAGATCACTCGGCCATCAGGACAGGTCCTTAGTGGTGGGAGGTAGAGAGTAATCAGTGGAAATGGATTAGATCACTCGGCCATTAGGGCAGGTCCTCAGTAGTGAGAGACAGCGAGCATTAAGTGGAAATGCCTAAGTAGAATAATCGGCCATCGGGGCAGGTCCTCATTGGTGGGAGACAGTGAGCAATCTGTGGCAACACTTTAGATCACTCAACCATCAGGGCAGGCCCTAAATGGTGAGAGACAGCAACCAAAATCAGTGGAAACGTCTTAGACCACTCGGCCATCAGGGCAGACCCTCAACGGTGCTGGACAGTGAGCAATCTGTGGCAACGTCTTAGGCCACTCGGCCATTAGGGCAGGTCCTCAGTAGTGAGTGACAGCGAGCATTCAGTGGAAATGCTTAAGTAGAATAATCGGCCATCGGGGCAGGTCCTCATTGGTGAGAGACATTGAGCAATCAGTGGCAACACTTTCGACCATTCGGCCATCAGGGCAGGGCCTCATTGGTGAGAGACAGTGAGCAATCTGTGGCAACGCTTTTGACAACTCGGCTATCAGGGCAGGCCGTCATTGCTGAGAGACAGTGAGCAGTCAGTGGCAACACTTTAGATCACTAGATCATCCAGGGCAGGCCCTAAATGGTGAACGAAAGTGAGCAATCTGTGGCAACGTCTTGGACCACTCGACCATCAGGGCAGACCCTCAGTAGTGAGATACAGCAGAGATATATAGGTTAGGGAGATAGGAGACAGCTAATAATAGCTCCTACACCAGTCAGACACTATTGTTATGCAAATGAGCTCTTATCTGTATCCCACTCATTCCCAGGGACTCAACCTGACTCAACTGAGCATGGGCACTGCTCTACTTATCACCACTTCCTGTGTATACCACAGGGTTATTTGACTACTTTCTCTGGTATGGGGAATGTAGAAGAGCTCTTTTAGTATATATATTCCATGGTTAAACAGGTCCATAACATCAGACAGGATGCAGTGACAAAACCTGATACTTTCCTGTCTCAACCTACTGCTGTGGATTGCCTTTACATTCAGGGCCGCACCTTTCAGGGGCTATACAGGATACAGATGTCTGATTGCAATCCTATGTCTGGCTTAATTCTGATCAATAGGAACATCCCTGTCTAGAGCCTGAGGTATGAGTACAGGATATCAACCCAATAAACACATGCCACACTGCTTTTGTTTCTCATTATATGTCTATAAAGGAAGTCGGAAGATTTAAAGGGGCTCTGAGTAGATAATAAACCTCTCATCCTCTGTCAATGTTACTCACTCAAGACTGAAAGAAATTCTCTGGCAAAAGAGGGAATATACCACATGTATTGTTCAGTTTTTTAAAATGTTTCATCTCTGTTGAGTTTAATGTTTATTCAAATTATTTGAATTAAAGGGCTAGTATGCTAATTTACCTATTTCAATACAAAGATATGAATAATCCATATACAATCATTACTAATTGTGTTTACCTTTTGAGGAGGATTATTTACCTGGGCATGTTGGTAGGAATGCAGGTGAGCACTGTTCCATGTGTTTACAGTTTAATTGATGTTAGGCTTATTGCAATAAGTCTAATCTTGGTTCAACTCAAGACTTTTGACATGTCTTCAGAATGCTAACATAGATATGTGCCATAAGTGCCATTTCAGTAAATAACCCTGTGCCTGACTGTCTTTTACTGTTAGTTTATCAGCATAGCTCATAACAATGATACAAGGAAATATTTATCTATTATTATTTCTACATTTTTACATGATGTGAAATTGAAATATATAAAAAAGTAACCTTTCATTTACTATTCAGCATACAAAATGGGAGAAAATATAGTTCTATTGTTACCTTAGAACAGGTCCAGACAATGTGACAAATTTACAATTTCAAGTATACATATTCTCTTTGAAAATAGAACAGCGATAAAGATTAACTTCTTTATTTATCTATTTAACCTCATATACCAACTTAAAATTGTTGGTTTCTCAATAAATTAAACCAGCACAGAAGGGGAAATTTACTGAGATGACTGATGTTTAGTCATATCACAAGTTAATTGGAGTACCCAATTAAACCTCCCAGATACATGTATTGCAATTGCGCTAACATCAATTAAGCAAAGTTAGCACAAGTTCTTACCTACATCCCTAGCATGTCCTTATAGTTGAGCCTCTCCAAAAGGTAAAATCCATTTTTCACATGTTTAAAAGCACAAGTAGTCCATTTAACATTATGACCAACACAATAGGCCTAAGATGGCCACCCCAAATCTCACGAAATCTCACCCAAGTCTCTAGCCCTTTCAAGCCTCTGGACGAGATTAGCCTTCACAGTGGGAGTGAATGGACTGCTGGCTAGGAGTTTCCTATCACTGTATTCCTAGTCACTGGATACAGCGAGCATTCAGTGGAAATGCCTAAGTAGAATAATCGGCCATCGGGGCAGGGCCTCATTGGTGAGAGACAGTGAGCAATCAGTGGCAACACTTTCGACCGCTCAGTCATCAGGGCAAGCCCTAAATGGTGAAAGACAGTGAGCAATCTGTGGCAACGCCTTAGACCACTCGGCCATCAGGGCAGGCCCTCAGTGGTGAGAGATTGCAAGCAATCAGTGGCAATGATCAACAGCCGTAACCGTCATTTAATTGAACCGAACTAGAAATATCATTGGATTAGTACCATATTGTGTATTGGATGTATAATGCGCCGCCTATTGTTTGCTATTTAATGAACTAGTCAATTGTATTACCGTAACGAGGGAGCCGGGAAGGGGCTGGTATAATGCAAGAGATCTGTCACTATCCCTATCGCGACTAGATAGAAACCCGGAACCGGGAAGAAATTCGCTTCCCTTCATGAATAATGGGGTATTTTAGTTGCAGAACTACGAGAGACAGCCCACCTAAACACAGTATACTGTAAAGTTCGAAATAATAACGTGGAAGTAATATTGGCGACTTAAACGAGTGGGTCCGATTCGCTAATATTACGATCCGTTGATATTTGTTCTTTTTAGTATTCATATTGCGTATCTAGTCACAATTACACATGTTCAGTTGATAACCATACGCACAGATATATAAATGTTGCATGGTGTACAACCAAATTTGAATGATGTTCGTAAATCACGGTGGATCTGAGTTTCTTTATTGTAATTTTTACCAATCAGGACGAACCTTCATTGGCATGTGAGTTTGATAAACAGCCGCGTGGCGATACTAGTTTAACGCATATACTAGTATTCCGTGTGGTTGCTAGAAATTACGATTGCAATAGACCCATTTCGCTCCTACCGTTCATAAGCCCGATCTGATTATCTTGAACCCTATACATTTACAATTCTATCATAATTCTTAGTATTTATAAATGATTTCCTTGTATTTATAAATCATTTTCTTTTATTTATAAGTAATTATCTTGTATCTGTAAATGCAGTCTTTACAAATATTAGAAAATAATTCATAAATACTAGAAAAGGATTTATAAATACTAGAAAATCATTTATAAATACCAGAAAAGGATTTATAAATACTAGGAAATGTTTTTTTGTATTTAAGAATGTGCATGGATCTCTAATACTAATAAATCATTTTTTAATATTTATAAATCATTTTCTAGTATTTATAAATCATTTTTTTATTATTTGTAAATGTGAATAGCTGCTCATTGTACAAGTGGCCATGGCGCAAACAAAGGTTTCTTTAGGTCTCCTTCAGACCACAATAAACGGAGAGAATGCGTTATAAATAACCTGTCCCTTTTATAGCGTGGCTGTACCGCACATGGTAGACCCTGTTTTGTTGACCTACTCGGTCATCTTAGTGATGTCATTTAGATGTCCTGTCTGGAACTTCGCACAAGTATCAAATGGTGATGTAAGGCATCAATAGTTACCAGCTGGGTCGTAATTATTTATGATGTACAGTATGATGTTGATAAGATTTGAATTGTTTATCTTTGTTGCTGTCTGTATTTTGCCCTCAAAGTACACTGAGCTCCTCCCCCATACCTAATGTTTCCTTGATGCCAGTGGCCTCGCACTGCCATGACAGAGATATGTGTTCTGAGTTGAAATGCAGACAAACATATGTAAGCCTAAGGTATTTCCAAGAGACAGCTGAATGAATATATTTGTAATTAAATGTTTCAATAAAAAACGACCTTGCTCACAAAGAAAATGCAGCCATATCGATGTTTATTCTTGGTGCGGCAGCGACTGAACGAAGTAGCCGCTGGCTGATTCGAACCACTAATCCTTGGGTCGTCAGTCCGACGTTCTAACCATTACACCACACGTCTCAACTACATAAGTACATGAGCATAATCTGGTGGTATATGATCCGCGTAAGGAGATCGCTGTCACGTACACATTCATAACACAACGCCGACGATTTGATTGCAATGATACAAGTACTTTTATTCAAAGAAATGAAAAGAAAGAACGAACCATACAGAAAATCACTTTTAAATTTGTTATTGTGGCAAGACCATCAAGCCTCAGTAAAAATGGCTCCGCCAGGAGCGATCTCCATGCTTACTTCTGGTTCGTAACCGTATTATACTGGGTCGTAAGCGACGCAGCAATAATCTTAGATGGACATTTTCTTTTTTAATTCATCTATGGTATAACCAAAAAGCAACAAGTTATTTTTCATATATACAGCGAAAGATGGGATGAGTTGTTATGAAAGAAATGTGTATGCTTGGAAAGAAACGGCTTCGTAGCTTTGGGATATTTGTATGAATATAGTCTGTCTGACTTTTTTCTCTTTTTCCCTAGTAAGAGGTTTGCCAAGTTAAGGACATACAGGACAATTCGCTCAAGTCACGGATTTCCACGAAATTTGGTACAGAGATTCCTCGGAGCACCCTCTCTCGAAATCCTGAAGTGTTTAATTCTCCCCCAACAGGGCGCCCCCTTCAGGGCAATTTAGACAACTGTTCAAAATTCACAGATTTTCGTGTAGTAATTACAGAGTAAAAATGACAGAAAAAAAAAAATAATGGTGTACAAATATTCTTTAGTTTATATATATTTCATTCTCAGTTCCAAAAATATGGTTCCATTGTTTTGTTGTCAATTTAGGCGGCGCTACTCCGGCAAATTCACCCATGGTACCTCCGTATTATGGGAAATTGGTGAAGTTATAGAAAAAATCTCCACATACAGATTTTTCTTACACTTGCTGTAATTGTTCTTTGGACCAAGTATTTTCATAAAACAAATTTAAAAATGGGGGTCAACCGTCTTGTTTCCAAGCTAGGGGGCGCCACATTACCAACATTTCATACCGAACTCTTCAATATTGCAGGAAGTTGGTCAAGCTATAGAAAAAATCTCCACATACAGATTTTTCTTAAACTTGCTGTAATTGTTCTTTGGACCAAGTATTTTCATAAAACAAATTAAAAAATGGGGGTCAACCGTCTTGTTTCCAAGCTAGGGGGCGCCACATTACCAACATTTCATACAGAACTCTTCAATATTGCAGGAAGTTGGTGAAGCTATAGAAAAAATCTCCACATTCAGATTTTTCTTAAACTTGCTGTAATTGTTCTTTGGACCAAGTATTTTCATAAAACAAATTAAAAAATGGGGGTCAATCGTCTTGTTTCCAGGCTAGGGGGCGCCACATTACCGGCATTTCATACCGAACTCTTCAATATTGCAGGAAGTTGGTGAAGCTATAGGAAAAATCTCCACATACAGATTTTTCTTAAACTTGTTGAACCTGTTCTTAGGACCATATAAACTCATAAAACAATCTAAAAACTGGGGGTCAATAGTTTTGTTTTCAAGCTAGGGGGCGCCACATTACCGGCATTTCATACAGAACACTTAAATAATGCAGTAAGTTGGTGAGGCTATAAGAAAAATCTCCACATTCAGATTTTTCTTAAACTTGTTGAAATTTTCTTAGGACTCTATTTTTTCATACAACAAATTAAAAAAATTAGGGTCAACCGTCTTGTTTTTAAGCAAGGGGGGCACCATATTACCGTCAATTCATGCAGAACACTATAAAAGTAAGGATTTCTATTTTCAGTTATGAACATATCTTCAGCTGTTGGAATTGTCTTTTGTGAAGTGTTTTGCTTAGCTCTAATATCACAATCACCAATATCACACATACCCCCCCCACCCCCCTCCCCAAATCAGAGGTTCTATCTAGACAGTGTGAGTCTCTAGGCTTGTAACTTGAATAACCACACCCCTTGTAAATTAACATCCCACTTGCTGAAAAACACGCTACCAGTTTCATCATGAGAACAGACTACAGAAACCTGATCCCCGTAACCCTTCTTGTTTTCCACCTGCACTCGCCACCCCCCCCCCCCCCCCCCGACTCCCCTCGCCCTGTTTGGTCGAGTTGAGACAGGATATATATATATATATATATATATATATATATATATATATATATATATATATATATATATATATATATATATATATGTAAGATAAAACGGGGCAGTGGGGGTTCTAATATTGATCCTCCCTTTTCTAATAGGGAGTGCACGGATGAGCACAACGATGTTTTAGTGTGGACCATAGGAGGTCCCTAGTGCTCTACGAAGTAAAAGATTGGGATAATAATGTGAAGAATAATGAAGTATAAAAAGAGGGTCAAAAACCTATATTGGAAGGTGGGACATGTGGTATTGGACATATGCCCCCAGTGTAATGTAACACCCAAGCGATTATGAGAAATCACCCGTAGCTACCCGGAAACGGATAGGCTATGGAATTGCATTCTTAGAGTTGAATGCATCGAACGAAAACTCGTAGTGTAACAGTAAAGTATATTGTAATAAAGTGTATATAAGGAAGAATAGGTAATAAAATTTAATTGGATGTAATAAAATATTATGTAATATAATATTGTATACTGTGCAGAATAAATTTCCTCTTATAGTGTACTGTATATTGTAGTACAAGTAGTTCCGGATATAGAATATGAGCTAATTTGACAATAAAAGATCAACATATAAATATATTGTGTTTATTGTGTTTGTTGGTATGGCTTGGTGGTTTTATTTTGTTTGTTTTTATTATTGAAAACATTCAGGCCTTCTGGGATCTTGCTTCGTAGGCGACTGATCCAGGCTTGTTCTATCTCTAGTCTTCTAGAGAGTGATAGGTCACTATCTGGGTGTCCTCTAGTGAATTGTAATACAAAAACCTCCAAGTCTCTTATACCTCTATGTCCCGCTTCATTGTAGTGTCTTCCTACGCTGTGTACTAGTGTTTTGTTTTGTTGTATATTTCTAAAGTGTTCACAAAGTCTAGAATAAAGGCCTCGTTTGGTCTGACCTACGTATGTCTTTGTACATACTTTGCATTTGATAGCATAGATCAGATTGTTACTTTTACAATTACATTTACGAATTGTAGTGTAAAAAGTATTTGTAATGGGGCAGTGGATCCTACCCCCAAGATTGATAGTGACGCAGTATCTGCAATTCCTTTTAGTACACGCTCGTTCGTCTGGATCATCACCAGGTTTCTTGGTTTTGGGGGCTATTGGCACATCCCAGGGATTGGTTGTTTTAGCTCTAATAATGATATCTCGGAGGTTTTTGGGTCTGCGGTAACCCTTCATGATTCTATAATCTAATAAACCTCTTGTAGCACTTGACCTGTCTAGTAAATCTATATTGTTAGAAATGACTTGGTCTAGAATGTTTCCACTGGGGTGGAAAGTGGTGATGAGGAAAAATCTTTTCTCATCCTCTGCGTCCGTTTGATCAGACGTGTTGTATTGGAGTAATTTGCCTCTATCTAGTTTGTAGGCCTTGCCAAACGCTTCCTGTAGTAGCTTCTTTGGGTAGCCTGCTCTGTGGAAGTAGTCTACCATTTTTCTTGATTCTGTCACAAAATCATTATTACGACTGCATATTCTTCGAACACGAAGAAATTGACTGTAGGGAATGCTATCCTTACAATTGGGAGGATGGCACGATTGATAACTAAGATAGTTATGTGCGTCCGTTGGCTTGGTGTATAAGCCAGTGTGTATCTGACCTTCTGGGGAAAGGTTTATTGTAACATCAAGGAAGTTGACTGATTGATGTGAGCTTTCTGCCTCGAATTTGATGGAGGGAAGACAACTGTTAAGATAATGGATGAAATCATCCAGTTGGTCTTTTCCATGAACCCATATGACAAAGATGTCATCGATGAACCTGACCCATATGTATGGTTATTTATGATATGTATATACATATACATCTTCGAACCAGCCCATAAATGTGTTGGCGAATGATGGGGCTACTTTGGTTCCCATAGCGGTACCACCTACCTGTAGGTAGTGTCTATCTGCAAAGTCAAAATTATTCATGGTTAATACCATTTTGAGTAAATCCATGAGGGATTCATTTGACGGATTGTGTAGTCTATTCCTCGATCTATGGAGAGCTAGACGGGCTGATTCCAAACCCTCATAGTTTGGAATGTTGGTGTATAGTCCTGCCACATCTAGGGTGACTAGGATGGAGTTGGCCGGAATACGGCCTAGATTGTCTAGTTTGTTTAGAAAGTGTGTGGTATCTTTAATGTAAGAAGGCAATTGTTTGACATGTGGCTGAAGGAAGAAGTCTACTAGTTGCGAGATTTTCTCAGTAGGACAGTTGTTCCCTGAGACGATAGGTCTTCCAGGAGGATTTTGTAGTTTTTTATGTATTTTTGGTAGCATGTAAAACATGGCTGTACGACCATTAGAATGTGTAAGATATTGGAAACAGTTGTCATCTATCTCTTTATTTTCATGCATCTCCTTAATTTTGTCATTTACAGCTCTAGTGTGTGTTGCAGTTAAATCTTCTGGTGTTTCGATATAGAAATTGGAATCTCCAAGCTGTCTTAGCCCCTCATTAATATAATCCGTGGTGTTTAAGACAACCACAGCTCCACCTTTGTCTGCTGGTTTTATTGTAATACTTTTATTGTTAGTAAGTTGCTGTATAGCTTTACGTTCTTCTGAACTAATGTTGTTCATGTGGTGTTTGGGCAGTTTGGATCTATTTAAGGAGACCTCATTTTGTTGAATAAAGTTTTCTAAAGTTGCTACTGTCGGGGGTACCCAATCTGAGGGTAACTTGAAGTTACGATGTGTGAATGGATCGTAAGGGTTGTGTAGAGGAGTGGGTGTAGGTTCCTCACTTGTATCTGACATTTCTGAATTGCTGTCCGGCCTAATCTTGAAATATAATTCCCTCTTAAGTTTGAGATGGAATTTGTCCAGATCTGTTTTATACTGATTCTGGTCTGGTTCGCCCGGATACGGACAAAATTTGAGGCCCCTACTCAAGAGCAATTTTTGTGTGTGTGTGATGTCAGTGTCGGATAGATTAACAACAAGTTTATCAAGATTGACAGCAGTATTATTAGAACTGTTATTATTATTGTTACAGGAAGCCCATGATACCTCATCATTGAGGGTTGTTACAGCAATCTGTGAAATAGTATCTAATGAGTAGATTTCAGAGTTAAAACCAAATACAGTCAGACAACAACATGCTGACAGTGTGTTTACAAGAATCAAAATTAATGACCCTAGTTTAGAGCTTGACCGAATGAAGTAAGGTAAGATAGTAGCATGTAAAATGACATTAAAAAGTAGACTGAAGAGGTGTGTCATAAGTGTAATGTGACACTGGTAAGTTATCTGAAAAGCCATCAATTTAGTGCCTGAACTAGGGTATGTTACATGAAAGTGAACAATGAAGATAGTACCATCAAGTGGAAGTGGTGTAAGTGATACCTGGAGGTCCACACTAATGTAGAAGTTAATAGTCGCGAAGAATA
This sequence comes from Maea johnstoni, assembly GCA_963942565.1. Lineage (NCBI taxonomy): Eukaryota > Metazoa > Annelida > Polychaeta > Spionida > Magelonidae > Maea > Maea johnstoni. The sequence goes on along the minus strand of OZ012695.1, from coordinate 42,316,711 downwards.
GAGTTTGGAAAAATTGACCTTGAGGCCAAGGAAATGGCCATAAAATGGTTTGAAATGTGGTAATACATACATATTGAGCCTTAGAGGTGACATCAGTGCGAAAAAGGACAAATGAGATGTCTGAATAGTGTTGACCCCTCAGGAGGTATGGTCGGAGATCGGTTAGGCAGTCACTAGTGTTATAAAGAGCACTGGTAGATCTCCAGGTATCCTAAATAAAAACAAATTAGAATAATCTTGAGAGGCATGCATTAAAATTATGAAGTCAAGACAACATTAAACCAGCACTCTGGTGCTATAAAGCTTGGCACAGGAAGCTGAGTTAGGACTTAAGGTCCTCATTTTCATCTTCCATTTGGCCCGAACATGGTAGCAATTACCTAAAAAACACAACAATATTAAAATGTTCAAACTTCAGTGGTCCCTTAAACTTCGGATCACAACTGGTGTGTTGAAACACACATGTGAGAGTTCCTCCTTTTGGCACTGTCACTGTAAAACATGAAAGAGAACAATTAACTGGTATCTCGGGACAGTAACAAGTCCCTGATAACTAACATATGTACAGTTAGGGGATGGGCAAGTTAGGCCATCCTGGACATGAATGCATCTGCAATGCGTTGAATGTCTCTTTCTGAAAGGTCTGTGGCTCCCACCGCTGGTGGTGGTGCAGGTGCCGCACTACTTGCAGCTGCAGAGGCTGCCGGGTGTCTAGCCTGGCTGCCCGGGGGGCCAACACGATTGTTGTCGTAGTGGCCAATAGGGTCGTAATCGGTACGAAGGCTTGCCAAGGGGGATCTGGATCTCTCTCTGGCCAGGACGGTTTCCTGGGAGCTGTTTCTGGTGTTGCGCGGAGGTTCTACCGGTGGCCGAGCACTTGGTCTGGGTTGGGTGTAGTTACGTTCCTGAGTGTTGAACTCAGGGGCATTGTAGTCTCTCCCTCTATTGCCACTAGTACTGGCTTGGGGAGGCCGGAAGTTGTCTCGCTGATATCCATAGTCACGCCTATTGTCGTAGTAGGGAACACCTCCCCTACCTCTGCCTGGGAAACCTCCTCTGGCACGACCTCGGGTGCCACGGCCCCTGGGGTTGCCACGGGTGGCAGGTGCGAAGATGTATCTTCGCTGTACCTTGCCCTTGATGTAACTGACCACATCCTCGGATGTAGTGGGTTCGTAAGACATGGTCTTCTTGATTTCCTCCACGTTGAGGTGTATGCGTTGTTTCTCCCTCTCACGGATGTCGTTGAGTCGGGTGCAGGCTACTTGGTAGCCGTGTCGATCGCGCTGGAAGGTGCGCTCGAGGACTTCCTGGTCGTACATGGCCCTTTCACCAATCACTCTCGCTTGTTTGCGGAGTGCGATGGCACATTCGGTCATGAGTATACACAGTATACAATATTATATTACATAATATTTTATTACATCCAATTAAATTTTATTACCTATTCTTCCTTATATACACTTTATTACAATATACTTTACTGTTACACTACGAGTTTTCGTTCGATGCATTCAACTCTAAGAATGCAATTCCATAGCCTATCCGTTTCCGGGTAGCTACGGGTGATTTCTCATAATCGCTTGGGTGTTACATTACACTGGGGGCATATGTCCAATACCACATGTCCCACCTTCCAATATAGGTTTTTGACCCTCTTTTTATACTTCATTATTCTTCACATTATTATCCCAATCTTTTACTTCGTAGAGCACTAGGGACCTCCTATGGTCCACACTAAAACATCGTTGTGCTCATCCGTGCACTCCCTATTAGAAAAGGGAGGATCAATATTAGAACTCCCACTGCCCCGTTTTATCTTATTTTTCAATAATTTTGGGGGTAATGTATTGACCGTCCGGGGTCCGATCAGGACCCTTTAATCACTCTTATCGTACCACGTACGCGGGAACCCAAAAGATTCTAGCCATCTCTCATGAGAGGATTCCATCTATATGAAATCCGTCCGACAATGGTCTAACATGACAGTTCATGTCACATGCGACCATAGTCCCAATTTCATCCTAGCCTCTGATGAGTCTCAATATAGACGAAACCGCTATATTTTAGTATCCACTATTGGATAATAGAGGGCGCAAGAGACACTTGGCGCCATAAACACCGTCGTCTAAGAGCGGCGTTGTAACCCGTATTTTGATTGGCTCATGAGAGAAACGCGCACGTGAAGACTGACGTCATAGCGTCAGTAGCGGTTAGGCATCCAAGCCGATAAGTTGATTTACAACACTTTAGCCACTGCTACGTTTGAAATCTCTATATATATATATGCATATATATATGCATATATATATTCATTATCAGTATCACTGTTATGTCATTATCATTTTATATTTACTATTATTTTCATCATTATTATTATCATTATTATTACTATTTTTATTATTATTATCATTATAATCATCATTAGTATTACTTGTTATCCAGGGAATTAAAAAGTGATTTGGGTCTGCCATTATCTCGTACATACGCTCGTTATCGAAATTTAAAAATACCACCTAGAGCACCGATTTCATCCCAAAAAAGCAACCTTATTTTTGAAAAACGCTGACTTTTTCCAGTAAAAAAAAACACCCCTTCTTTCATCAAAACATTGACATTAGATGAACGGGAACACGCATTTTTTACTTTTGATGTTAAAATTCTCTGCCTGTTTAGCGGCAGCAGACTCGGAAGTCCAGTCACTTCAGTAGTCACTCGGGGTCAGAACCGCGGATACTACGTGGATTGTAATAGGATTTTCACTACTCAAATTAGTACCTGGATACAAAAACATACCCTTCTTTTACAAAGCGAGGACATGCGGGGGTCTCAAAAATGACCCTTCTTCTGCGAAATACGTAACACGGGTGCGCCCCCCCCCCCCCCCTCTGTGCCTGACTGCTACATCAAAGGAACGCTCGCGCCACTGTCTAAAATGTGCCTCCACCGCGCGCCTGAAGAGCGGCTATAATGACGCAATGAAAAGTCATTAGAGGTCGCTCCGTTCGTATGTCCGCACTCCTCTTAAGAAATCTTTTTTGTGGAAAACAAGAGGCAAAAAGCGGTTAGCCCAACTCAACTAAATTCAGACAGACTATAGTTAGCATTTTGCTTGTTCCGTTAGATGTTTTAATAGTAAAAAGGATGACGAGTTCGCAAAAGAAAAGATTCATCCAACCCTTCAACGACGTCCGTTATCATATTTTGGAAGAAATAGATAAACACTGGTACGCGACCATAGCGAAAAGACGCTTTCAAGACATTTCTTTATGTATCTAGGGGCGCCTACCTAGTTATTAATACGAATAAAAGCACCTACCAGACCAAACAAAATGCTAACTATCCATAGAAATATCCCAAAGCAACGAAACCCTTTCTTTCCAAGCATACACATTTCCTTCATAACAACTCATCTTTCGCTGTATATATGAAAAATCCCTCTTGCTTGACCTGGTTATTGACCTTACAACACATTTCTTTAGGTATCAAGGGGCGCCTTCATAGTTTCTATTAATACATAACCATCCAGCTGTAAACAACATCGAAACCCGCACATGGTTGAACCCTGGTCAACAAAACGGGGTCAACCATGTGCGGGTTTCGATGGTACTCGGTCATCTAAGTGTAAAGTACATGTGGAAATTCGGTCCTCACGCTCGTTCTAAAGAGAATGGATTTAGATGTCTTATCAGGGACTTCGCATAATCTTAGATGAATATATATTTTTATTTATCTATGGCATAACCAGAAAGCAACAGTTTTCTTTTATATCTACAGCGAAAGATGAGTAGTTATGAAAGAAATGTGTATGCTTGGAAAAAAGGGTTTCGTTGCTTTGGGATATTTCTATAGATACTGGGCATGAGTGGTAGATTAGTACATAAATTAGAGTACCACTACTCAGATGGCGCTTTTGGAGATGGTTCGCACGCGAATATTACGATCCGCTACTATGGAAAAATGGATTTATTCGCTAAATACAGATTCGCTAATATTTAGAACTTTACAGTATGTATATAGAGACCCGGTTGGGATCACTCTATACGTTTAGTTATACCGTAGTTAAACAAACAGGTGAGCGTTAATACCTGCCACCATTCTTTAAAGGGTACCATTTAAACCTGCACCCCATGGAAGTAATTAAGGGATCAGTTAACCAGGGTAGTTTGTGAAGGGAGTCAGCCATGCCTACTATTGGCCACGTCATTATGTACAGTGATCCTGTACCAGGGTAGTTTGTGAAGGGAATCAGCCATGCCTACTATTTCAAAAGGTTGATTTCATATTGCCATATTGAAACTGCATGTATTATTGATCCAGGATTATCCTTGCAGAATGGGAAAATCTGATCTCCCTTTGATTTGTCATTGATGGCAATACGGCTATGTAGTATTTTGAATTGTGTGAATTCGGTATAGAAGGCTTCAAGGGGATTTTGCATTGTTTTGAAAACACTTTCCACAACATAAAAGTGGATTTCTTCGTTGGGTATTCTTTCCAGTTTTTCTTCTACCTTTGATAGGGTGCCTGCGTTAGATTCCATCAGTGTGTTACGTGTTAACGTTTTGCTGCTGCAACCTTTTAGAGTAAAAAAACAGTCTTAGTTAGTATTGACTGTAACTAAGTGCCCATCTTTGGTGTTACTGTTTCTAAAAGTGCTTTTATGTTATGAGTTAAGGCTGTTATACTGGTGACACACTCAAAAAAAGACATCTTATAGTTTTGCACTCTTGTATCCTTTCTAACAATGATCTACCAGTGCCTATGGTCTTGGTGTTTCAAATATAAGTCTTCAATCACTTAGTTGATTGTGCTGACTTTGATAGGATCACAGTTTCTGTTTTAAAGTGTTTTACCTCAAATGACGTTTTCTTGATTAATAAGGGGTACATTTGGTTTTGAATATCATGCATGTCTGCTAAATATACTAGGCCAGGGCAACTTCATTGAAACTTTGGAGTTCCTGCAAGGTAATATCTCATAGCACTCGATTTTGGTAGAAATTCTACTTGCGAAAGTAGGTCAACAAGGTAGCGACAGTAAATATTGACATACTTTCATAGGTGAAATTTCCATCAAAGTCGTGCGCTGTAAGGTACTATCTTGCAGGATCTCCAAATCTTTCAATAAGTTGCCCCAGACTAGGATATATAGCAGACATGAATTTTACTTACAAATCAAATGTACCCTGTATTGATCACGAAAGTCTCATGTAAGGCAAAATATTGCAAATCAGAAGACATTAACTCATTGCAAAACGATACTTAAACAACCAAATAGATGTGTCACCTTAAAATGTTGGAGGTACCGATCTTCAAATGACCCCACAATGTGAATGCATCCGTGACATAACTGCAGACAAGCTGATCTGGACAGCTGAGACAAGAAGATTTACAGAAAACCTGACAGATGAATCGAAATATAGAAATAGTGTACAATCCATTGTGAGTTGACTTCATAGAAGGTATCTGCATAATATGGAAGACTGGTGTCATCCTAAAAATGGAGGCACTTATGAATATGCTTTATGTTGCGATCCTAAATTAAAGCTCAGTTTCATCGGAAATTGAGTTGAAAAGGTATCAGAACTTTCGGAGAAGAATTTGACTAGTTGGGTAGATCAATGGCCAGTGAAATCTTCGAAAATGTGTATGGAGACATAATCCATTTCTGAGAACATGTGCTGCAGCGTCAACATGAAAAAACGTGTTTACATACCAATGTTTCTGACCAGTCTCAGAGGTCACGCAAAAATTCAAATATTCAATATCATTGTTAACATAGACAAAAATAGTATTTCTTCTATTTGTAAGGACATCTTGGATAGATCCTCATCATTCAAAGATACGTACAAAATGGAACTGAAATGATAATGTACCTCTTGACACAATAAGCATACGAAGATCATTCTTGATCCATAACATATATATTGCAGACGTCTTTTCTAGACCTGTTCAAATTTGGGTCTCGCACAAATTATTCTTCACAAAATGCAATGATATGTGTAATGTTATGTAACACCAAATTAACATACTACTTATACTTTACAAATGATAAGCTGTTTGAATGGCAATAAAGGATTGAGACAAAGTAACATGTGCCATACCGAAAATGATAGCATTAAACACCTGTTTATCAGCTGTGAGATGAGCATTTTCTTTTAGAAAATGCTGGTAAAGTCAAGGTTTGCCTGGGGGGATATCAAAATATACTTTAAGTTCCACCAAGGTTATCTTAGGGGATCTGGAAAATAAAGAAGCAATCGATACTTTCATATTGCTGGATAAGGTCTATATGTACAAGGCAAATACAGTGAGTAAACTTTCGAGTTTATTTTTTGTGCGAGATATTGTAGAGAGAGCAAACATACACAAGAAATTAAAGGCTAGAACAAACGATAAGGTTGGCAAATTTGAAAAAGAATATGGCACACACTATTTGGAAGTGATGTTATGACACGTTCGTCAACCTACACGGTAAACTATATTTAATGGTGTACCAATTGATTATCTTAATATAAATTGATACGTTCCATATCAAGCATAGCATTTTGGTTATCATTGGACCTATTTGATATGTCTGTTTCTTATTGATATATGCATTATTTACCAGGTCCTGTATCATTTATTATATGAATATATTGTAAAAACTCTAAATAAAACTGTACATACGATGGTAATAATTTAGAAGCAAGTAATACTAGTATAACAAAACATTTATTTTCAAAACTTAACAATTACCTTTCCTTATGACTTAAGCAACTAGCCATTTTAAGCTTTCAGATTTCTATCAAAAACTCCTATTACGAAATATTTAATGGCTTCTTGTCTTACTAGCGTATTTAGACCGTAAACTCCCATCAGTATTATAAGACTCCTACATGATCTCGTAGAGCAGATGTAATTCTCTACATTGAATGAAACATACTATTCCCATTGTTTCCATCGCTCAACTGAGAACGTAACTCTATGGCATTGTTTTCCTCAATTATCTAGCAGAGGCCTTGACTTTAAACTTCCTTGGCATTAAAACTATTCCATCGACATAGTTACGTGGATCTGGATCAGCTGGTTCTTCCCCATCAGGAGGTGAAAACGTGAAGGATTGCAGAAGATATGAGAGAGCAAGAAAAAGTCTTGGTCTGGCAAGTAACTCTCCTGGACAATTCCTACGACCAGCAGTAAAAGGCATCCAACTGGTTATGAAAGAGAACATGGCAAACAGGCATGTTTATCAATATAACCCTTAGAATCTATACTACGAAAAAAGGATGTATGTATGGGATATAATAATTATAATGGACGACAAAAATGTTATCACCAATGCAAATGTGTGTAAATGTGTGTATGTATTATGTAAGAAAAAGTGCGTATGTGTGTGTGTGTGCCTGTCTGTGTATTTGTGTATGTATTACGTAAGACATCGTGTGTGTGTGTGTGTGTGTGTGTGTATGTGTGTGTGTGATCCAATAGGAAAGTCACATACCTTTTCCTTTTTGGGTGGTCCGGTAGAATTACACGGCCATCATCATCTAGAAATCGTTCGGGCTTAACAACAAAAGGTTCTGGCCAAACACTTTCATTATGGTGTAATCCCCACAGATGGGTAATCACCTACAACAACAAAATCACGAATTGCGGACAAGATTGAGAATGTAAAGATATGATAAATCAGCCACTAGTGAAAACTTCACAAAATATATTTTAAATTGGTTGAGGCATTATTCTGCAACATCCAAGTTATTTAACATTGCAACGTAAGAATAATATTTTCATAAACTTTTCATGACCGTAGCAATATTCTAAATCATCTGATAATTCGTGGTAATACCTTTATCATGATAACTTTAATAATAGTAAATCATATCCATTCAACAGTTTAGGCAAATTGTAGGCATTAGACAATACAAACATAACACGAAACCATGTTATGCAAGATTTAGACGATACATCTACTATAGATCTCAAAAAATTGTAGGAGTTTCAATTAAAGATTGAAGGATCTCTGAGTAAAGTAATTCGATTGATTAGTTCACTCAGCAGCCAAAGGCAGCAAAGCAATTTTGTTTTATTCTTGTCGATTAAAAGTTAGCAAGGAATATATTTGACGCATAGATTTTAATCAGAACATTATTTTGAAAAATCAATCTCAATTCCAAAGATTTGTTAGAAAATATAATAACTCCAGATTACAATTTCTCAAAGTAGTCCTAAGCGTTAATGAAGTAATGTAAATTGTAAATAATGAAGTATAGAATGTGTCCGACTTTGAGTAACTGCGGTTTCAATTAAGATTATCTTATCCCATGAAGTGCTTTAGCTCTTTATATTTTAATCAATGTCAAAATGTGGACTTTACAATTACGGTACATCATAATTATGTTCACATCCTACACTACATGCCTGAGCACTAGCGCTCGTCTGTTGTTCTGTTGCAATTGTCATGAATGACAATTAACCATTATTTCTTCTAAATAGATTGTTTTTCTATTTGTTGAAAGTGAAATCGCGATGAATCACCTAAACGTTCAGGATGAATATGTAACCTTTTACAACTTAGACGATTGACCTTATACCTACAAAACGAATATCAGAGCAATTGGTTTGTGTGTAGCTGTTGTCTTTGAATCCATATCAAATGTTCAAGCTATGACCAGTAACCAGTTAGCTCATTGGAAAGTGATTGTTACATGTAATTCAGAAGAGAACAGGTAGTATGCATATCTGACTCACACATACATGTGTATCTTTTGGCAGCTTGTGGCCTTGGACTTCTGTGTCCTTTGTAGTTTTCCTGAGCAATCCATTGGGAACAGCAGACATGTACCGCATGACCTCCATCAATGTAGCCTCTGTATAGGGCATGTTTGGTCTATCAGCAAGGATTGGACGTCTGCTATTGCCCACCACTGTCTTGATTTCCTGTTGTATCTTATGTTGCACGTCAGGGTAATTAATCATGATGAGAATTAGTGTAGTTAAGGATGCGCCGCTTGTATCGAGGCCTGGTATGGTAATGTATATTTTACAAACACATTAGAACAGATCTGAGGGTAATTGGTAACACAATAGACAACAGACTATATGAAGGCATAATATAATGTTATATTGCCTTTGGTTGTCAATCTGTGATTATGATAGTACATCGTTCGATTCTTATTGTAAAACTATTCCATCGAATATTCCCCAATAAACGGAGAGAATGGCTTGTAGACTAAATTGCCAGGGAACAAAACCGGAACATTCAGGGCAGCATTCAAGCCAACCAAAGCGTTTCTAAAACCACCCTGAGAATAGCTCTTTCACCATATCATCTTAGTTCAAGGCATTATTGACACCCATGCCCAGTGCACTATTTGAATACAGTATCCTAGTTTAACAATCGTTATCCTTTCAATGTGATATGGTGTTTCAACTATAAGTTTTTTGTAACTTAGAATTTTTGAGCTGACCTTGACAGGACCACATAGGAACATAGTTGCTATTTCACAATGTTTTACCTCAAATGACATTCTCTTGATCAATAAGGCACTTTCTCGCAGAGAATCCAAATTTTACATCAAGTTGGCCTAGCCTAGTGTATATAGCAGACGTGCATTGTTTCTACAAATCAAATGTACCCTCTATTCGTCAAGAAAACTTAATTTGAGGTAAAACTTAGAAACTGCAAATTAGAAACTGTGGTCCTATATTCAGGTCAGCTCAAGCAGCCAATGTAAAGAAAACTTACACTTGAAACACCAGGACCTCAGGGATGAGATAATCATTGCTAGAACGAAGAAAAGAGTGCTAAACTATAATCTGCGTCACCACCATCACAGCCTAAAACGGACCTACTGACTTGTCCTAGTGGGACTCACACTCATAGCTTGAACTCCACCACACGCATACAATATGTACCTGAATTAAACTACACTTTCATTGTGAAGCCCCATAATGTTAATCGAATAAATTGGATATCATGCAGTTGGTCAGTCAATCTTTAGATGTAATATATACTTATTCAGTCCTGTATATAGGGTGCTTCACTTGTACACTGAACTCAAGCTACAATGAGTTGACAACAATGACGTCATATTGGCCACCTGGCGGATCAAACAATTACTTACCCATGCAGAGATCTGTTCGGCCGTGGGATATCAATTCCACTAGGTCAATAGGGAAAACATTGTTTAAACTACTTATCATCATTTTATTGGGAGTAAACCATTATTAGATGGTTTACATACCTAAATTGGATCATGTTTGTGTGTCTCATGACCTTTAAGTCTTGGAAAGGGTAAGAAGGTGTGGGCGTACCTGCTACAAAGAAATCCATCAGCACGGCGTTCACTTTCCCTTCAGAGAAAGGTTCAGTTCCATGTTCCCTCAGGTATTGTGAGTAGAATGCAAAAAGGTTCTCAAGAAACCCTTTTGGTTTTTCCATGTCCATGTTTAACTATGATAAAAATGAAGATATATTGAAACTAGAACATGAACAACAGTCAATTGAGAACGTTGATAGGTAGAGAGACAATTATACTTCCAAATTGTTGGGGTTACATATATCCTAAATACCATCAATTACAAAAATGACTGAATCTGGACATCACAAAGACCTATACAGATAATGTATGATTTGAAAATTTCTGTCTGGTTTTCCATGAGTAAAGAACGAGCAAAGTAATTTTCATAAAAAAACGTTTATTCATTGGGTCATCAACTTTTTTATCACATATCTCTGAAAAATAATGAAGTTAATGTAAATGAACATTTAGTTCTCAAACATGTTTTTTTTTCTTTTTTTATGCCTTCAGAAATACGAAAACGTATGAGAAAAATTGTTTGCTGTGATATAGGAATGATGACGCGAAATCAAGGAACTCAAGAAAAAGAAAAAATCAACCCAAAATTGAAAAAGGTCAAAGTTGCCGGGTTTGATTATTCCAAAAATTGTCTATTTGCCCACCACACAATGGTCTTGGCAGGAAGACAGGGAAAACGATAGGTCATCAGATTAGTTTCTGAATTACACATTGGTAAAGTATGAGACGTAATGCTACAAAAACGTCTCTGACTGGTACCATATTTGCCTATTCGTATATGGAATATTGTTTAGCATGGGATGACTCGTCTATGTATTAGCTATAAGAAAAAAGGCCAAGTTATCAAATTCAATAAATAAGATAAATGATTATTTAATGTAGCCAGTCAAAAACTTTCTCACAGGATATTGTTTGGAGTAGGCAGGTTTTGTCATAATGGTTCATGTTTGATAATCATTATTTGTACCAATTCCATTTTTGCAAAATTGCAAGAAGTGAAACTCTGAGTACATGTCACACACGATTAAGGTGTTAACTTCTGCTCCTGTTAGATTATAAAATACAATTGATAAATTGTTTCTTGCTATTTCAACCCTCTGTACAAAGTGATAACCAAGAGACATTACCTTCGTCCTTTCTATATATGGATCCATTTGTTCTTTTCTACGCTGTCTTGCTGATATGATCTTTTGGTAATTTTCGTTGTTAAAAAACCTCAGTGCTGGAAACACATCCAACAGCCCTCCTTGGGCAAGTGTGATTGTCCATTGTCGTACCCACTCATAAAGGGTTTTGAGCTGAGGGTGGTCTATAGGAAGACGCTCACCTAATGCCTGTGAGTAGAAATTAAGTGCAATAGCACTTCGTATATAGAGGGATATCGGATATATCCGTTCGTGACATAAACGATTTGTTATTCAGTCAGTGAATGTAACAGAACTATTTATTGGCATCGATTCTTCAATGATGGTGTAACTAACTTCAGTTCTCTGGTTTCCTTCGCCATTAGTAATTGTATTGTAAATTAAGGTAGTAATGCAGGTAATCCACTCAAAATAACCCATATCCTAGTTTAGCACTCATGTCCCCTTTCTAAAAAGTGATATCCAGTTCCTGTGGTCCTGGTGTTCCAACGATACGTTCTCTTTATATTTTGTTATGCTCTAACTCAAGTGACATATTCTTTATCACCAAATAATACATTCAAATTGTGAATACAATGATTGGATGTGCAGCACACTAGGCTAACGTAACTGGATGGACATTTTGGAGATTCTGTGAATCCCAGAAACTGCAAAATGCCTGTTATATATCAATATACCATGTTCGAAATGGAATGCATCAATAGTCGAAATTAAACTGCATAAGGTTGCTCTTGAACCATCTACTTTTATGATTACAAGGTCAAACGTAGATTGGCTCATCCCTTAATGCACAAAGTCCAAGTGAGCTGTTTGACTTAGATGCGTTAATTCAGTGCGTCTAGACATTTCACAATGACCTTAAAGCACAGAGACTTTTACATAGTATAGAGTATTGTCTGACCTAATGCAAGTAGCATTGCTTAGTAGGTCATATGGTATGCAGAGAATGCTTAAGAACACCTAACGCGAATATCCGCGGTTATACAGTATATCATGATTACCCTATATTAATTTGTACCTTCCATATGGTAAAGAGGTAAAAACACTTGATTATGGACAGTAGGCTTACACAAGGCAGATTTCTTAAAATTACAATCTGGAGATTGTTGATAAATCGTGGCACTGCTATTTCTTACATTTGTATTTGGACACGATCAAAATTGATTAAAACCCCAGCAATCTTTGAATTCCGTCTGTCGTCATGTTTTCTTACATATTAAAGTTAAGTCGTTACCAGCCAGTTGCGAGTGGCTAAGTAAACAATCGGACCCAGCAAAAAACACGGCCTAATTATCAAGTTCTGTCATATATATATATATATATATATATATATATATATATATATATATATATATATATATATATATATATATATATATATATATATATATATATATATATATATATATATATAAATATATATATATATATGTATATATATATATATATATATATATATATATATATATATATATATATGTATATATATGTATATATATGTATATATATCAACAACCTTTTCAGCACCCACTTTTACCACAAATCAACTTTCGCTAATTTTGCTATAATAATAGTCTTACCATTAACCACAAGGAAGAAGCCACGGCTTTATAGATATCCTCTTCAATGACAAACGCCTGTTTGCCCTTCTTTTTAATAACCTCAACGAGTTCTTCCAGAACATCAGCCAGCAGAGTCTCAAGCTCATGGAGTCCTGTACCATACATCTTGACTCCTCGAAGGAAACTTTTGCGAAGATATTTCCATTCACGCCCATATTCATGGAATGATATTGGAAAACTTTCTCCCTACATTACCTATGTATTGAATTATAGAGAATCATCCTTATGCTCTTAAAGAGAACACATTATAGATGGTTTGTGTTAACGGTCAAGAAGTACACTCTCTTATTGGGTTATTTTTCGTACTAAAACGAACTAGTATCTTTCATTACATCTATTGATACATTCACTCTAATATTGTAGCCGAGATATCTTTCATTACAAATTGTAGTGTAAATTAGGCACAATTAGAAAACTGATAGAGGGGACATGTATAAATTCCCAAAAGGTATGGTTATAATTGAGAGAATAAGATTATAAATCAATTAGTTCCTCAATTTCTAGTTTCATTTTGACCTCTGCTTAACACATCTGTCTTGTTCGTACATCTATGTATACATAGATACATAGATACATGCATACATAAATACATACATACATACATACATACAGACAGACAGACATTAATACATGCATCTACACGTCCATACACATATACACACACGTGCATTCGTACATACAGGTTTAGTTGTCACAAGATATTTTTAGGATTTACTCAAGGGCGAGCAATATTTAATTCCTGTTCTAGTTAAAATGAATGTAGCGACCCTTTAGTGTAATATTTTGAATAAAATGCTAACAACAAGCACTTTATTCTTCGTTACAGTAGTGGATTGAAAGCAAGCCTGCAATCTGTCTCTGAATGTTGAGATTTCTCACTTCACTATGACATCTAATATCAAATTTAGGGATAACTGTACGACTTAGATATAAAAAGTACCTGCATACGGTATGAATGAGGACGTCCACTGAAATCATCTTCCTTCAGAACCAACGCCTCGTAGATCGCCTCTTTACTACTCAGCACTACGATGTTTTGACCCAGCAGGTTAATGGTAAACACACCACCATATGTCTTACTCCATCTTAAAAGGGTTTTGTGTAAGCCCATGGGATCAACCTGAAATGTGTTTCCCACGAGAGGAAGACCGGGCGGTCCACGTGGAAGATGTGGTTTTCTCATCCATTTGTGTAGAAGACGAAGAATTAACAAACCAACAATAAGGGAAAACCATATCACTGCCATCCTGCTTGTATCAGTACTGCTACACTCCCAAGTAGACTATGAACCATTTCGCTATCACATGGTTTCCTACATAATAAACTACTGTATAATAAAAAGTTGTGAACGGTGAATCCAGCACGATTTATGCGCTATTTATGACTCCAATGTCATCGTAAATTGTTGGGTATGGCTAGGCGCTATTGTAGAAAATGTAGGCGTACACACAAGCCCCCAATAGGGAGAAATGCCCTTTTTACAGGGAAAAAGAGGAATAATTGGCTATTGGTGGCTAGCAGAATTTTCAACAGGAATTTGTCAGGCAACTTCGTGCTATTGTTGAAAGAATCTCAGGCCTGTGAGAAAAGTTGAAGGCTAATGAAGGACCTAAGCAATCTCTACAAGCAGATGACGGTTCTGAGAGGAGTGATGTCCCATTCAATGGAGTCGAAGAAAGGAATTCCCATCAAAAAGACAATTCTGATAGGCAGAATCACAGCAGCAAGTTTGCTGGTACAGATGGTGGAATAATTCTCTTGTTCAAGAACCAACCAGAAAGCACTTCAGGTAATGCTGGTTTAATCAGTCAGCAGAGCAATATCACTTATAACAATAAAAGGAAAAATGAACAAACTACTGATTTTACAATGGGAAATCATAATTAATCTGCTCGAGTTAGATCATTGAATGATGGACATTATCTCTCTAGTGAAGCCCTGCATGGAGGATTATTGTGATGCGATTGATGGGGTACAAAATGCTAGGAGGCCATTTTAACAATATCTATGGCAATTCAAGAGTAATTCCAAAATGACAGTATTTTTGGCACTAATGGAAGAGGATCACATTAGGCTAGACCTATTGCTGTACAACTTTATTCAAGGGATCGTTTCGGCACTTCAGATACTGAGAGGCTAAGTTACACTGTAGATATGCGTGGCGGAAACCAGGTTCTTTTTGCAGAGGATCTTAAGGAGCTGGCTGACAGACAAAATGTATATTCCTCAGGTGTACCATTCTTGTCTTCTTTGCGTCAATATCAACATATTAGTGATTCAAAATTATTCTAGTAGCAAAACTATGTTCAAACTAAAATCAAAACTTGATAAACCAGTTGCATATGAGCCAGTAGATACTTGTCTAGATGCTTGAAATTTACAATTTCTTATGCAACAGTTGTGTACAATTTTCAGGGTGCTCGAATTCCAGTGCCTAGTGGTCTAAACAATGATTTGGTTCCCAAATAGATTTACGATTGCCAACTATTGATTTTATGTCAGACAGAGTGAGAGATCTGCGTTCCATTAACTGATCAACTCGAAATTGATTCATGCTTGACAGGTTGCGGAGCTCTTTGTGGTACAGAGTTCTACTCTTGTAAATATCCGATACGTGTATTAGAAGCCAAGCATACAATATCGCATCTGGAGATGCTTAAGACGATGGTGGCGTTACGTTTGTGGTCTCGAGTATGGCAAGGACAAAGACAAGATATTTTGTGATAACTCTAACACATGCTTGGCATTACAGAAAGGCAGATCTAAGGAATTATTTATGCAAGCATGCATAAGAACTATTTTTCTGAAGAGTCGCAAATGATATAGAAATTCTGGTATGCCATAGACCGGGTGTTTCAATGATAGCTGCAGATACGTTATCCGGAGTTCATACTTTGGATAAGTTTAGATAGGTATTAAGAGAGAATGGCTTATTGGAGGGTCAAACCAGAGTTGTGGTTCCAGATGCATATTTTGATATATATGACTAATGCTTATGATGTGTCGATTGATTACCGTGCAGGTGCTCATTCAAACTTGCTGTACTTTTTGAAAAAGGCCAATAAACTAAGGTATATGTATATAAGACCAGGATTGAGGAAAAACTTGTTGAATTATCTTAAAACATTTCTTTTTTTTGAATGCCATTATGATATAACTATTTTTGACCTAACTCCTCATAACATATGCGCTTACATTGAATTTTTATTGCACTCATTCAAGTGTCCAGGAACAGTTAGGATTTATGTCTCAGGTCTTTCCACCCTCTGCGCTTGGCTACAAACTATCTTTAAAGCCTTCCCGGTTAAGCAGTGCATTTAACAGTTCGTTACAAACCTATTAAAGCTTAGCCTTTGGGTTTGAAGGATTTGGGCTGTATTTTAGAGTCTTCTTAGATTTTGGGGAAACAACAGCTGACTTTCAAGGCTTTGGTTTCCGTACTATTTTTTACTATGTCATGCCTTTCTACATTTTTGCTTAAGAAAATTTCACCTTTTGATCACACAAGAAATCTCACGTTAGGTGAGATATTTTATTCTGCAGCTTGTATGAATATTAAAATAAAGTGGGTCAAGAATGTTCAGCTTCATATTTTGGTCCACTTTATGCTAGCTCCAGCTCACAAATCTGCCCAGTGTTAAACTTAATGTGCTATTTAAAAATTCGCAGACCGGGATCTGGCAACGTGTCATTATTAATAACAAAGTAACTTCCTTCTGGACACATCGTTCGATAACACAAGCTAACAGATGGTTGCATATAGTTATGCAGAATTCTAGACTAGTAGGCCGGCTCACCACTTATCATTCATTACGACGCGGCTCCCATACTGAAGCATTGAAATAGGGAGCACCCTCGTCAGATGTGATAGCCTTTGGGAATTAGCACAGTGATGCTGTGTTAGGCTACTTAAATCAGTACCTACCTCGTCATAGGGTAGCTAAACTGCTTTCACATTAACACTATAAACTTTGTTTTGCCATTAACTTTAAACATATCTATTTGCCTCTTTAAATAAAATTCGAAATGCTAACTATTTGCTTGTTGCTACTTGATAGTGGTAGTACTACGAACCTTGTATCAGTATAATGAATGAATTCAAATGTTAATACATTGTATCTTTTCATTCACGGAATTAATGATGAAATTTTGTATAAATGTTGTAGAGAATAGTGTCCGGTGGACCAGAGCGACACCTTTGCTTACTCACAGCATGTATTTTGCTTCTACTATCCCATAGCTCTGGTTCGGCAGACATCTCTTTATTTATTTTGTTATTATTGGGAATGAATTATTGACCTGGGACTCGCTTGTTGTGTTTTGTAATCAATAGTGGTACAATGGAAACAATGTGTGTCATTGATTGAGCACACAATACGCAAATTTAGAGTGCTCGGAGCACACTGTTCAAGTGAACAGTGTGTGACCTAGATAGTATATAGGTTGCACATGCTGAGATTGACCAATCGGTGTGACTGTTTATAGCAGCAACATTAACTTCTGTAAAGAATGAGATTGTGAATTCAGCTCCCTTATCGTACATTGTAAAAGTTTCCGCACCCATCCACCCTATGGTGCAGGTTGTGATTTTTTATTTATACTAATTTTGTACAAGTATAATGAAAGCATTCAAATGTGAATATATTGTATCTTTACATCAGAATAATGATGAAATTTTGTATATATGTTGTAGATTGGAGTGTCCGGCGGACAAGAACGACACCTTTGCTTACTCACAGCATGCATTTTGCTTCTACTTTTCCATAGGTCTGGTTTGGCGGACATCTCTTTTCTTATTTTGTTATTATTGGCAGAGACATGGATTAAAGAGATGGGATACTATTAGCCAATAGCTTCTACAACAGTCAGACACTATAGTTATGCAAATGAACTCTTATCTGTACCCCACTTATTCCCAGGGGCTCTACCTGACTCAACTGGCACGTGTATTACTGCTCTACTTATCACCACTTCCTCTGTATGTGTTTCCTCTGGTCTTCAGGAGGAAATAAGCTGATTGGTACCATACGGGTATGGTCTGATTAGCATCCTTTCAGCTGTTGCAGACAGATACAGAATTACTTTCTTGGCATTTATTTTCCAGATTAAGCACAAAAGTGTCATTTTTGGAAAACCTCAAGTTTGTTAGGTGATGGGGTTCTTTGATCACTCAAACTTCCAGATAGTCTGGTTCCTACAAATCCTCTTAAGAATACCTATCCACTAGTCACTATTTAACCATATATGTCAACTTGAAAGTGTTGGTTTCTCATGTTGTTAAACCAGCACAGAATGCAAAATCTACTTAGATGACTGATGTTTAATCATATCGCAGGTGAAGTTGAGTCCCCAATTAAAGCTCCCAAATACATGTATTGCAAATACGCTAACATCAATTAAGCAAAGTAAACACAAGTTCTTCCCTTCATCCCCAACGTGTCCCTATGATTTGAGCTCTCCAAAAGGTAGAAGTCTCTAGTCGTCTCAAGATAAAACTTGATATATGATTATGCTGCTCTGAGGTACATTTTAAGGTGGGGCTTTTAACTAGACCTCGATAGTACTTATCACCCTCAGTGTCAGATGTAAGGACTACTTCCCCAACTTCAGGCTATGAATATCTCTAGGATTAACAAATTTAGACAAAATACAACAATTAATGAGTAGGGGGAATGAGAACTTGAAATATAATAAAAAAAATATATTTTAGTTCACCAATGGCACATTTCAGAAAACAAAATGGCAGAACCTACTAGAATTTACTAGCTGCACCGTGAACAGCATAGCGGTTCAAATCTCGGCCAAAATCTAAAATCTACAGTTTCCTCGGGAGTACAACATAAGAAAAGTGAAATGAATGTGATTTCTTGTTCATGTGTTAAAATGTGACTTTTAAAAAACATACATTGAATCAAATTGTGCAAGAATTCTTATTAACACACTTTTGTGCCACAACCTGCATATACACATGGCTAATACACTGATAAGAATTTGTTGAGAATTGTCATAGGAATGTCTGATCGAGGGATTGTCTGCGGAATATCTTGAAAATAAGTTAAGAATAAAGACTTTTGTATGAAAGTTTCCAACTTAACACGACCGATATAATACATTTCTAAGCAGCTTTCATTGAATTCCCAGGACTGTAGCACAATGATGATAAAAATCATTTAAGACTAATGGCGAATACAACAAACAAAAGAAAACTTGAGCAATATCCAAATGAATTTATTTTCAGCATATTGACATATCTTGATTCGTTTTAGTTGTTGTTGCTGCATTATCTTAAAAGTTGTGTTCAGACAAGAAAAACAGACCAAAGTAGTCCAGTCCAAACATATGTTTTGATATCAGGAGCAATGACTATATATTGTTTAGTTGAAGTGTTGGTAATGTACTTTTCACATGGTGGGTTTTTTGAATGATTCAATGTTTTTTTCGCAAATTATGGGATTTTGGGATGTGGTTCACATATGCTGTCCTTGGTAGCAAGCATTTTCTCACTCATCTTTATTTTCTTCTTTTGCAATTTAGTTTTGCATATTTTCGGAGCTTTTCTTTAACTAGTGAATCACGTGCTTCTGCCTCATAATGCCATATTTACAGAAAGTGACCTACGTTCAGGCAAGTCACGTCATGCGTTCAAACTACTTCTAGTGATTCGTATCATCTTAGTATTCATTCTTAGGAATGTGCTTAGGACATTCCCGTGAAGAATCATTTTGCCTCAGCAACATGCATTTGTTTGGAAGCAGATTTTCTCCTATGTTCATCATCAGAAGAAGCTTGATCTGAGAGATGAACTGGAATGTGTGGTATATGACATAACCAGTCTTGCACATCTAGTGTATTGTTGAATTACTGCAGAATCTTGATATGCTAGGTTTGTCAGTTCTGAGCACTCAGTGGCAATGCCCTAGACCATAGGTAATACCACTTGTTATAAAATTGTATGTTGTTTGAAGTGCTGAAAATCATAACCAAACAAGAAATCAAACAAATAGCCATGAGAATTCCTTTCCAGTGCATCCGGTTTATGACAAAAGAAGAAAATGAATGTTACTTGATTAAGAACTACAGATTGCATTTAAAGTACTGTGAATTTACCGATCAGACATAATCGTCAAAATAATAACTTTGGAAGATTGCCCAAAAATCCAACAGATAGGTAAATCAATTATCAACCCTATGGGGCGAAAGCCATGGCAAATAAACAGGACACGTTAATTACATTCGGATTGAGAAATTGACAGGGTAAATTGTAATTGCTATTGGCAAGAAGAACATGTATTTATGGCATAAGCCCTCATGGATGGCTGTGCAAACTCGCTTCGGCTCATCTGACGAGCCTTTGCAAGGCACCCACGCATATTTTAGCATTCTGACATAGCAAAAGCTGTTCATTATTGACTACAATGCTCTTGGCAAGAAAGAGTCAACCCGGACTGATCCGAGTCCACCGGTTGGAATTTTAGAATTTTGCCCAAACCTCAGATTTTTAAAACCATTTTTATGAAGCAGATAGTAATTTTACTGATGGAATCAGGTTGATATAATTTAAAAAAGTGTATTTTGTTAAATAAAATACCCAAATACATAGTTGGTCTGACAAATTCTATCCAACACAGGATATTGATTCCTGCCTGTACTCAGTGACTCCATGGTAGCTGAAACCAGTTTGAGAAAAATACTTTTCCATCCCTCCTGAGAGCATTTATGGCGAAATTATTTAAAGAACACTCAAATATGAAAGATTTCAGTAATTTCTTATCATGGAATATTAGTGATTGTTATACCTCACCCTATATTAAGAGTCATTTCATAATTCACACTATCTGTCAGAAAAGGTGGAATAATAGCACAAGTAGGTGAATAATTGCCAGTCAATAATCTCTCCTATCCCATGGCACAACAATGCACAACAATGAACGTCCGTGCGTACACAATGAAACGATGCAACAGTGTTGCGTTGAGCCAACAAACGGTCACAAACACGCACGCGCCAACAAACAATTAGCAATAACGTGGCGACCGCAACCACGGAGATGAAGCAAAGTCGCACAACAAAGGGCAAAGAGTCAAGTTGGCAACGAGTTAAAACATTGAGATTAGTTCTTGTCTTATGATTTTGCCGCTTGCTATAAAATGTTCGGTATAACAAAACAGTTATTGTCTGGCTTGTTGGTGGATAGTGCAGATTATCACCCCTCGAAGGAAGTATTTCCCTCGGGCTTTGCCCTCGGGAAATAATTCCTCCTCGGGTTGGTAATCTGCACTATCCACCAACAAGCCAGGCAATAACTGTTTATTAAGTTAGTGCTGTAGAGCCCGGTGTTAAATCAGGCTTCGGACCTGCTGCAAACCGGCGACGAAGGTTTGGCGGCAGGTCTTCAGCTTAATTAGTCACCCAGCGCTCTCCAGCGCTAACTTAATCCCTATAATAAAGACCAGAGTTAATTTATATCAAAACCCTTTTGCTGCTCTTGGCTTATTTGGCCATTACAAAATAATGCAAAAACCCTAATGTTTAAGTTTGGTGATTTGGTCGAAAACCTAGTAGTAGTAGTAGTAGTAGTAGTAGTAGTAGTAGTAGTAGTAGTAGTAGTGGTAGTAGTAGTAGTAGTAGTAGTAGTAGTAGTAGTAGTAGTAGTAGTAGTAGTAGTAGTGGTAGTAGTAGTAAACTGTAGTAGTACATCGTAGTAGTACAACAATGGCTATTTCCTTTAGTATTTCGTTTTTATTTTAGTTTTATTCCCATATTGCGTGACTTGAGTCTATAGTCTTGAGAATATCTTGAAAATAAGTTAAGAATATATGACTTTTGTAAGACATTATGCTACATATCAAGACCAACATAAGAAATTTCTAAGCAGCTTTTATTGAATTCCTAGTACTGTTGCACAATTATGCTAAGAATTATTTAAGACCTATGGCCAAGAAAACAAAAAATATTGTAAAACTAGAAATAAGTTCGTGTGTGTAAAAAGTGCATGTTTTACCTATCCATATTGAATAAGTATGTTTTGTTGAAGCCACAGTTTTCCAGAGGTTGATTACATATCTACATTTTAGAAATGTTTATAAAATTGTTTTGGGATGATCCTTGCAGAATGGAAAAACGTTACCAAACTATGTATAACCATTAATTTGTCATTGGGGCAATACGGCTATGTAGTATTTTGAATTAAGTGTATTTCAAGGAGGTTTGGCATTGCTTTAAAACAAATCATTTCCTGAAACCTGATAGTGGATATCTTTGTTGTGCCATTTTCCCATTTTTCTTTTACCTTTAATAGGATGCATGTGTTAGATTCTATCAATGAATTATAAGTTTAGCTGCAACCCTTTTTGAGAAAAACAAAAACAGTTTGAGTTACTACTTATTGCATGTAAGGCCCGTGTTACAGTTTCCAAGTTCTTGAGAGGTGCTTTTATGTATTGTTATGTAACAGCAAGTTAACATACTACTGATACTTTGCAAATGAAAAGCTGTGTGGATGGCAATAAAGGATCCAGACACAGTGAAATGTGACATACCGCAAATAATATCTTTAAGCACATGCTAATCAGCTGTGAGGTAAGCATTTAATATAAGAACAAAATGCTGGAGAAGTCAAAGATTGAGTAAGGGAATACTAGAATATAATTCAAGCACCACCATAGTTATCGTTGTAGATCTTGAAAATAAAGAAGCAATCAATACTTTTATATTGATGGGAAAGGTGTGAATATGTACAAGGCAAAGACAGTGATTATAAATCTTCGAGTTTATTTCATGTGCAAGATATTGTGGGAGGAACATGTACATACACGAGAAGTTAAAGGCTAGAACTGAAAATATGGTTGTCAAATCCTAAGAAGAATGGGACACCGTACACAATTTTTGGAAATGATGTTATGACCTGTCCGTTATTTTACACTGTATACTATATATAAACGGTGTATCAATTGATTATCCTCATAAAAAATTACACAGTTCCATATCAAGCATAGCATTTTGGTAATCATTGAAAATATTTGATATGTCATTTTCGAATTGATGTATGCATCTAGTTACCTGGTACTGTGTCATGTATTATATGGATATATTGTTAAAACATGAAGCTGTACATACGTTGGTCATAATTGACAAGCAAGCAATACAACCAAAACCTTTTCAAAACCTTATAGGTCTCCGAAACTGCCGAAGGTCGAGGGCTTTGCCCGTCAGCTCATAGACTATAGTGTCTGCAAAAACAGTTTCACCACATTCTTTTCTCTCTTTATGAATTAAACAACTAGTTATTTAAAAGTTTAAGATTTCTAGCGAAAGGAAAAACGATTATGAAAAATCCAAAGGCTTCTTGTCAACTATATTTAGACCGTTGACCACATTCACTATTGCCTATTGAGCAACCTTAAAGTTTTAGTAAATAAGACGCACTACCCGAATTTGGCTTACAACCCCACTTGTGAATAATATAAGCGGTGGTGATCAACGAAATAACCGCTTGTATACTACTCAATTATATAAGTTTCTTGTATTTTCATTCTCTATATTGTCTATTAGTTATGTTACTTTATGTTACTTTATATGTTTTGAAATTTTGATAGGAAATTATGTATTATGTGTGATTTTGCGCAGATGTGCAGTCAATAAAGCATACTATACTATACTATTCCATTGTATTCTGCACTCATCTAGCAGAGGCCTTGACCTTAAACTTCCGTGGCAATAGAACTATTCCATTGACATAGTTACGTGGATCTGGATCAGCTGGTTCTTCCCCATCAGGAGGTGAAAACGTGAAGGATTGCAGAAGATATGTGACAGCAGGAAAAAGTCTTGGTCTGGCAAGTAACTCTCCAGGACAATTCCTACGACCAGCAGTAAAAGGCATCCAACTGGTAATGAAAAATAAAAATAATGGCAAACAGGCATGTTTATCAATATAACACTTAAACTCTATAATACACATGATATGAAAAGGATGGATGTACGGAATAAGCCATATGAAAAAAGAATCTTCCTACAATGAATTTTAGATAAAGACAAAATAGTTATCACGAATTCAAATGGTCTGATATACACACACACACACACATACATATATATATATATATATATATATATATATATATATATATATATATTATATATATATATATATATATATATATATATATATATATATATATATATATATATATATATATATATATACATATATATATATATATATATATATATATATATATATATATATATATATATATATATATATATATATATATATATATATATATATATATATATATATATATATATTTATTTATATATATATATATATATATATATATATATATATATATATATATATATATATATATATATATATATATATATATATATATATATTTACACATACATACATATGTGTGTGTATGTGCGTATGTATGTATGTATGCATAATGTATGTATGTGTGTATGTATGTAAGTGTGTGTGTGTGCGTAAGATCCAATAGGAAAGTCACATACTGTTTCCTTTTTGGGTGGTCCGGTGGAATGACTTGCCCATCATCATCTAGAAATCGTTCCGGTTTAACAACAAATGGTTCTGGCCAAACACTTCCATTATGGTGTAATCCCCACAGATGGATAATCACCTACAACAACGAAATCACGAATTGCAGACACCATTGAGACTTTATAAATATGATAGATAATGCTCTAGTGAAAACATGAAAATATAGATTTAAATTGGGTGTGGGCAATATCTAAGTTATCTAACCTTGCGACATCAGAATATTTTTCTCATAAACTATCGATGACCATGGCAATATTTCAAATGATCTGATCATTTTTATCAATACTATTATCATGTCATATTCAATTGAAATATTATTGGAGGAATACAAACTACTGCTATATACCTGGAATATATCAAGTTATATAAATTCAATGGTTTAGGTATATTTTAGGCATTAGAAAATACCAACATAACACCAAACCATGTTAATCAAGATTTGGATGGTATCTCTACAATTTACAGTTCACAACATGTGTAGGGGTTTGAATTTCAGAAGGATCTCTAAGTAAAGTAATTTAATCTATTTATTCTATCAGCAGCCAAAGGCAGTAAAACAATATTGATGTATTCTTATAGACTACAAAAATAGAATGGAGTGTATTTAAGGGATGAAAATTATTTAGAGCATTTTTTTTGGAAAAATCAATCTCAATTTTAAAGATTTGTTTAAAATTATAATATATATATATATGACAATGTTTTGAAGAACTCCTAAGCATTAATGAGGTAATAGGTTATCGTGAAATTGTAAATAATGAAGTATTAATGTGTTTGACTTTGACTAACTGCGGTTCCAATTAGGATTTTCATATCCCATGAAGTGCTTTAGCTCTTATATCTTAATCAATCTAAAAATGTCACAATTACGATACATTATAGTTATGTTAACAACATACAATACATGCCTAAGCACTAGCGCACGCCTATTATTCTGTTGCAAGTGTCACAAATGAATGTCATTTAACCATTACCTTTTCTAAATGAGGTTCCCAATGTAATATTGTTTCTTGAAAAAAAGTGAAAGTGGGATGAACCAACTAAAAGAACCGGATGAATATATAACCTTTTACATGTGAAACGATTGAACTTATGCTTACAAAACATATGGCGCAGCAATTAGTTTGTGTATAGCTGTTGTCGTTAAATCCACATCAAATGTCCAAGCAATGACCAGTAACATTTTAGTTTAAGTGACAGTGCTTGTTACATGTAATTCAGAATAGAACAGGTAGTATTCATATTAGACTCACACATACATGTGTATCTTTTGGCAGCCTGTGGCCTTGGACTTCTGTGTCCTTTGTCGTCTTTCTGATCAGTCCGTTTGGAGCTGCAGACATGTACCGCATGACCTCCATCAATGTGGCCTCTGTGTAGGGCATGTTTTGTCTATCGGCAAGGACAGGACGCCTACTATTGCCCACCACTATGTCGATTTCCTGTTGTATCTTATGTTGCACGTCAGGAAAGTTGATCATGATGAGGATAAATGTAGTTAAAGTCGCACCACTTGTATCAAGGCCTGATGTAATAATGTATGTTTTCAAAAACAAATTAGAGCAGATCTGAGTGCAATTGGTAACAGAATATACTATAGACTAAAGAGAAACTTAAGATGCTATATCGATATTGTCCGTGTTAATGTCCATTTTTTAAAGCCGAAATATCTAGATACCTTTTTTATTTTCTAAAGGGAGATTCTCTTTTTCGTTTTTTTAAGGCAAAGGGAAAAAGACTAGTATTCTAAAAGTGGTATTTTCTTATAGTATACGACATTTTTGATGCAATCTCTAGATGTGGATATTCTTTAGCTACGAATACAGCTGCATTGTATTTGTCATATAATCTGGTCATGTTTGCCTTTTATGTATTCTAGGAATTACCTTTGAAATTACACTATACATTTCGGTATGGATGGTATTTTCAGTTTTTCTAACTTGTAGTTATACAGGGATATATCAGGATTGATCTATCTTTGTAATCAGTATATGATGTTGATGTGATACTTTTACAGATAAGGATAAGAGTGATAATTACAAATTATCTTTTCATAAAATTCTTGTTCTCTAGTTTATGTTTATTTGGCTTGTGAACGACATTAAGGACGAGATTGAATATGCTATACAGTTGTACATATATTTCTCGATGGAGGTCTGATGAATGGAATAAACAAAAGTCAATTTATAAGCATTACCTCAAACAGGGTCTAAGCCATGAACAAGGAATTTGGTATCCTTATTAAGCCAGCCTTATAAATCATAGTTGTACTGCTATGCAAGTACTAAATGAGAAGCTCTTTGCGGTTGGGGTCATGAGGCCATTCAGATTGAATGCCGAATTGGACAACAAGCATTTGTTTATACTAATATATGATTTATTGATATCACGAACAAATGATCAATTCATACCAATATATGCCATCATTTATCAAAATCAATGACTCACGTATGGATATCAACAAGAATATTGTATTTTCTGAAAAAAAGAAATACAGCATATGGATAGCTCCATCTATAATTTAATTAGAGAATTGGTAAAGCTTAATATTATTCAAAGCTCCCGCCTCTATACAAGATAGCAGATTAGTGTAGAAATTTGGTCGTTAGGGTATTGATCCCATGTAAATGCCAGACAGTAAGATGACACTGTAGAATTGTTAGTGTCAAAGGCAAGAGGAAATATTCAGTAGGTGGGCGAGAATATGCTTTCACTCATCTTAATGCTAAAAATAACCTTTAGCAAAAGATCTTTTCATTTCTTATTTTCCCAGAATTCTTCAGGAAATCTCTTCGTTTATTTACTTCTGATATAATGACCTATTGAATATATAGTTTTAGTGCAAACTTTTAATCACAGTTAAAGCAGACATCAGGATAATTTGCCAAACCCGTATATTGAGTCTGAGCTTCACCAAAAGCCCAACGGAAACGCACTAACACAAGGCAACGTAATGGCGGAATCCATGACTGCACACCAGACTATGCTAAGGGTATATGGCAGCAAATTTGATTGAAGTTTGTTTTAAAGCAGTTTTGATCCATATAACTCTTGATGATATATATGTGGCAATAGGGATTAACTTATTTACATTAACACTTTTCATTGATATGAATAAATTGTGGAATTCGTTGATACCAACTAATGGTTTATTGACACCAGTTACTGAGTGATTTACAACAATCAATAACCCATCATCATTATGGATATCTATAAAACACTTATTGATATCAATACGTGACATTATTTATAGATATCAAGAAAAAAATCATTCATATCATTAATTTATATCTGAAACTCATATATTGACATCCATAACTCATTTATTGACACCAATGATCTATCGATATCAACAATCTATTTCATTTATTGAGAGCAAAAGCTCAATTATCAATATCCTTGAATGACTTTTTGATATCAATGAATAATTTATTGATTTTGATATGTAAGTCATTTATTGATAAAAATACATCATTAGTTTTGTCATCTTTATTCCTCCATACATTTAATATCACCAGAAGCTCTAGGGGTCTATTCACTCAGAAATGCATTTTCAGACATGTCCTGGCACTCATAGATGAAGTACATGGCACTTTCTCTCATTTTGCAGTTTATTTTACTATCTGCTGGTCAAGTTGTGAGGTATGTCATCAGACAGTACCTGCTAACGAATGTAGGCCATATGATTGTAGGCTACATAGAATTTTGCATTTAAATATTAATTTCCTTAGAGTTGTATAACCTCAGTCATAGGTGTTACATTCAATTGAAACAATTCTAAGGCACATGGAGTAGTCACGTTCTACCATTAATTTATTTTGGAATCCAAGACACATGATTTATTTTGGGATTTTTCTGGAACAGACTTTTTCCAAAAATGCAATGGCAGTTTTCCTGGTATTCCTGGAAATGTAAAGAAAAAGAAAAACATTGACCAATAGTTGTACCAAAACCATACCTTAGACAATGATGCTTTCCTGTCATTATGGCATGAACCATGCTAGTATTTTGCGTAAATAAATGACGAAGATGGTTAAAAGGTCTGACTGTACCTGCACTAAAGAAATCCATCAGCACGGCTTTCAACATCGCTTCAGAGAAAGGTTCGGTTCCATGTTCCTTAAGATATTGTTCGTGGAATGCATAGAGGTTCTCAAGGAACCCTGTTGGATCGTTCAGGTCCATGTTTAACTAAAACAAAATTCAAAATGAGTTGAAACAAGAAGAGGAACAACTCGAATTTAGTGCCTTGAGAGGCAGATTGGCAATTTTACTTAATTATTTTCTGAATTTATGGGTAACATATATTGAAAATATAAAACTGATTTTTGACGTTATTATTTATATCTATATATGTATATATATATATATATATATATATATATATATATATATATATATATATATATATATATATATATATATATATATATATATATATATATATATATATATATATATATATATATATATATATATATATATATATATATATATATATATATATATATATATATATATATATATATATATATATATATATATGGTCAGTGGTACACTTAATAATTCAAATTTCTATAGTTTCAAATCGTATTGGATATTTGGAATTTTGGGTATATTTTCAAAGTTTCAAACTTCGAAACCGTATTAGAAATTTGAAACTTTGGTTAAAGTTTCAAAGTTTCAAACTTCCATACTTTCAAATATCCAAATTTTCAAACTTCCAAAACGTGTTGGAAGTTTGAAACTTTGGTCAAAGTTTCAAAGTTTCAAAGTTCCATACTTTCAAATATCCAAACTTTCAAACTTCCAAAACGTGTTGGAAGTTTGAAAGTTTGACATGGAACGTTTAATAATGTAAAATGTGAAACTTTCAAATATACGGTGATCGGGCTGCTAATAGAAGCTGCCTTAAGTTGCAAACACGACCCGCATTTCGTCATTGTTATTATTTATCATCAAGACGCTGTTCTCATTAAGGCTATGAAATACGCATTTCTTAATTTCCTATATCTTCAAATATTGCAATTATGGATATTGATTATGCTTAAACTGTCATTGACGCTAATGAACATGAAAAGTGGAGCGACCCAATTGTCTATTCTATTATTAGAAACGGCAGCTTCTAAAATGCGGAACCGGAATGTATGTAAAACTCGTGCCCATATGATGGACCATGAGTGAAGGAGGGAACAATGAAATTTATTTTCAAGACCGTCTTTTTGGGAGGGTAAATAGAACTTGTTCCCGAATTAACCGACCATTCTAGTGGATGAATATCGATCAATATACATTATCTATCTACCTTTCTGTCTGTCTGTCTGTATTACTGTCTATCTGTATATATATCTACTATCTATCAATCTATCTATCTTTTTATGTGTGAGAGCCTTAGATAAATAAAATTCTTTTCTTCGTCTAATGTGAGAGCATCCGAACACACAAACATAAATGTATGTATGTGTGTGTGTGCGTATGTGTGCGTATATAGATAGGTAGATAGAGAAATACGGAAAGACAGGCAGATGTGATTATATACTTCATTGATTCCATCATAACGTAGTTTATGAACCAATTCATGAACGCACACACACGCATGCATGCACGCCCGCGCACAGTCATTTTTATACCACCCCCCCCCCCCCCCCACGCCCCCCTCACATAAGATCTAACTAATAAGTTTCCGCTTACTCTAGGGGGAGGAAAATAACACTGTTTTACCGGTAGGGTAAATAAAACTTTATTTCTTCCAGACCACTCCAGAGGAAGGGTAAATAAAACACATACGCACGCACACACATACATACATACATATATGTCTATGTGTGTGTGTTTGGATCCTCTCACTTTAGATGAAGAACAACATTTTATTTATATAAGGCTCTTACACATGAATAGATAAAAAGATTGATTGATAGATAGTGCATAGATATATAGATAGACAAATACAGACAGACAGGTTAGATAGATGATATATATTGCTAGATACCTATTCACTAGAGTGGTCGGGTAAGTCGGGAACAAATAAAGTTTTATTTATCCTGCCTATGGGTTACTCGGGAACAAATTAAGTTCTATTTAGTATTTACCCTCCCCAAAAGACGGTCTTGAAATTAAAGTTCTTTATTTGCTCTTTTACACTTGGTCCATCATATCGACACGAGTTTTACATAAATTCCAGTTCCGCATTTTAGAAGCTGCCGTTCTAATAATAGATTAGACAAATGGGTCATTCCACCATTCTTGCTGCCTTTAGGCGAAAATTATCCTTTTTTCTTATAATTGGCAATTTCCTTTGAAAAGTAACATTTGATTTCATTTTGTATACAATGTATTATATATATGAAAATAACACTGTCGCAGAACTACTTTCGTACCGCTAAGAAAGGTTTGGAAATATGATTTATTAAGTGTGCCACTCTGCGGCTTTTCTAAACATGCAATAGTATAAATGTGTAAAGAGTTTTGGAAGTTTGAAAGTATGGAAATACGGCTGTAATCTCATATATTCAAACCCGTTTGAAAGTACGGAAGTTTGGATATATGGAAGTTTGAAAGTTTGAAAATACAGATATTTGAAAATTTGAATATTTGAAAGTTTGAATTATTAAGCGTACCACGGACCATATATATGTATATATATATATATATATATATATATATATATATATATATATATAATTATATATATATATATATGTATATATGATTGATATATACGTGTAGTTAGGAATGTTTTTTTGAGTTCTAGTATGGCTTGTATTGCCTAGCTCTGAGAGTTCAATAAAAGTGACCCCAATAAAATATTGGTTTAACATATAATCAGGTCGTTGTGTAGTCATAGTT